>CM077809.1:76320411-76777911 GCA_039764185.1 Tamarix austromongolica
TAGGGGAGGTGATAGTGATGTGTGGGGTGTGCAGGGAAAGAGAAGAAGAAGAAGAAGACAGGCACAAGGGATGATGATGATGGTATGTGAGGATAGCAGGGTAATGGTGAGAGGATGCATGTGGGAGGGCAAGTTGATGGTGTCATGGTGCAGATGAGCCAAACTCCTTCATGCCACAAGGAAAAACGACGTAAGAGAAGAAGGAAAAAGAAAAGAAAATAAGGAAGAAGAGGTTATGGGTTAGGATTAGATTAGGTGATTTTGGATTAGCCAAGATAGTTAGGATTAGTGGATATTTTAGCAAATTTTGATTTTGGTTTGCGAATTACAATTTACATAATTCTAGGTTTCGGTTTCGATTAAAGTTTTGGGATTAAGAAATTTGGTTAAGGCTAAGAATAAGATTTCTTGAGATTAGAATCAAATTACGATGTCAAAAATGCAGAATTAGGCTAGGTAAATTTTTGGGATATTACATGGGGCGAGGTCCACTTTCCCATATCTCTGAGTCAACTCACTATCGCTCTTTAGAGTTTTTCCCAGAAATCCTAATTTGGCCCATATGGTTCAACCTTCCTCTATCTCACACAACCCACATTTTCTTTTCCCCCCAACTCATCACCTCACTTGATTCATCCCCAAGCATCACACGTTACTTCCCATTTTGTGCATGTGACCACGAAACTCTAGTTAGTCACGCCAAACCCTAGTACCTCTCTTTTCTCATATGTTATCTCCCCATCACTCTCACTTATCATCCCCTCTTTCACATGATACACATTCACCCTACATGTGACATCCTTCCACTCTTACCTCAAATTCCAATCCTCTCCATTATTCTTCCTTCCACAATCTCCTCCACTTAGGGTTTTCCTCCCAAACCCTAGCTAAGTTCCCCATACACCCTTATACCAACCTACATACTATTTTTCACCTATGGATTCTAATCACCCAAACAACTCTCCCTTTACTTTAATTAACCCTCAAATCAAATTTTCTTATATAAGGATCATCCTCATGCAAAGACAATCCATCCCATGCAAACCCTAGACTCCCCATTCAATATTCACTTCACTATCTTATTTTATCCATATTATCTTTTTATTTATCTACCCATAAGCTATGAGGTAATTAGGTCATTCTTAATTTTCTCTAGTTAACTCACTTACTTTACCCATTTCATATTTCCCCCATATCTTTTAAAGCTTCCTAACATACATGTCCTAAAGGGCCATATCACATAAGCACCACAAGGCACATAATACACTATTATTTTATACATGTCATAAAGAGAACCCATACTCTTACCTTAGCTTCGTGTTGCGCTACAAGTAGTCATAATCACATAAGATACACAAATATATCATCACACATAACATGCAAATCACATATTACACATATTAGGCCTTAACCACATCCTTACCTAAATTGACACTGGACTTGGAGCATGTTCCTACGCCTCTTTAGGGTTCGGACTTGGTTCACATATAAGAGGAAAATACTAGGGTTAACTTCCCTCTTATCAACATTATCATTATTTCCTACTTAACTTTATTATAACCTAGCATTAGGGATACTAATAATAATAGTAGCTTTATTAGTAAAAATAAGGATATTATCCTTAAAATGGTTAATCATGTTATTATTAGCCAAAATAGGTTTAGGTAGTTATATTATTCAATGACAATATATTATTAACAATATTAGAATCAATAACGATAATAACTTTAATAATAATAGTAATAATAGTAATAATAATAATAGTTCAAATAATAATAATAATAACACTAGTAATAATAATAATAGTAACGACAATGATAATAATAACAATAACAATAATGATGATGATGATGATGATGATGATGATGATGATGATGATGATGATGATGATGATAATAATAATAATAATAATAATAATAATAATAATAATGTAATGCACCAAAATTTTAAAACCTATAATTTAATAAATAACCCTTATTTGGAATAAATTTACTTTTAAGTTTATTTAATTTAATTATTTTGTGGATTTTTGAGTGTGTAAAAATGGATATGAATATTTAATAAATTAAAATAAATACTTTGTTATTTTTTCATACTCATTTTTTAAATAAATTTTCAAACCAATATTTTACTAAGATTATCATTTTTAAACCAATATATATTAAATTATAATAAATTAAACTATTAAATTAATTTATCTATAAAAAATATTAAATTCCATTATTTCAAAAATTATTTTATTTTATTTTCTCCCCTTTTTCCTTTTCCTTTTCTTTCTCCTTTTTCTTCCTTTTCTTATCCTCCTTTTTTCTTTTCTTTTCTTTTCCTCTCTAGGCTGCCCGGCCTGCTCTCCTTCCCCCTCCTCTCGCGCTGGGCCACTGACCCATCTCTTCTCCCTTCTCCTATGTGACGCCCAGCCCATCTCCCCATCTTCTTTCTTTTCTTTCCTTTCTTCCCCTGGTTGGGCTAGCCCAACTCCCCTCCTTCCTTTCCCCCTCCCTCGTGCACGCGAGCCAGACCACTCCCCTTTCTTTCCTTTCTCCTTCATCTTTCTCTTCTTCTTCGACCGTCAATCACTACACGCCATAGCTGGCCAGCCTGCAACTCCTCCTTGCCACTTACCTCCCTCTATAGCCCTACTCTCTCTCTCCCTTTCTCTCACCCATCCCTTTCCTTCCACTTTCAGACCAAACACAACCTGTAACCCTTCCCCACATACCTTCCTTTTTCCCCTTCCTTTCTTCTTCTCCCTACCACCTAACCAACTATACCTGCCTTCTCCCACTCTTACTTTTTCCTCTCCCTATCTTCCCTTCTCTACCCATTTTTCGACCCTCCCTTCTCCCCATAGATCCCCCATCTTTCTCCCTTCTTCTCCTCTTCTCCTCCTCCCCTGTTTTCACTTTGTCATTGCCAACCGTCACTACTACTGCCCAACCAACCACCACATCCACCTCTTACCACCCCTTACTACCTCCCTACATCGTCGAGCCATCACCATATGCCCCTGTAGCCACCCTCCTTCTTCTTTCTTTTTCATTCCTCCTTCTCGACCTCCACCCTGATCCACCATCATTTGTCGTCATTCTACCTCTTCCCACCCCACCATAGCCATCAATCCACTCCCTAACACATCCTCTACCACCCCCACATCCTTTATTTGGTTGAAAATCCCCCAGCAACCCCTCCATTATCTCCTTCCTTTCCCTTCCTTCTTCTTATCCGCCACCCTTGCATCCACTTTTCCTAGCCTACAGTCGCCGCCTCTGCCGCCTTGGGTCACCGATCATCTACCCCCAACCACCACCTATACCCCACTCCCTCCCTACACTCAGCTACTACCCTAGCTCCCCTCCACAAGTCCTTTACTTAACCCCCAAAACCCCATCCGAACCACACACCTCCCTTCCTCCCACTTCTCCCCTTCAACCCTTTCTCCCTAAAATTTCATACATGCAGCTCACACTTCATGAGCAGCCTAAGCCCTACCTTCAATTTTGAGCATGTTGGTTTATTTTTTGTGGTATAATAGTAGTGAAAATTAGTATGTATTTAATTAAGGTTTGATAAAGGTTTATTCTTTTGGTTTTTCTACTTCTAATATGATAAGTATTGATATTATTTTAGGTATTGATTTTACTAATCAAAGCTTAAACCTTCAACCGAGGTACCAATGAGGTTTGATTATTACTGAAAATAAGGTAACCATTATACCCTAATAAAATATATGGATATACATATGCTAACACATTAGGGGTTTCAATATGTTTATGTGCATGATATATGTTGTTAAATATAATGTATTTAGTGGTATATGTTGGTTAATGAAAAGAAAAGCATGATAATTTATATGCCATGTGTAGAAATAATTCTTAAGGGAAGGAGCCTTGTTATTAATGATAATGGTAAATGCATATGTATGATATAATATACTAATGTGGCCATTTGTTGCATAGATAATGTTAATATGAGCCCTAGGGACATTTTGGTAAATTTGCTTATACAAAAGGTATGGCTTAAATAAGTGTGTGTGCTAATGAGTATTAATGATAAATAATAATAGTTGGGGGTGTTGGATGATGTATGTGTACTATGTATATTAATATTTATATGGTGAGGGTATTTTGGTAAAATTGGCATAATAACGGTAAAATGGTAATTTATAAGAGTAAAGGGGGTAAAATGGTAAATGGACAAGTAAAGAGGGTATTTTAGTAATTTTACATGGAAATGGGATAACTTGGTAATTTTTGGGCGTAAAAAAGTATTTTGGGTAAATAAATAAAAAGGAAAGGGTATTATGGTAATTTTGTAAAAAAAAAGGGATAAAATGGTGAATTAATAAATGAGAAGGATATTTTGGATAATTCGGTATAAAGGAAAGGGTATTATGGTAAATTTTTAAAGTAAAGGGGTAACTTAGTAATTTAATAAAGGAGAAGGGTAATTTGGTAATTTGGTATAAAGGAACGGGTAAGTAAAGGGGTAACCTAGTAATTAATAATTAAGAAGGGTATTTTGGTAATTCGGTATAATGGAAAGGGTATTATGGTAATTTTGTAAAGTAAATGGGTAAATTGGTAATTATAATAATTAAGAAGGATATTTTGGTAATTCAGCATAATGGGAAGGGTATTATGGCAATTTTGTAAAGTAAATGGGTAAATTGGTAATTATAATAATTAAGAAGGGTATTTTGGTAATTCAGCATAATGGGAAGGGTATTATGGCAATTTTGTAAAGTAAATGGGTAAATTGGTAATTATAATAATTAAGAAGGGTATTTTGGTAATTAAGCATAATGGAAAGGGTATTATGGTAATTTTATAAAGTAAAGGGGTAAAAGGGTAATTATAATAACTAAGAAGGGTAATTTGGTAATTTGGCATAACAGAAAGGGTATGTTGGTAATTTTGTAATGTAAAGGGGTAAAATGGTAATTTAATAAAGGAAGAGGGTAATTTGGTAATTTGGCATAACAGAAAGGGTATGTTGGTAATTTTGTAAGGATGATTGGGGTAAATCAGTAACTTGTGTTTAACATATCAATGGATTAAATAAATTTCATAATAAGACAAAAGTGACATTGAATAATAAGATAAGGGTATTTAATAAGTTAGGGAGTATCACAAGGATATGGCATAACCTAAGGTTGGATGGATAATTAAGGGTGTGACATGGTGTCTATATCATAATCACGCAAAAGGTGCCTCATTGGTAAGTATGCATGGAAATGTATGTTAGAAATGTTGGAAGTACGTGTTAGGGTTTTATGTATGTCATGACTCTTGATATAGAATGCTTGATTCTATGACTAGTATATCCTTGTATCTCTGGATTCATGACCTTATTCTCTCCCTCAAATGGATTAAACGAACCTGTTGAATAAGACATGAATAAAATACTAATTACGTAAAGTAAAATATTATTGAGTCCGGCTCAGACTGGTCCACCGACGAATAATAGTGGCTAGGTGTAGAGTACCCTAGAGACCGGTCCATCGGTGAATAATAGTGGTCAGACGCATTTTGCCCTGAAGTATATTTTGGTCCACCGGCTATAATAATGGGGGATCCCGAGCTCAATAAACCAAACATTGGATGTTAATAAAGTATGGGAAGACACTAATCACTTATAGTGGAACACCATGCAAGTCAAGGCCACATTAATCCACCGACGAATAATAGTGGCCAAGTGTAGGGTGCCCTGAAGACTGGTCCACCGGTGAATAATAGTGGTCAGGTGCGTTCTGCCCTGAAGTATATTCCGGTCTACCGGCTATAATAGTGGGGTTCTCACACTCACATGGATATAATTTGAAAGATGATGATTGATTAATGCTTTTCATTAATGGCTTGAAACCAAAAGAGTTAATAGCATCCTCGTGATTTATTGTTATAATATAAGCTCAGCCTTGGTGCCTATTTCTCTCGGCATATGATGGAATTTCTAAGTACATAGATGTTGTGTTATGCATTCATTATTATATGTGGTGTTGCCTTATGTATTAGTCGGTATGTTATCATTTTATACTAGTTATGTATTATGTGTTGTATGCATTTCTGCCTTTCAATTTGGTTTAAAGGGGTTACTCAGTACCATAGTACTGAAGGGTTCCATTTGTGGGCCTTTGTCTATTCAATGGACAGTGTCCCTTGCATGTCTATTGCAGGTGCTATTCAAGTGGGCATCGGGAAACAGTATAAGGATTGTCTGAAAAGGGTTTCAGGGTTTCCCTTTAACCTTTTATTTCCATGTTCAACTGATTTTTATTCTTGTAACTACTAATAGTGGGCTTTTATCTTTTGTAACACCTTTACTATGCTACTCTGATTCTACTATGATTTAAATAGAGTTTGCATCCGAGTAAGTTATATTTTATTCTTTTAGCCTTAGAACTTGGTATTGGAACAGTAGAAGGAAACCGTTCTAGTACTATGTGTGGCGGTAACATCCCCAAAATTTATGATTTTGCCTTTTGCTTCCGTTGATTTTTAAATAAAATAAATTTTTTTAGTAATGAATTTTGGGGTGTTGCAATTAATAATAAGAATAATAATAAAGTTAGAATAATAATTACACCAATTATACTTAAGGGGTAGGAAGGTTATAGTCTAGTGAAGGTGGTAGCTAGGTGGTAGAAGTGGGGGTTGGAGAAGGTGTTCTTTTAGGGCTAGAAGAGGAAGAGTGAGATGGTGGTCGTGGTGTTGGTGGACTCTTTGGGTTAAGAGGGTTGGAGTAGTGGTGGTGGCGCAATAAGGGTGGCAGCGCAGGTAGTGGTAGTTGTGGTGGGTGAGGGTGGTGGAGAACGAGGGAGGATGAAGGAGAGGGAGAAAGGAAGATAAGGGGGAGGTAGGGAAGGCTCTACTGAGTTGATTGGGTGACAGGGGAGGTGGTAATTGCAGTAGAGGAGGCGGCGCACAACATCGAGAGGGGCAGTGATGGGTGCAAAGTGGCAGGTTGAGTAGCCAACTTTGCACGGTTGGGGTAGCTTCTGTAGGGGGAACCAGGGGTGGTGAGTGGCTAGGTTTGGTGGAGGATAATGCAGGGAAGGGTTTGGGTGGTGTTTCGGGCAGCAATGTAGCGCGGCGGCGGCCGGGTTGGCGTCTGAAGTGGTGGTGGCACAAATACGCAGGAGAATTCTAGGCAGGTAAAGAGGCAAAATGGGATTGGTATAGGGTATTTATAGGCCATTGGAGGGAGGATAAGACAAAGGGGGAAGATGATAAGGGGGCAGGTGAGGTAGGGCTTGCCGATCGGCGGTGGTAGGCTGGTATGAGCCTGCAATTTGTAGGGCATACATCGGTAGGGGGAGACAAGGGAAAAGGTGAAGAGGCACACTTGGAAGGAGGTACAGGCAGGTCAGGGCTGGAAAGGGAAAGGAAAAGGAAAGGGGGAGAGAGAGGGGAGGTGCATGCCAGCAGGGGAAGGACGGTAGTAGAGTTATAGGCTAACCTGCAACTCGAGGATGGGGAGAAGGGAGGAGGAAGAAGAAAGGGGTAGGTTCTGCTGATCTGGGGAAAAAGAAAAGAAAGAAAAAGAAGGGAGAGAACCTGTAACACCCTAAAATTCACTAATTTTTTTAACAGACGTAATTAAATTAAAACCTATAAATTTTAGGAATGTTATTGCCGTGATTAGTACAAGCCTGACCCAAGTTTGTTCCCATACTAACCACAAGGCTAAAGAAATTTAATAACCATCATAAATCAAACCCAAGCAAGACTTCAAATAAACATTAAACAATTGTAAGATAGAAATTAGAGTGCGTTAAAAACATTCATAATCCAGAGTATATAGTCAAAGTTCCTTGAAAGGGAAAAAGGTCTACAAAGCAATAAAAATTAAGTCTAGTAAACCCCAAAATAAAAATAGAAAGTTAGAAAGGGAAATCCGGCTACGTCACTCTCGATCTTCGTGCCAAGTCCATACTCAGCACTCAACCCCGCCTAATGCCTCGTGAACATCAAAGGCATCGAAATAGGTATCACCAACCTGCACAAAGTCAAAGGAGACTTTGCTCGTGGAAATGAGCAACACCCATGAAACGGGTGGTCAGCACACTACGTACTGAGTAAGGTGACCGTGCACTAAGGCTAATACACAAAAGCACACAATCCAAGCATGATAATACAACATTATACGATCAATTCATATAAATAAATAAAGGCCAAATTATAGTTTGGATAAATAAACTATTTAATCTCTAATTGGTACTCATTTCACACCATAATTTTATCAAATTACATGCGAGTACGGGAACCCCACTATTATAGCCAGTGGATTGGTCACTTATAGGGCAGAACACACCTAACCACTATTATAGCCGGTGGAGCGGTAACTTATAGGGCAAAAACGCACCTAACCACTATTATATGCCAGTGGACTGATCTAGCCTCGACTCTCATGGTGTTCTACTGTAAGTACTTAGTGTCTTTCATATGTCTTAGCAACTTAGGGTTTGGTTTATTGAGCTTGAGATCCCCTACTATTATAGTCGGTGGAGCGGTCACTTATAGGGCAGAACACACCTAACTACTATTATAGCTGGTGGATCGGTCACTTATAGGGCATAACGCATCTAACCATTATTATATGTCGGTGGATTGGTCTGGGCCAGGCTCAATAATCTTCCACTTTACATGATTAATATTTTACCGTGTCTTATTCAAAAGTTTCACCCTAGACATGTATGACTAACTCTCTCTACACTTATCCTTCAAAAGGGTATGTCCTATATCTTGAGACTCCTGCACCTCCTAACTTGCCCCAACATCCTTACCTCCTTTCCCTAACTCACACTAGAATCCCAACTCCCAAGTGTGTGGGTCAAGGCCCACTACTTTACACCTCCAGGCCCACTCACTATCTTACCCTAAGGTTTTCTCCATAAACCCTAATTTGGGCCTATATAGCCCATCCTTCTTCACCTCACACATTCCAAACTATTTTAACACCCCACACATCACAACCCTTAGATTCAACACTCATCATCTCACTTTACTCTCCAAGTACACATGTGACAATGAAACCCTAGATGGCCACACCATAGTTAGCCGCGCCAAACCCTAGCATCCTCTTTTGTACATGTCACCCCTCCATTTCTCACCTTCCACTCTTATTTTCCCATGATGCCCATGCTCATCCCTCACATGATAATCTTCCATCCTCATCTCACACTCCACTCATCGTCGTTCATTTTTTCCTTTTTACCACCTTATCAGATTAGGGTTTCATGCATACTCACCCCCATGCATACTCTATCCATCCCATGCAAACCCTCGAAGTTTTTCATGCAAAAACCTAAACTCCCATGCAAATCCTAGATTCTCCTATGTAAAAACCTAGATTCTCCCGTGCAAAGTTCATCCACTTTATTTTGTCTTAAGTCTCCCTTTTTTCTTCCATTCATGGATCATGAAATATTTAGGTCAAACCCACGTTCCTTGTTCAACTTACTTCCCTTAGGTCAACTTACTTCCCCATTTTTCTTTTTCATCCTTTCACCGTATATCATCACATTACCTATCCTAGCATGCATGTCCTAAAGGGCTACAATACATCACATCATAATCACAACATATACATATTATACACATTCCATAAGATAACATATGAGCATACCTCAACTCCAAGCTACGCTACACATAAACCGGCTAAACTAATAGCACAAGATACGCAACATATCATTAAACATAGCATCTCAGGCATATAAAATGCATATAGTACACATAAGGCCTTAGCTACATCTTTACCTAGTACGTCACCGGTCTTGGAGCATGCTCCTACACCTCCTTAGGGTTTTGACTAGTTTCACCTATAAGAGGGAAAAACTAAGGATTAGTTTCTCTCCTACCAAAAATACTATTATTTCCTATTCTATTCTAAGATTAGGGTTACTATTATTAAATGAAACTTTATAAGTGAAAATAGGGTTCTTAATAATATTTATAGCCATATTTATATTATTAAATCTAATAGCTTTATTTCCCCTACTAATAGTACTAACACTAGTTATAGCAAAAATAGTGATATTAATAATAAAAATAATACTAATTCTCCTAGTAATATAAACCCTAATATTTTTAAGGCTAAGACTAATAATAGGATTAGGAATAAAATAATAATATAATAATAGTAACACTAACAAAATACTAATATTGCTAAGGATAATAATAATAATAGTAATATTTGAAATGATGATAATATAAGGGTTTGAATATTTTTTACCATAATAATAATAATAGTGATAATAATAATAATAATGATGATGATGATGATGATGACGACGATGACGATGTTATAAATTGAAATAATTTAAAATAGGGTTTCGACCCTTCATTGTAATTATAATTATAATAATACTAAATAATAATAATAATAATAATCGAATTAATGATAAAATAAGGTCTCGACCCTTAATAGTAATATTAACAACAACAACAACAACAACAACAACAACAACAATAATAATAATAATCGAATTAATGATAAAATAGGGTCTCGACCCTTAATAGTAATATTAATAGCAATAACAACAACAACAACAACAACAGCAGCAACAACAACAACAACAACAACAATAATAATGGCAATATAATACAATTAAAATGAATAAATCTTACATAATTAGGGTTTAAGGTTTGAAAGGGTTTAAGGTACCACCTAGGGTTAGTGGTGACTGGCGGCGGCAGGAAAAAGGAGAGAAAAGAGAGATAGTTGAGTGCTAGGGATAGGATAGGGAGAGTGAGGGTGGAAGTTGGGGTGGTGGTGGATGCCCAAGTTGAGAGGGTTGGAATGAAGGTGGTGGTTCAGCTAAAGGTGGCGGCGCAAGGCTACGGGTGTGGTGGCCAAAAGTGGTGGAAAGGAAGAAAGGGAATAGGAGAGGGAGGAAAGGGAAAAGGAGGATAGGGGAGGTAGAGGAAGGTCTGTAGGAAATTTTGGAAGGTGTATGAGGTGGTGGTTGTGGCAGGAATGGTGGCAAATGGTGGTGCGAAGGGCGGCGAAGGTGAAGGAATGGCTGATTGAGAAGGAAACTTTGCATGATGGGGGTGGCTAGTGTAGGGAAAATTGAGGGAGGAGGGAGGCGTAGTTTGGTAGAGGATAATGTAGGGAGTGGTGCTATGGGTGGATCGAATGGCGGCACTAGGCGACGATAGTGGTGCACAAGAAGAATTTTATGGGTTGCAGGAAAGAGCTCGAGTCTAAGGCTGGTTATGGGGTATTTATAGGGCCAATGAAGGGGGATAAGGTTAGAGGGGAGACGAGAGAATAGGGGCAGGTAGGTGAGGGCGCATGTTCATGGTAGGGTGTGATTAGCTAGGGAGAAAGGGAAGCCATATAAGAAGAGGGGAGGAGTGGTTGGGTCAAAACGGCAAGCAAATCAACAGGGACGAGAGGGGGGAGATGGCCGGTCAGCAGGCGTGGTTGGCGGTGAGAATCTCAGAGGAGTTTTAGGTCTCAACGGGGGAGGAAGAAGGAGGAAAGTGGACCAGGCGGTATGGGAAAAAGAAAAGAAGGAAAAGAAGGAGGGAACCGGTCGGGTGGCTGGGATAAAGAAGAGGGATGCGGCATAGGCCTGGGCTGCGCAAAAGGAAAGAAAGGGGGAAGGGGTTTGGGCTACTGGGCTAGCCCAAGTTAGGGGAAATAAGAGAAAAAAAAAAAGAAAAGGAGAAAGGAGAGAAAGAAAGAAAAAGGAAAAAAAGGAGAAAAAGAAAAGAAAAGAAAAAGGGAAAGGAGAAAATAGGTGAGTTGAGGTTAATTAAAAATATTTGGGTATTTGGGATATTTGAAAATAATAATATTTTAATAAAGTAATAATTAATTTCTCTTTTTAGGTTAATTTAGGATTTTTTGAAAGATTTTTCCTAAATTCCATTTTAATTAGCAAAACACTCTAATTTTCTCCAATTAAATTATTTATAAATTTCCTATTTATTTGGCCCTATTTAATCCCTCTTATTTTAATAAAATAATTTATTTAATTAATTTCATAATAAATCCTTAATTAACTAGTATTCTAAAATTAGGGTTTTGGGATATTTTAGAATCGGCGGGCAAAGGAGGAGGAAAAAAAAAGAGAAGGCGGGTTGTGCCGCGCAGGGGAGAGAAGAGAGGGAGCGGGAAGTTGGGTCTGGCGTGGCCCAATCCGGGAAGATGGGGAGAAAAAGAAAAAGGAAAAAGGAGAAAAAAGAAAGAAAAAAGGGAAAAGGAAGGGAAAAGGGAAAAGGGGAAAAAGAAAGAGAAAAAATAAGTTGGTTGAGATGTTTAGGATATTTTGGTATTTTTGAATATTTAAAAATAATAAGTAAATTCCTTTTTATATTAATTTAGGATATTTTGGAAATTTTTTCCTAAATTCTATTCTAATCTAGCAAAATACTCTAATCTTCCCTAATTAAATTCTTTATTATTTTTCCTTTTTTTGTCTTAAATACTCCCCTTATTTTAATAAAATAATATACTTAATAAAATTTCCTAATAAATTCCTATTTTATCATAATTTTCTAAATTAGAATTTTGGGATATTTCACAACCAAACATGCATCAGAAAGTGAAATGGCACATCCTTAGCTAATAGATCATAAAGAGGTTTTGAAATTTTTGATGAAATATTTATAGAAACCTACATGTCCAAAGAAACTACTTACATCTCTAGCAAATATAAGGGGCGGTAATTTCTCAATGACTTCGATTTTAGCTTTATCTACCTCTATCCCTTTGTACGAAATCTTATACCCTAAAACTATTCCTTCCTGAACCATCAAATGACCCTTTTCCCAATTCAAAACGAAATTTGTATCCTCACAATGCTTAAGAACAAGCTCAAGATTATTTAATCATGCATCGAACAACAACCTAAGAACGAAAAAATCATCCATAAAAAATTTCATGAATTTTTCAACCATATCATGAAATAGAGCCATCATACATCTTTGAAACATGGCTGGAGCATTACATAGACCGAATGGAATTCACCTATATGCGAAGGTGCCATAAGGACACGTGAAGGTAGTTTTCTCTTGGTCCTTAAAGGAAATAAGAATTTGCATATGGCCATAATACCCATCAAAAAGCAATAATAGTCATGCCCCGCCAAACGTTCAAGCATTTGGTCAACGAAGGGAAGGAAAAAGTGGTATTTTCTAGTGGTATCATTTAGCTTTCTAAAATCAATATAGACATGCCAATCAGTTATAGTTTTAGCAGGCACCAATTCGTTATTGTCATTCTTGACCACTGTGATCCCCACTTTCTTAGGAACCACCTAGATAGGGCTAAGCCAAGAGCTACCGAAAGTTGGATAGATCATACCTGCATCCAATAGCTTAATTACATTTTTTCTACCACCTCTTGCATGGTTGGGTTCAATCGCCTTTGAGGTTGGATCACTTTCTTGTGGTTATCTTTCATAAGGATTTTATGCATGCACATGGAATGACTAATCCTTTTAATGTTAGTAATGGTCCACCCAAAAGTTGTCCTTTGTTCCTTGAGCACTCTCATCAATTCTTCTTCCTACAATTGAGTTAAAGACAAAGAAATAATGATAGGAAGAGTATCATTATGACCAAGAAATGCATACTTTAAATGTTGAGGTAACACCTTGAGTTCCAAAGCATGATGTTATTCAATAGATGACTTAGGCTTTGGGATCTGAGCCCTCTCTAGTCCTTGCAAGGGGACTATGGTTTGGCGCCCATATGGTGGATGTGTAGTAAAATACTGGACAACTTCCTTTGTTTGCTCTTATTTCTCACATCCTTCTTGTTGAACCAAATACCTTTCTAGGGAGTCCTGCATAACACTTGCTTGAAAACAATCATTAATTAAATTATCTAAGATATCAATGTGATGGAAAGTATTATCATCGAAAGGGTATTTCATGCTCTTAAAAACATTAAAGGTGACTTCTTTGCCTTGGAAACAAAGAATGAGCTTACCCTCTTGGACATCTATAAGAGTGCATCCTGTTACCAAGAAAGGCCTACCAAGAATTAGGGGAACCTTGTGGTCCTCCTCCATATCTAGCATAACAAAGTCAACGGGGAAGATAAACTCATCTACTTTAACTAAAACATCTTCGATTATACCCCAAGGATATTTGATAGATCAATCAACTAACTATAAGGACATATTTGTCGGTGTTGGTTGCCCTATACCTAGACGCTTGAAAATAGAGAAATGCATCAAATTAATGCTAGCACCAAGATCACACAACATATTTTTGAATTTTAGATCCCTAATTATACATGGGACAGTGAACTCCCTAGATCCTTGAGCTTAGGAGGAAGTTTGTTCTGCAAGATAGCAAAACATTCCTCATTCAAGCTTACTATTTCAAACTCATCTAGTTTTCTCTTGTGTGTGATTATATCCTTGAAAAACTTCCCATAACTGGACATCTATATAACAATGTCAAGCAAAATCAAGTTAATGTGCACTTTCTTAAGAATATCAAGGAATTTTATAAATTGAACATCTAATTTGTGTTGTAAATCCTACTTATAAATGGAGGAGGGGAACATATGCTTTTACCTCTTGAGGTGAAGTGTGGATTACCTTCAGTTGTGATTTTGGTGCTTTCTCTTCAGGAGCTTTTTCATTGTCTTCCTTAGGTTCTTGAGGGTATGGTTTAGGTAGTGGTTTCCCACTCCTCAAGGTTATTGTATTGATTTGCTCTTTGGGGTTAATGATTGTATCACTAGGCAAAGTGGTAGGTGCTTTCTTTGAAATGGCACTAGCGAGTTGTCCAATTTGTTCCTTAAGGTTCTTGATGGATGCATCCTAATTTTGGAGGCAGGCATCTTGTTTCTGAAGATGAGCTTGAATTTGAGCATCATGTTTTTGAAGGGTGATCTCGGTGGGAGTGATGAAGTTGGACATCATCTCTTCGAGGGAAGAAGAGTGAGGTTGTTGGGGAGGTAGAGGAGATAGAGGTGCCGGTTGTTGTTGTGTGAAACCCAAAGGCTTTGTAAGAACTTTATTTCTCAAACTAAAGCTTGGATGGTTTTTCCATCCAAGATTGTACACATTGGAGCAGGAATTGTTCGGTCTCCCATAACTATTGCCCATGTATCTCACTTTGTCATAAGATTATTGGAAGGGATTCCCAAATTGAAATTCCATGCTCAAGTGTGATCCACCACATAGCTCACACACCGGTGCATTAGCCTATACCTATATACAAGAGGCACTACCCATTTTGTCAAATTTCTTATCAAGCAAATCAATTTTATCCTCTAATGCTATGATGGCATCTAAATAATGATTCCTTGAGTTTTTTTTTTGTGTTAGGGAACATTCGGAGTTCCATTGATGGGAATTCGAGGATAACTCTTTAATGAACTCATAGACTTGTTTTATTCATAATGGTACCCCTGCAGCTGCATCTATCATAGACCGGTTAGTAGCAGAGATACCATTATAAAAAGTTTGCATCTGAAGCCACATGGGTAAGCCATGGTGTGGGCAAGCAAATCTTTACACCATTCCCAAGAATCATAGAGTGATTCAAGGTCATTTTGCATAAAAGTAGTGATGTCCTTCCTTAATTTTGCAGTTTTTTATGGTGGAAAATATCTAGAAAGGAAAGACTTCATCAAATCATCTCAAGTAGTAATAGACTCTGGGGCTAATGAGTGTAACCAAATCTTAGCCTTATCATGTAAAGAAAAAGGGAACAATCTAAGCCTAATTGCATCATTGGAAACACCATTTAACTTAAAAGTGTCATAGATTTCTATAAAGTTGGCAATGTGGGTGTGGAGATCTTCATTAAGGTTACCTCCAAATTGAACTGATGTTTGTAGCATCTGGATGATGGTAGGCTTGATCTCGAAATTATAAGCTTGAATGGCTAGTCTTCATATGCTTGAGGTTGAGCCATCAAGGCTTGGTGTAGCGTAGTCCCGAAGCGACCTAGAAATAGGAGCTTGCTCTTGGATAAGAGCTTGTTCTTGGAGTAGGATGTACCCTTGTAGTAGGATATGTCCATCATGGGGTGAATGGTTGTTTTCCATTTCAATGCTTATGGTGTGCGGCCTGCGTAAATGTGAGATAATCTTCTTGATCTCGGGATCAAGTGGCACTAACTCACCCCCACTAGCGTGGGTCATGCACTAGTGTACTTGCACTAAATTAGAAACTCCTACACTCAAGATTAGTCAACCACAACAAAAAAATGCAAAAATAAAATAAAATGTCTAGATCACAATAAATTCCTTGGGTCCTAATGTCACTTGTTTCCAATCCTCGGCAATGGCGCTAAAAACTCGACATGTTGCTACCTGCAAGTGCACAGGGTCGGAGTAGACAATGATGAAACTTAGCTATGTTTAGACTATGAAATGATAAGAAGTGAGAAATTGTAAGCTAAAATAATTAAAATAACTAACTAAGCTAAAAAAAGGAAAATAGCACTCAAGTGACTCAAGTGGATAGAAAAGCTAAGGTTCTGGTTCATTACCCCCAATCCTCCATGTAATTGAACACCACATCACAAAATTATTCAACAATCATAATCAATCATGCCAACAAGGATAGAAATTTTTGTGTTTTCTCAAGCCGCAAACACCTTATTACATCTCTATGGCCTTAACCATCTCTAGCTTAAGGTCTAATAGAGTGTAAGGCCTGAAAGTCCACAAAGTTTCCTCCTTTATTGTCGTAGAGGTAATCTATCATCTCTCGACCTACAATTTAATCTCTATTTGTGCTATTGGGTCTAATACTAAATTATCTCTCGATTAAACCGGTATTTTCCACACCGAAAATTGAAACCCGGCCGGAGTTCGTCATTCTATCAATCAATCAACAACACAATGCAAATATCATGAATTGAATAAAAAAAGAATGCAAATATTAAACACATTCGGATTAGGGGAAACTCCCATTCACTTTAGCATAAAAATCTATCCAATCAAACTCATAGTAAGAACATTAAGAATAACAAGAGATTCTAGAGATAGATAAGAGAGAAAAGAAAATACTCTTGAAACCCAATGATTCTTACAAGTGTTTAACTTTTTGCACCTAGATCTCTAGTTTACAAGAGAATTCTTGCAAAATTGGGGAAGAGGATGGAGGAGAGAGAAGAGAGAGGGAGTGGAGGCTGCTGGGATGAAAAGTTAGAATGATAGTTTAAACACTACGACCTCTCAAATCCCTATGGTATTGATAAAACAGGCTTCCTGTGTTAGTTTTAACAATTCAGGGTATTTTAAGTTTTTAACTATAACTCTTTCATCAGAACTCCAATTGAGCTGATTTTAAATGCATTGGAAAGATATTGAAAAGATATACAATGTTTATGTTGAAATATTCTCCAAATTCATATTTTATATTGGTATAAATTCCAATTATTTCATGCCCATATACTTTGAATATGCATTCTTGCTTTCATTTTAGTGTAGAATTTACATTTTAGCTTTAAATCACTTTCCGCTTTAACTTTTGCTCCTTGTTTTCTCCTTTCTTTTCCCTTTAAGCTTATTCTTTCTTCCATCCTTTACATTTTCTTGTTCCTTGAGATCCTACAAATTTTCATAACATAAAGGCAGTAACAGGAACAAAAAAGGAGAATTCCAACTGAAATTTGAGGTAAAAACTCTTATAAACCATAGGAATAAGATGCAAAAGTCAAACTTATCAAGGATCTCATTAGGGATTCCTTGTTCAGGTTTGGGGATAGATTTTGGGGATTGAGTTTAGGGATTCTTATAAAGTATATTTTTGGGGATGGGGTGGGGATAGGTTTGGGGGGCCGTCCTTGAACCAGCCCTTAATATATAATTTTTTTAGTATATATAAAATATAAATTAAAAGTATATTGTGAAAATAGGATCATGGATAGGGGATGAAGTTAGGTTTTAGGTATACAATTGGGTTTCAAGGGCGGGGAATGATTCGAGGATGAAGAGTAAATCAAGGATCAGGTCAGGGATTCCTTGATAAGAAAAAAATTAGGGATAGAAGCAGGTTTGGGGATTGTTTTACTTATAAGATTTAGGTATGGAGATAGGGTCCCCGTCCTTGAATCACCCCATTATCATCCCTACTCACATTTTATGATTTATTGAAATCTAGAGGCTTAAATCCATCTAGATTTGGAATCTTTAAGTTACCCATAGAAAATAGTTGCTTTGACTTCCTTGTATTCAAGTGGTTTCAATAGTAAATTTCTACTGGCACTGAATATTTTATTCTAGGAACATAGATTTCTATTGATAGGTTGTAATTGATGATCATTCCTTCTACCCAACAATGCTATATAAGACCTTTTAAATTCATATGTTACTACAATTGCTCTAATAAGTTCACAACCATTTTCACTCACCAGCTTGTGTACTGCGTTAGGACTTTGTCTTCCTTTAATAGTTGCATATAAATATTAGGTTTTACAATCACCTAATTTGATATGTTATACATGTGAATTTTGTTGAGAATGCCATTCCTCCATGCCACTCCTCTACAACTATTTTACCCTTTTGTAGCAGTCTAGAATTGAGGGGGGCAATTTGTAAAGTTTTCTTAAACTTTTTTCAAATATATTCCAATCTCTCTAGGGTTTGTTCTTTCTTTGTTGTCACATTCCCACAATTTACTTTTTGAAAAAGCTTAAGTTGAGTCTTCAAAAAAGCTAAATTCTTCACCACCTTATATGTTGAAGCTCCTCAGACTTCCATTTGTTGGACTAACTCTACTAACTCAATATACCTAGGCTTAATAGTCCAATAATTATATAATTTAAATGGGTGTTGTCTACTATCAGTCTTTTTACAGTAAGTGTAATACGACAATTGAATAATTTAAAATACACCCAAGCATAAAATGTTATATGGTCGCTGGGAAAGTTGGTAAGTCATTTATAATTTACAAGAATACGGTCCACTTTATACAAAATTCTACTAGTAACATCATAATTGTTTGTCTAAGTAAATAAGCTTCTAGTATATATTATAACTCTTAGATCGCAACTCTAAGATTATTTAACAAAGTTATCCTTAATTTATCTACTTAGGTCAACCTAATCTTCTCTTCTGTATTTAAAATAGTAATTATAAGTATAATTATAAAATTTATAATTATCATAATAAATAACAATTATTGCCATAATAAAATTGTCATCATAAATATTTTTATATGCAATAATAATAATAATAATGTAATTAGTATTGTGACATGATGAGATCGGCTCAAAAATCAGGCGAGTAAAATATACCCAAATGCATTTTAATAACTAGCAGCCATCGTCGGTGTTAGCATTGCTGGGAGGACGGTGCTACCAAAGGGTCGAGTTTTCCCATAATTTTTATTTTTATCAATGAATAAAAAATTCCCTTGTTAACCGCTGCCGACGCTGTTACTTCTCTCTTCCGTTCGAATCGACTTCACACATTCATATCCCTGTTATTTGCTCCTGCTCTGCTTCATTGTTCCACTCCTCTCTGCAACAATCTGGAAGTGAGAGAGAAATATGGCGGTGAATCAAGCTAGGTTTTGTAGTCCAGCCGCTTTGAAGCTGAGCTCAACTCTAATTGCCGTCACGATCGCCGGCTATATTCTTGGACCTCCGCTGTACTGGCAATTCAAAGAGGGTTTAGCTGCCGTTAGTCACTCTTCTTCTTCTACTACTACTACGTCGACCGCCTCAAGCTGTCCTTCTTGTGTCTGTGACTGCTCATCGCAGTCACTGGTCGCTATTTCTGAAGGTAGTTCCTATTAGATCTGAAAACATTGTTATGGCTTTTGCGATTATTTCCGTAATCACTCTGATCTTGATCTATTGATTCTGTTGTTTGGTTTTTATTTTGATATAAGGCATGAAAGTAGTTTACCATGGTACATAAGATTCTGCAGCTTGATTATTAATTATTTTCGAGAAAGTGAGTGCATGGAAGTTGAACATAAGTGCAAATTCGATTGAGAGATCCTCAGTTTTGGTGATGTCAATGGAGCAAAAAAATAAAAATAAAAATCCTCAGATGGTCTGCAGATGAATTAATTATCACGATTAGTACTTTAAGAATAGCGGAGGAAAGGCTCCATTTTTATGCGTCAGTGCATTCTTGGTGGATAAATCATTCTGTTAAAAGTCTTTTTGTACCATGTTCCTGATGTCAAAATTGTCTAATATAGATTCTTAAATATATCAATATCTGTATTTGGTCTTGCAGATTGTCCTTATGGTTACTTGTGTAAGTGTAAGAGGCAGCTGCATTTGGTTTACATTGTTGTCATGATTATGTTGTTGAATCTTGGCCTCGCAGTCACCTAGTCTTCTTCCTTTCCCCCCTTCAAAGGTGGAAAGGTGGATAAAAATGTGAGAAAATGCATATGACATGAATGAGTGAAACGAGGGAGTACCTTATGAATTTCATTGTGTGGCAATGTGGCTCCTTATGTCATTTGCTAGTCTTGCATAAATCATGATCACTGAAGTTAAAGTATAGAAGAATTTTGAATAAATAAAGGAAATAACTCGGAGTCATGACCCAAGAGCAAGTAGCATGATGGAGATTTTTTTTAGTATAACTTATTCAGCTCATCTGCTAGTAGCATTTAGGCTTTTCTTTTAACTAATATCTAATTAACATAAAAAAATTGAGACCCCAAAGAATTGAAGGTTTAAGAGGTGCCGACCATGTGTAAGACTAATATTTTTTCACAAAGGCCAATAATTTCTTTTATACAAATTAGGTCACCCAATAGTCTCTTTGTGGCCTTGTGATAGTGTAATACCTTAAGTTATGTGGTAGATGGTGAAGGCTAAAAAAGAATTGAAATGATACATTTTGGAAATCTATCATTGGAAAAATCTACAATTATATCGGCTTGGCTTGGAGTAGTCAAAGATGGGTGACTGGAATGAACCTTCCTAGAGCACAAGTGAAGGTCACATACGCAAGAAAGAGGGGCAAGGGCAAGGAGGGAAACACACTGTAATTCAGTTAACACCAAAAGATGAGGTGGCATAGGATGAGCGGGGGGCTAGCTTTAGACGGTTATAGCAGACACAGATATAAAAAGGGGGAAGGGGGACCGAGAGAGGGGAGAGGAAAAAAGAGGATTGTAATCGGAGAGATTTGAGCCTCTCGAATGCTCAATCAGTGTTATCTACTTGCTATTAATACTATCAGCTCTTTTTATTTTTCTGAGTTCTCTTGATTCGTATCGTCCAAGGGGTAGGGAAAATTCGATTCATAACAATTTGGTATCAGAGCATACCGATCAATGGCCCCTTCCGCGAATCAAAGAATGGAGTCCCTGGAGGAAAGGATGACTCTCTTAGAGGAGTCCATCTCTGAGAAAGTTTCAGCAGTAGTGGAACGAGCGATGGGGGCAATGAGGCAAGCCTTGATGGAGCAGCTCACGGAGGATCTCCAGAGGGCGAGAAAAAAACAGGGAGAAGAACTTCAGGCAGCGACTAACAGGCTGGAGGAAAGGATGACTGGCAATCGCGAAAACTATGAGACCCAGCCGGCATGGATGAATGAGGGGATCAGAGGAGGGATTCCAGGTGAAGGGAGCAATGGGGGTGCAGGATCAGGGGGAGGCCCCGGAGACTGGGGTGTAAGTCGGGGATTCCCAGGTGGAGGAGGGGGATGGCGATACCGTAAACTGGACATGCCCCCATTTGAAGGTAGTGATCCCGATGGGTGGATTTTGAGAGGAGAGAAGTATTTCTCCTTCTATCGCTTGAATGAGGAGGAGAAACTGGAGTCGGCGGTGGTGGCCATGGAGGGCGACGCCCTAAGGTGGTACCAGTGGGAAAATAAACGCCGACCGATCAAATCCTGGGCGGAGCTGAAGGAGCTGGTACTTCAACAATTCCGACCGGCAAACGCAGGCTCCCTCCATGAGCAGTGGCTGGCGACAGCTCAAGTGTCGACAGTGGTGGAGTATCGACGGAAGTTCATCGAGATGGTGGCCCCCTTGAATGATATCCCGGAGAGTCTTTTATTGGGTCAGTTTATCAATGGGCTGAAGGAAGAGATAAAGGCTGAAGTCAGGTTGTTGAACCCCCTCAACTTAGATCAGGCCATGGAATTGGCGATCCGAATCGAGGAGAGAAATAGAGTTAATGGACTGAAGAAGAGTTACATCGGGCCAGCAAAATTTGGGCCTTATTCTGTCTACAACCGGGCGCCCTTTTCTGGATTCTAGGGTAACGGGGGATCGTCGAGCCACGCCCCAGCCAGGAGTTGGGCTGCAACCCTGAGCGAGACCCAGTCTTCTGCCAGCAGTCCAAGGATCTCTGCCCAGTCGACAAGGTCCACAGCTGAAGTCAAAAGGTTGACCGAGAAGGAGCTACAAGAGAAGAGAGCCAAAGGGCTTTGTTACCGTTGCGACGAGAAATGGAGTATCGGGCATAGGTGCAGGAAGAAGGAGCTGAGTGTACTGCTAGTGGACGATGAGGAAGAAGAAAATGAAGGGGATCCCGGGGACGGGGAGCTCCCGCAGCCGCCGACGGAGGAGATTCCGACTGAAGTTTCCTTGAATTCAGTCATCGGGCTGACTAACCCGAAGACAATGAAGTTGAAAGGGAGAATTGGAGAGCGTGAGGTGATAGTGATGATCGACCCCGGCGCCACCCACAATTTCATTGCCCTAGCCACCGTTAAGGAATTACAGATTCCTATCACGCCTTCGCAAGAATTTGGCGTCTCTCTGGGTAACGGCGAGGCTGTAAAAGGGTCGGGCGTTTGCAAGGGCATACATCTGGAATTGGAGGGGGGGGGTACGAGTGATAGAGGATTTTTTGCCCCTGGGGCTGGGAAATTCAGAATTGATTTTAGGGGTGCAGTGGCTGGAAAAACTGGGTTCGGTGGTAACCAATTGGAAGACACAAGAAATGCAATTCCAACAGGGAGGGGAGGTTATTTGTCTGAAGGGGGACCCATCACTAGCTAGAACAAGAATCTCCCTGAAGGCCATGATACGTGCTCTGCGCAAGGAAGGGGGAGGGATTTGGCTAGAATTAAATCAGGTGGAAGGAGAACCGGAAACAGAACCTAAGATACCGGGGTTTTTAGAAGCTACTGTGGTGGAGTTCAAGGAGGTTTTTGCCAAGCCAGAAGGGCTGCCCCCTCAGCGGGGGCATGAGCATTCAATAGTACTCAAGGAAGGCAGCAACCCGGTTGGGGTGAGACCATATCGATATCCCTAATTTCAGAAGGATGAAATTGAAAGACTTATCAGGGAAATGTTGGAGGCCGGCATAATCCAACCATCTACAAGTGCATTCTCGAGCCCTGTACTGCTGGTCAGAAAGAAGAACGGGTCGTGGAGATTCTGTGTTGATTATCGGGCTTTAAACAAGGAAACGGTGCCAGACAAATACCCCATTCCGGTCATCGATGAGCTACTGGATGAGCTGCATGGAGCCTCCATATTTACAAAGCTAGACTTGAAGGCTGGCTATCACCAAATCCTAGTCAGAGCGGAGGACACTCATAAAACAGCTTTTCGAACCCATGAAGGGCATTACGAATTCCTGGTCATGCCATTTGGGCTGACCAATGCCCCAGCCACCTTTCAGTCTCTCATGAACGATGTCTTTAGACCCTTCCTGAGACGGTTTGTTTTAGTGTTCTTTGATGATATTTTGATCTACAGCGCTACCCTGGCTGAACATGTGGATCATGTGAAGGCAGTGTTGAACACCCTAAAGGAACACACCTTGTTCGCTAACCTCAAGAAATGTGAATTTGGGAAGCAGGAGGTAACCTACCTGGGACATGTGATCTCTAGTAAGGGGGTAGCCATGGATATGGATAAGGTGAAAGCTATAGTTGAGTGGCAGATTCCGAAGAATCTAAGGGAACTAAGGGGATTCCTCGGACTCACTGGGTATTACCGGAAATTTGTGGTTCTGTATGCTCAAATTGCACAACCCCTCACGGATCAACTGAAAAAGGACAATTATGGATGGACAGACCAAGCTACACAGGCCTTTGAGACCCTCAAGGCAGCAATGGTGACAGCCCCAGTGCTGGCAATGCCCAACTTCCAGAAATTATTTGTAGTTGAATCGGATGCCTCAGGCTATGGGATTGGGGCTGTATTAATGCAGGACAGCAAACCCATTGCCTATTTTAGCAGACTTCTGGGCCCAAGAAATCAACTGAAATCGGTGTATGAAAAAGAATTAATGGCCATTTGCTTAGCTATACAGAAATGGAAACATTACTTGTTGGGCAGACACTTTTTAGTGAGGACTGACCAGCAGAGCCTACGATATATTCTACAGCAAAGAGAGATCGGGGCAAACTACCAGAAGTGGGTTAGTAAGTTGCTGGGGTTTGATTTTGAAATACAATACAAGCTAGGGGTAGCTAACAGGGTAGCCGACGCCTTATCGCACAAGACTGAAGGGGAAGTGGAGTGTGGAGCTCTTGTTACTACTCAAGGGGTAGTATGGGAGACATTAACACAAGAGATAGCTGCTGACCCCATGCTCCAACAAATTAAAAAGGAGCTGGAGACCGGGGAGAAGAAGCACGTGGGGTTCCATGTAGTGGAGGGCAGATTGATGTACAAGGGGCGCTATGTTATTCCTCAATTCTCCACCTCCATTCCTATGTTGCTAAGAGAATATCATGATTCCCCTGTAGGTGGCCATTCAGGAGATCTGAAAACTTATTTAAGAATGGCCTCGGATTGGTATTGGCTTGGCATGAGAAAAGCAGTGGCTGCATATGTAAGGAACTGTGCGACATGCCAACAACAGAAAGCTTCAACTCAGAGCCCATCAGGTTTGCTTCAGCCCCTACCTCTACCTCCAATGGTTTGGGATGAGATAAGCATGGACTTTGTGGAGGGGTTACCGCTGTCCAAAGGGGTGGACACTATCCTGGTGGTGGTTGATAGACTATCAAAGTATGCCCATTTTTTGGGACTGAGACATCCCTTCAGTGCCTTTTCAGTAGCTGAGTTATTTACTAAAGAAGTGGTGCGGCTTCATGGATTTCCTTCATCAATAGTGACAGACCGGGATCGAATTTTCATGAGCAAATTCTGGACAGAGTTATTCCGTCTTCAAGGAACAGAGCTGAGACGAAGCACAGCCTACCATCCCCAAACGGATGGACAGACGGAAGTAGTGAACAAGAGCCTGGAAGCCTACTTAAGATGCTTTGTTGCAGGACAACCGAAGGCATGGGCAAAATGGCTTCATTGGGCTGAATTCTCCTACAACACTTCCCCTCACCTTTCCACCAAACTGTCACCTTTCAAAGTGTTATACGGAAGGGACCCTCCCCATGTCTTGAGGTTGGGCAGAGGACATACAGCCGTTGATAGTATAGAGGAGTATTTGCTGGAACGAGAGGCGATATTGGATGATCTGCGTCTGAACCTCCTAAAGACCCAGCAAAGGATGAAGGCTACCGCAGATAGAAAAAGAAAAGAGGAATCCTTTGAAGTGGGAGATCAAGTGTATCTGAAACTACAGCCATATAGGCAACAGTCCTTGGCCAGACGCCCATATGAGAAACTGGCAGCAAGGTTTTATGGCCCTTTTCAAGTTATTCAGAAGGTGGGTCAGGTGGCATACAAACTCAACCTCCCACTAACATCTAAAATTCATCCCGTTTTTCATGTGTCCCAACTCCGCAGAGCCATTGGCGACACTCCTGCTTCTCCAACGATTCCAGCCCCAATGTCCACAGACATGGAGCTCGTAGTCCAGCCAGAAGGACTTTTAGATATCCGCACGACTACAAGGGGGCAGACAGCTAAAACTGAGGTGTTAATCAAATGGAAGGATCTTCCAGCATTCGAAGCCACCTGGGAAGATGCAGCAGTCATACAGGAGAGGTTCCCTACTTTCCACCTTGAGGACAAGGTGAAACTTTGGCAGGGGGGTAATGTAATGAACCTTCCTAGAGCACAAGTGAAGGTCACATACGCAAGAAAGAGGGGCAAGGGCAAGGAGGGAAACACACTGTAATTCAGTTAACACCAAAAGATGAGGTGGCATAGGATGAGCGGGGGGCTAGCTTTAGACGGTTATAGCAGACACAGATATAAAAAGGGGGAAGGGGGACCGAGAGAGGGGAGAGGAAAAAAGAGGATTGTAATCGGAGAGATTTGAGCCTCTCGAATGCTCAATCAGTGTTATCTACTTGCTATTAATACTATCAGCTCTTTTTATTTTTCTGAGTTCTCTTGATTCGTATCGTCCAAGGGGTAGGGAAAATTCGATTCATAACAGTGACCAAGATACCTATGAGTTGATAAAAAACACGCTAAAAATGATTTGTGTTGATTAGGGCAAATCATTAATCTTGAAAGTGCTCTAGGTAATTATTCATGACCAGTCTGGGGTTGATGGGTGTTACAAATTGTATTAAAGTAAAACTGCAACTGTTAGTTGAGCTTGAATAAGCCAGACATCTGATAAGTAGGATGAATTTGAGGATGGATTGTAATAAGATAGTCTATTGTTGAGGTGCAACAAGGACTTTGCGTTCTTTGAGCGGGAGTGTATGTAATTCCTAAGTTATGCGATAGATGATGAATGTTTGAAAATGATTGAAATGATTATTTATATTAACAAGGTGCATATTCTTATTTGAAAATCCATCATTGAAGAACTTAGAAAAACACGCTTGGTTTGGAGTTGTCCAATGGTGAATGGCCTTCTGGAAGTATTTCAAATGTGCGTGAGAAGATAAAAACATACTAAAAAGAATTCGTGTTGATTTGTGAGATAAATCATCAATCCCACAAGTATTTTAGGCAGCTACCAAGCAATAAAACCGTGGTCGCGGTTGCGATTGCGGTTGCGGTGTCATGGTATCGGGGTGTCGTGAACGATATTTTGTATGTCGCGTTTGTCATGGTGTGATTTCACAACAAATATTGGCAAATATCGACCAATATCGATAAATATCGGCTAATATCGATAAAATATTGGCTGATATCTGAAATTTTGCCGATATCGCGACAATAAATATTTGGTTTTCTGAAACAGCCACATTTCAGAAATTTCGTGTTGCGGCTTACCCAAAAACCGCGAAATTGTGGCCGATACGCAATTGTGGCACCGATATTTCATTGTATGGTAACTACCCACGACCAATGTGAGGTTAGGTGTTATACATTTAGGAATTGTTTGATAGTATTTTTGAGTTTACTTAATACGTAATAGTATTTTAGTTGATCTGACTTGTGCAAAATTCAATTGCCTAATTTAGGTTAGAAATTTTGATATTCATTGATGTTAACAAGTTTTATTTTATGGCTATTGAATATTACAAGACTGATTAGTTCTTGTGCTTTAACTTGGTCCCTGTAAGAAGCTATATGTCCTAAACCATTGGTTTGTGAAGAATTATCACAATTTAGGTAGTAATTAAGAAACAAGATTGTCACTTTTAGAAAATAAATTATACGATCATAAAATAACAACCACTTGTTGTTTTAGATAGATTTGATGAATGGTTCTATCATCGGTTGACGTTGGTACACAATCATAAGTTACCAAACTTTTCAATGATTTGTTTGGAGAATTCAACATGTCACAACTTCATGAAAACTTTTGCTCCTATTGGCTAATTGTGAAGGAGGAAATTGAGAAACCTTGCATTAGATGAAATCAGAAGAGACAGTAGGACATGCCTGATACTTGTGGAACTGCAAAAGTGACTAGAGAAGGGAGACTGTACTTGAATAATTAAGTTGTTCAATGTTATTATCATTGTATAACACACATGATGTATTAAATTGCTCAGTCACACCATGGGAAAATGATGGGATTAGGCGATCAAAATGAGAAATCTGATTTATGTTTGGGTTATTCGAGTAGGGTCAATTATGCCAGATCTACTAATATATAAGAAAATATGAATATATATAACACATAAATAAATATATTGATGGATTTAATATCTACATTGAAGTAGAAAATTAATTAAAACTAACTAAACAAGACATTAATATTTTAAAATAACACATGTTGAATATATGAATAATAATAGTGAGGAAAATAATGTCAAATACGTCAATTGATGATGAAAAAGGTTAAATTGACAGATTTTAGAAACTTGAATCTTCGATCTTGAAAGTTAGATGATTGAAATCTTGATGTAAAAATGAAACTAGCAGAGGATAATTAATATAGAAAGTAAACTAGTGCAATTCCAAGAATTCTAATTGCTTTTAAATTAACTGCCTTCAAAGCTTAGGGCCAGCTCTCCTTACCCTATTTTCACACTTATCCCACAGTAATAATAATAATTATAAAAACACAGTAGTATTTTTCAATCACATCAGCAAAAGTAAAACAAAGAGAATGGGCCTTAATGTATGTACCCCTTTCCTATGTCATGCTTTAATATTTATGACCATGTTTCTGGGTCATTTTGTTGATTCAAAGCTTTAGAGGCTTATTTCCTTTACTGGGTTTGGCTAGATTTGGGGAAACTGAAATCTACAAAGGAATGTGCTTGCTCCTATGCTGGTTTGGCATGCTTGGCTTGCGTGACATTGACTGCCTGCTGATTTGCTATGCTGATTTGGTGGCCTGGTTCTTGGTGTTTAGAGTTTAGACTGCTTGTGCTAGGTAAATATGGACTTTGCTTGGTCCAGACTTTGGGAAACCCTATGCTACTTGATATATCTGGCCTTTTCTCTATCCATTGAATTAAACTAGAAGTAATAATACTAAAATATGACTTCATAAGTTCCATAGAAGTTTAAGTATTGTCTTTGTTGGGAGAGCTTTTCTGCTTATATGTTGATTTCTGCTGCATTTACTGTGATCAGGAGGCTAGTACTGTACCCACTAGCAGCTCAAAAGCAATTTCTTTGATCTTAATGGATACATTGTGTGCAATGTTTATATTATTTTCCAAGAAACTGATTGGCTTTCATTTGACTCCAGAAATTCTACTAATCTTGAAATTATTTTTTATGATTCACAGGCTTGACTAATGCTTCTTTCATTGGTGAGTGCCCCTTCTTTTGTTAATAATTCATGTAGAATACAGGTTCTCTCTCTCTCTCTCTCTCACACTCCCCTTTCCTTTTGTTTGGTATGTGGGAATGATAGTTTGGGAATTAAGGGGTGGGAATGAGAATTGATTTATCTATTTACATTCCCATGTGGCCATGCCTAGTATATAATGGGAATAAAAGTTTCTTATGTTTGTTATTGTAAAATAATCGATTTACGGAATTGTCCCTTTTAAATTTATAATATTTCTAGCTATGTATATATAGATAACCAACGATTATTACATTTTTCCTACTGATTCTGCTTATGAATCTCTGGAGTTTGTACCTAATAAGCTATTTCCTAATTTTATAACAAGCTAAGTACATACAAGACTGATATTTTAATGATCCAAGAAAAATCAACTTCATGTTACAAATATGATAATAATTTTTTTATTCTTTTCCTAATATTAACTCCACTAATCAATCCAAACTATATATCATAGTTTCAAGTCCAAGATACCTGAAGTGGATTAAAATGGCCCATTTGTGATTGGTAGGTTTTTAAGCATGGATGCTGAGAATTGAATGAAAAGGAGATGAAAGATGGGATGAAAATGACTCACAAAGATTAATAAGGTGATGGGAGGTAACTTGGTTAAGGTAGAAAATGCAACAAAATTAACTTTGAATGCCTCACAAAGATGACAAACAAATGATCTTAACGAGAATGATGTTAGTGAAAAACACATGAAGTAAATTTCATTAGTAGGGACTTTTGAAGAGTAAACACAGTAAACTTCAAAAGATAAACTCAATATCACAAAGATGATTGAACGTAAGTACTTCCAAAGAGAAAATTGAATTAGATCTCAACTCAACACAATACACCCTCTGCCACTATTCATGAGCTATGCCTATATATGCAATTTCAAGTCATATAAAATATCCAAACTACTTCAACTAACTACTAACAAGCTTCAAAGGTAGTTAAAATTTACAAATATCCTCCTAACAACCCCCAAACTAGCTTGTCTAATATCCAAAAAGATATGCACTATTCACGTGTGAATAGAAAAATGTAACAAATTGTAGTTATATAGGATAAGGTTTGTTGTAATTACCCTAACTTCCTAACAACCTTAACTGAGTCTTCATATCCTACGTGTAACATGGATCCTTAAGTTGCCATATAACCGAATATACTTGTTAAGCACACGTTCGTCACATGTGATTTTCAACTTGTAAGAAAGTCACACATCCTTTAAGATTTTTTCAAGAAACTGCCTAAAATATGTCAAAACACTTTCAAGAACTTCAAGACGTAATGAATAATTTTTCAAGAAAAATATATTTTGAGGAATCCCTAATGCTCCCGCATCACTACCGAATATAATTAAGGAATGAGACTTCTCAATCAAAAAATTATCCTAAATATAGCATTTTTTCCCTTGCAAATATCCATCATAAAAGGTCATTTAAATGAGATATAAGAAATGATAATAACCAACAATTAATTAGATTGATTGCATGGCAAGCAACCAAGGCTTCGAAGTCATCAGACACATTGAAGAAAAGATTTAATTTTGTGGCATCTTGACGAATGAAAAAAGCAACTTTAACAACTTCATATGAATAAGACTAGAAAATGTGCTTAGAAGTTGAAATAATTGCTTTCTTTTCTCACTGCTAGGCAGTAGTTGATGCACTTTCCTTTTCGAATCTCCCGTGTGCAATTTTGAATCTCTCTTGTTGGAATTTGAATATCTCTTTCTCAAATGACAACAAGCTTATAAACTCAAAAGGATTTGTTTCTGTGTATTTGTGTGTGTATTTTGAGTAACTTGGAAGTAGGTTGTTAACTGGCCAAAAATCAAGCTTAACCTTCCCCTTTGTTCAAGCTTGACTCATTTATTGAACGAGTTGAGCTGAACTAACTTGTTTTTAGACAAGTCTTAAATATTGGCTTTCAAGTTGGGTTCGTTTGTAAACGAGCCAAGCTGAGTCACCTCACAAAGTAGCTCTAGTAATAAAAATAAGTTCTGTTTTATTTTTTGCTATTATAGTTTGATTATTGGCTTGGTTTATTTGTATAATTTGTTTTTATTGAACTTAATATTATAATTAGATGTCTTATATTTTTATCTCCATCATAAACAACTAGTTTATATATAACACAATATTTAGTTTGAAACCAATTATTGTAAACGAATGTATAATCACTGCATATATATATAATGTGTTACTTATAAATAAGTCTCTAACAATTGTCTAAATGAGTCTCAAATGAACTTTCAAAAGATCATCAATTGATTTAAACGATTCTATAAATGAGTAGCCGAATCTATCTAAGCTTGAGCTTGATTTGTTTAATAAACGATCCTAAAATTAGGTTTGGACTTGACTTGTTTAACTAGATAAACGAATCGATATTAATCAAATTGACTTAATGTGTTAACAACACTACTTAGAAGCACTAGGGGTAGTTTCAACAGATTCATCCATAGGTTGGCTAGCTACATGAGTTTCAATCATAGTAGGTTGATCTTCATCCATATCTAGTTTCTCTCTGGGCCTTTTGCTTTCATTCTTTTAGACAAACTATTTGTGTAAATCTTGCAAAGCTTATCAAAAATCACCATAGGCTTTATGAATAAGGGAGCAACTACGTCACTACTTTTCGCAAAAAAGTTTAAGGTACCTGTCATCCACGTAATCATCAAGGATTGGTTGAGGTGTCTGATCTTTTCAAAGATTTAAAATTGCTCTTAAATCATTATGGAAATGCCTGAGGTTGCTAAAAATCAAACTTTATTTCTCGATTTTTCTCATCATATACAACTATGTGCATAAATATTACAATCATTTCCCCTACACTCATGTTTTTGGTATCTCGCAAACCACCAATTTATTGCATGAAAGTGCACTTAACCCAAAAACGACGTGCATTCATTTGAAGTTGCTCGAGTTTCATGAAAGTGCATCCATATAATATCCAATGATCTACATGACAGTCAAGATAAATAACCATATTGATATCATTCTCTGGATGCATGAAAGTGCACAAAACCCCAAAACGATCTGCATGAAGACTACAATCAGGGATAGTGTGGTATAGTTTATTGCCATCATTAAAACCTACTTTTTTAGTCATGTATACTAGCTCAAAATATGACATTCAATTAATGCCATTATATTGAAAGAAGAGAAGAAGAGTGACTTGACCTCCAACATAAATTAATGCACCATCCTCTGAAAAAGAGCCCCCCTTGATGGATTTCGGTGTTGAAAAGCCCTCCATCCATTTTGTATATGCCAATCATTTGAATGAGCCATCTCAATGTATACTTCAAAAATCAAATTGCATTCAAATCCAAATATAATTTATAGTTGGAAGTAAAGTATAATTTAAGTGAACCATCTATTGATTCTATTATTGTAGCTGCTGATAATGCTAGCCTCACTCATTTAGATTTCAGATTCACCATAATAAAAAATGGCTGCAGGCTGAACAAAAACCAATCACACAACTCACTTCACATTTATTACAGCCATATTATGATATATATATATTTCTTTCATACTCTCTGTCATAAGTAATGTCTTCCAAATACTAGGAGAAATAGATTCTTTAAACAATTTCAGATCCATAGAATGACAATAGAGAGAATTTCAGAGGATTAATTTATACAAGCATTTTGCCAAATTCTAAGAATATCTCTTCACAAAAGCTAGTGTCTGTCATGTGCATTCAACAATGTGAAGTTAGATAGATTAATAACAATCTAATATGTTTACAAAAGTCTTTAGCTAATTCAATTCTATAATATAGTAAAGAAACACATGCCACACGTTGCTGCCTGTCCCTGTACCATATGATTAATTAAATTTATGAAAGGGCGTGAAACAAAACTGTGTTTAACTGGTCAATACAAGCATGTATAACTGTCATAGTAGAATAGGAAAAGGATCTCATGTCGATGATTTAAATTGAGAATTACCTGTAGCCGAAACATGTATCCACGGGACTACAACAGAGGAGGAAGTAAGGAGGGCTCACTGCAGCAAGTGCTGGTACTTATCTGAAAAACACAGGAGGAAATTAATGAAGATTAGGCATAAAAATCTGATGCCATTTGTTTTGTTTTTAACAACACATTAGTTACAGAGGAAGATTTACAGGTCTATGGGCTGTGCATTGAGTTCACTGGTTCAGTGGCTCTTTTAATTTCTCTCTTTTATTTTTCTTGTGTTGGAAAAGCAAGGATGCTGAATCCTGTCCTTGGTTGTGGGTTTGCTCTGACTGCCTTGGTTATTCACTCTATTTAGATCAAACAAGTGATCGCATTTGTTTCCAGTGTCTTCACTTTCAGCAGGTGCAAGTGCACTGCTGTTGCTTCATATGCTAGATTGTTTCTGATTAATAAGTTTCCGGATTGAATCTGAGTGTGGGAATTTTCGTTGCCCAATGCATATCAAGTGTTCGAAATATTGCCTGAATTATGAACCCTCCGCTGAATCCTTCTAGAATTTCAGAAAGGTCAGAACTGTCTCAATTGATCATTGAACGTGGAAGAACATCGTGATTATAGGGCATGGTGAAGAAAACAAAACAGACAAGCGGTGCACTGAACAATCGAACAGATAGAATATGCAAAATATTTATTCATACCTGGTTGAAGGAGAAGGTAAGCATGAATAGGACGACCAAAGATACATGAAGCAGAACAGCAGAGGCCGCAACGATGCAAGAAGAATTGATAGAATGCAAGGGAAAATCAAGATGTTCCTCTTCTGAGCAGAGGCAGCTCCAATTTGAGAATTTACTCACAATTCTTGGTAATCTCCATTGATTCCATTGCTTACAGACTTCGGCATATATATAGCCAATTTGGTATGAGATGAACATCCCATACGTTGGCTAGTGGACCAATGGACCCCTAACAATATTTAGATTCAGCAATTCTAGAAGCTACAACTTATTAGCTAAATGACAAGAAATATGCTAATATTTTCTAGATTCTAATGACATCTCACGACTTAATAACTACTTTTTTCCATTTTGATTTCTGACCATACCTTAAATTACATAATCCTGCAAGTATTGAGGCATTGTCTTGAAGGGTGATATGGTGGTATTGAGCCAATGAGGTGGGAGGGCTTGTGGTTTTCTCGAAATTGGTTCGTATTGTTTGAGTAATTGGATGGCTGTGAATGTGATAATATAAGGCATAGGAGGATGTCTTGTGGGCTTGTTTAAGTTGAGTTAAATAGATGAGTCTGAGCTTTGGGGAAGGTACTTGGCCCATGAGACAAATGGGTTTACCTTGGGTGAAATTCATGGTGAGATTTTATACTTCGTTACTACAAGACCAAGAGTTTCCTGCCATTGAGTGCTCAAAACCAAGTCGGCCACTGCAAACTAAAGCACATAGACGTTCACAGCAAAGACGAGGTCGTGTATGGTGATAGAAACACCCATTATCCGTCCTTTTGTCTTCAACCTTTCTCCCTTGCCCACCATTACTGTGAGATAGTCCTTGCAAGTAATGGAAAAGTGCAGATAATTGGCGATATAGGGGTAGATATAGCTATATGTGCTACGTGAATCAACAAGTGCAGCAATCAGATGACGATGGTGAAGCGGAAGGAGCAAGGGCCTTCAGTGTCAATCAGGACATGTTTAGGTTTAGGTTCCTCATCTACCCTTCATCCATTTCACCACTGTTGACCTCCTCGGGTACATTTGGAAGTCCGTCGTCGATAACTAGGGAAATTGATATGCCTTGTAGCTATACGTGGTAAACGGGTAGGGTTTTTGGTTGGGCCAATTTGGGTTGGGTGAAAATTGGGTTGTTATGTAATTAAGTTGGGTTCGGATATCTTTCGGGTTTGGGTCCAAGTCGCATAACAGTGATAATAAATTTAATTTTGTGATTTATTTTTATTGTTATCATTTTCATAGTAATTTTTATCATAATTTATGTAGTGATATAATAAATTGTTATCATAAAATATGCAATAATAATAAAAATAAATTATTATCATTATTAGTATTATTATTATTATAGTTATTGTTATAAATACAATTATAAATGTTATTATGTACATTAGTATATTGATTGTTATAATAATTATAATTATCATGTTAATTATAATAGTAATAATAATAGGAATTTCTATGATTTAATCTGATTGTTGTTAATATGATATTAAAATAAAGTGAAGAGAACAGAGTTTTATTAATTTTGTTTCATTTGTTGTTATATGGACTGCATATTTTTGCTTACATAAAATTTTATGGATAAGATAGTTTATTGGTATTTATGTATCAATTTATATGAATAAAATATTTCTTTTTTGGATTAAATTTGACTCTAGTTTGGATTAAATTTGAAATTATGGGTGGGTATGGGTTGGGTTTGAGTTGGGTAAGTTTAGGTCACTATTGTGTTTCTGTCTGGGTATAGGTGAGGTTATTATTTGGGTCATTTTGAATACGAGTTACTATCAGGTTAGCTAAATTCGAATTGAGTTCAGATTGATTTGGGTTGAGATTGAATTTTATTTTTTGGTCTAAACTGGATTTCGGGACAGGTTGGGTTAGTTTTGCCGGTCTACTTGCAGTGTTGCCCCGAGCGATATTTCTTATCGCAATTAAAGGAAAGGCCCTAGGGTTTTTTGGTTCATAATTCTGCTGGAGTTAGTTGGTGAGGGGAATTGAGATTAGGGGAAGGCTGTCTTTGTGAGGTATAGGCGAAAAGGAAAGTAATGGCGGGACATGGTGGAGGTAAAATAATGGCGGCTGAAGGAATTCTGAAATTATTTGGTCGATTGAAGGGAGCTCTAGGGTCATGGAATTTTTCTTAAATGATTTTAGCTAGGCCAATAGCATGTTTTTCAGTTTGAGGATGGCAATTTCTCTTTGGATTTGTGGTTTAAGCGCAGATATGAAGCAATTGAGAATGGATTCAGGAGTCAAGTCTGATTACAGAGGTTCTCAAAGGTGTTCAGGGACTGTGGTAGTCTGGGTGAGTTTAAACAGTTTATCTTGGTGATTAGTGTAAGAGGAAGGACCGAACCTTTGCTGAATCGCATGGACTAAGGAATCCCAGGATGCAAGCTGCTGGTTCTGGTGCATCCATCCGAACCAACTGAGGGCCTGGCCAATCATGAAGAAACTTACAAAATCAATTTTCTCCTCTTTGGGGATGGCTTGGAGTTTAAAGTAACATTCTGCTTGGAAGATCCAGTCTAGTGTGTTTGTACTATCAAAGGTACGTAGCTCACACTTGAGGTTTTGGACAAAGACTATTTGTGGCGAGGTTGGTGTTTGGGTCAGGAACATTTTCTTTTGGGTTGTTAGTGGCAGTTTGAACGAGAGGGGTAGCTGGAGGTGTGGCTGGTGGAGTCTTGGTCAAGCTACTAGGCATGGGTGGTGGGGGTAAATGCATACAATGAAATATCGGTACCGCAATTGCGTATCGGCCGCAATTTTGCGGTTTTGGGTCATCCGCAATGCAAAATTCCGAAATTGCGGCCGTTTCAGAAAATCACATATTTATCGCTGCAATATCGGCGAAATTTCAGATATTGGCTGATATTTTACCGATATTAGCTGATATTGGCCGATGTTAACCAATATTTGTTGTGAAAAGAATTAAAAAAATCACGTTGCGACAACCGCGACATATAAAATATCATTCGCGACACCCCGATACCACAACGCTGCGACCGTAACCGCAATCGCGACTGTAACTGTGGTTTTATTGCTTGGGTAAACGTTGGAGGATTTGTTGAGGGTACTCTGTAGAAGTATCATTCTTTTGGTTGAAGGCGGTAGGTAATGGTGACTTTAGGGGAATCAGAGCTCTCCTGCAACTGCTGAAGTTGCTCTTCTATGGATCTGGCTCTGGTTAGGACTCTGTCAGTCATGTTGGTCATGACAGCATCTCATCCAGAGCACCAAATGCAAGGGAAAATCAAGGTGTTCCTCTTTTGAGCTGAGGCAGCTCCGATTTGAGAGTTTACTCTCAATTTCTGGTAATTTCCATTTATTTCATTGCTCACAGACTTAGGCTATATAGCCAATTTGCTACAAGGTGAGCAACCCTTGCTTCGGCTACTGGACCAACAGACCCTAACAGACTTTTGGCTCAACAACTCTGGAAGCTACAACTCATCAACTAAATAACAGAAAAGGTGCTAACAATAAAACCGCGGTCGCGGTATCGCGGTATCGGAGTGTCGCGGTCAATAAATTATGTGTCGCGGCCGTCGCGGCGTGATTTCTGATTTTTTTTTCACAATATGGATTAAATATTATTTATTCATCATTTAATTACTTATACAACTATGTATGAAGGTTATATGTTATATTAGAAGTCTTTAAATGACTTCTTATATGTTAAATTATTCTAACAACTCTACTTTTGCTAATTAATAAATAATAAGTTATTATATGTTAAATTATATGTTATAAATTTATTATATGAAAATTTATAAATAACTTATTATAGAACTTTCATGTAGCATATGAAAATTAGCAATATATTAATATATTATTCAACTAATAAATAATAGTTAATTAATAAATACTAGATAGCATAAGTTAAGTAGATTAATTAGCTAATTAATAAAACATAGATAATATTATCACATATTAGTAGCATAATTTAACATAAATCATTTAAATATTTCATATCTACTAAATAAGGAATACTAATTACTAAATACTAAATTACCCTATAAAATTATAGCGTACCTATAATTAGTAAGTGAACTATAAAAGTCATTATTTATAAAATTATACAGGTGATGATGAGTTTTTAATATAACACAAACACACTTAAATTATTATGTATATATAATATGTTAAATAAAGAAAATAATATATATATACTAAATATAAGTATTTAAGTATCTAACTCTTCTTGGTATTAAATAAATACTACTTCTTCTCTTAGCCAATTTTAAATTATTATTAATTGATTTTTTAGATGCCTAATCTATAATATTAAATTTATCAGTAATAAATTATCGTTATATTATATTTATACAAATTTACAATAAATTAACACTATAATAATTGTTTATTATCCATCTATTAATTTTAACCATGTATTAATTTAATTAATATTAAAATTACTTAACTAATTAGTATTCAATAATCATACAAAATTATTAATAATAAACCGTTATTAATTTATTATAGTACATAACTGCATATATTAACAATATATTTAAATTATAATAATTATAAGTATTAATTTATCCATATACTAATTTAATTAATTATTAATACCACATCATTATTAGGCTAAGTATTAATATTTTATTTAAAAAATTCATATATGTAACATATGAAAATTAGCAACATATTAATATATTATTCAACTAATAAATAATAGCTAATTAATAAAAATTAGATAGTATAAATTAAGTAGATTAGTTAGCTAATTAATAAAATATAGATAATATTATCACATATTAGTAGCATAATTTAATATAAATTATTTAAATATTTTATATCTACTTAAATAAAAAATATTTATACTAACTTTTAAGGTTTGAGGCACTTGTGGTGAGTTGCTGTGACTTGCTCGAATGTTCCACCGTTAACTTTGGGGACTTATGTTATAACTTTTCCTCTTGCACAGTTGCACCTATATCTACCTATGTCGGACAGTCGGACTCCCAGGCCCAGCCTTTTGACTGTTCGACAATCGACCTCCACCTCCACGCTCCACTCCAGTGCTCGACATCGACACTCAACAGTCGACGGTCGACGGTCGACGTTCTTCCTCTTCCGGTCTTCCTCTTCCGACTTCGCAGACTTCACTTCTCGTTCCCACACTTCCAATCTAAGGTTGCAGCTAGCTCCTCGTCGCCGTTCGCAGCTCGCCATCAGCCATCGCCGCTCGATTCTTTGGTTTCTGTGTTGCTGCCTTGCTGGTTTTTATAGGCATTTTTGTCATTTTCATTTGTCTTCTACCCCTACTCGCAGGGCACCATGGATGGTGCTGGCTGCTGAGTTTTTCGAATCTCACTGTGTTTGGCTAGGGTAACCGATATTTCGGGGCAATATCGACGATATTTTCCGATATCCGATATTGCGCCGATATATCGGCGATATTGCTGTGAAATTTTTTTTCCGTCGCGTTTCGGTGGTTTTGCGTCGCGGCAGGCTGGGATTCCGCGAAATTGCGGCCGATACGCAATATCGGACCCGCGATTTAATTGTATAATATCCTCTAGACTCCTCTCTAATGACACCTCACTCAATAACAACTTTTATCCATTCTGACCATACCTTAAATTGCATAATCCTGCAAGTGCTGAGGCTTGGCTCGATTCCGTTTGGGCCTGGAATCCACAGGATCCATTGGATCAGTATTCACTGGATTAGTACCGACTGTATCACTGGGACTAGCATGCATCACCAGGAAAGAAGAATAAGCAATGCCTTGGTTACTTAGTTAACTGGGGATATTTTAGTCCCTTAGCTGTTTGTGTATATTGAATTCATGGGAATAGAAGCATCCTATTCCCATTCCTATTCTCCTATTTTATTCCCATTCCCTGAAAGAAGCATGATAATAATTAAATCCAGACTCCAATTTCTATTGCCACTCCCGTTACTTCAAAACAAACGCCCCATAATTGAAAGCAGATTGACTGTTCTCACAAAATATTCTTGATTGGTATGGTAAGGTGGGTGAAGCTTATTATTGAACACGCCCTCAACATCTCACTGTCACAATTTCAGTTGTTACTATTCTTGAAGATCTATATTTGGACCTCATATTTGGTAATATGAACACTGGCCAGCATAAATTAGGTACCTGCTAGCTTCTGTTTAATCAGACATTTGTTTCCGCCTACAATAGACTTGCTGACCAGCTAATGACAAAATTAGCCATCTTAGGGGTAGCCTCTCTCATCAAGATGTTGAATATTTGAGGACTTTGCATTTGTTCTTAAATGGCTGGAGTATAAGTCTCATGCATTCCATAAGTTTCAAGATTTTTGCTAATTTTTCAAACAAAGCATAGAGATACATAGAAAACATAGCTTATATGAGAGTTAATGTGCTTCAGCCGCTCCTGAAGCAGCAAGCTCTTGTTAACATAATGGAAGGGGAGAAGCAAGTAATGAAGTTGCCCTACCATTATGTAAGAGACAGAATTGAGTTGGAGATATTAGTTGGGCTTTAACCAGGCCTGAGAGAAGAAGTTAGAAAATCCTCGCAATGGCAAAGCTCTCTGGTTGGAACTTTTCCCATCTCCCTCTGCCTGCCTCAAACCACCCAACTACTACCCCAACTTTAGAGTCAGCCACCCTGCCTGCAGTGGAAGCTCCCTAACCTCTATGCCCAACAACTCTCACCCTTAAGTCTCATATTTGTCGGAGTGATGTAATTAGGACATACCAAAGAACATGCTGAGGGATTTCCACAAATTGAGGTAGAATTTTGAAAGTTCTTCAGTTGAAGACTTTTGATGCTTTTCCAACACTGGATTGGAATTTACCTCGCTTTCCACCTCACTAGTGTCCAAGGTGTGCTTCCTGTATAGACCAAGGATCTCTCATTTAGCCACACGAGTTTACGAGCCTGGTGAGTAATGAGAAGGGGTCATTCCAAGGGTGCAGACCGCTGAATCCCTTAACCAAAAAACTATCCTTTTGGAGGGGACTCGTAGACCTCCATTCCAGATTCGCTTCCCAAGTTTTATGCATTTGTGGACTTGCCATACATGGGATCTAGGGACTAGGGTAGGTAAGTTCATGAATCCCCTTCCCAACTGAATTATCTCCTTCACACTCCCTGGCCTACCCGTCCTACATTGAAGCATTTTGTGGTTAGCTGTCACCTAACTCCATCATCTTCTTGAACGCAACCGGCTCCTGTGGTGCCATGGCTTAATATCTTATCTAGCTCAACAGTTGATGATTAGAATAGTAGTGATCATTTTCAAAGCTAAACTTGCTGCCATAGATTTCGACCTCAAAGCTAGCCATATGGCATAGGGCACATAGCAGATCACTTTGTTTTTCCTTTGCCATGAGCTTTATTTACAAAACCATTTGGGAACAATCCTTCAGTTTTGTAATATATTGATTTATTTCTATTGTTTGCTTATCCATTTCCCATGGGGTTTTCAGTGTAAGGCAATTTATTTATTTATCTACGGATAACTAATCATTGAAAAAGGAAGAAAACAGATGCAAGTTTGATGCGATGATGTTGCTCAGGTCCTTGCATTTTTCATAGTGTCGTTTACACCAACTCCTTGCACAAGTTACATAATGTCATGTTATTTGTCAGATTGTGCAAAGCATGATCCTGGGGTTAGTGAGGACACAGAGAAGAACTTTGCTGAACTTCTTTCTGAAGAGTTGAAGCTGCGGGAGGCTGAAGCTGCAGAAAAGCAGAAGCATTCTGATGTGGCTTTGCTTGAGGCTAAGAAGATGACATCCCAGTATCAGAAGGAGGCAGATAAATGCAATTCAGGTATGTCGACCTGTGAAGAAGCGAGAGAGAAAGCTGAAACAGCACTAGTGGCTCAGAAGAAGTTAACTGCAATGTGGGAACAACGGGCTCGCCTGAATGGATGGAAGGCTGGCGTTGCAAAGACTTATGCTCAATCTCAGGGTGGTGTTCAATCTGTGTAATGTTGGGTGCAGCTTGTTTAGAATATTTCCCTGTGGTTCTGGCAGTCGTCTACCCTCATAATTTTTTATTGCTCTCCAGTCTCCTCATGTTTCCCTGCTCTGTGAAGCCAGATGATTTTTGTCTACGTTAGTCAACCAGAAGATCAACAGATCAACTGCAGGGTCTGACCTGAAAGTGCCTATGTGCAGCAAGTCCAGGCCTGCACATTTTTAACCGCATTTGCCTGCCGTAATACCACTAGTTAGATGAATGAAGCTTGTAATCAAATCTCATATTCAGAGTTTGGACCCGCTTTGCTTATTTATTTGATACATCAGGTCTTTCTACTAAGCATGACAGGCCTTTAGAATTGCTTCTTGTAATGTGTGATAGAAAGTAATAGAAGGTATCAAGCTGAGAATCAACTGAACAATTAAACCGCAAATATCTTGCGCTTTGTGTATTGCCTGGTATTTTAGGAGTTGCTTATTGTAATGTGCGACATTTCTGTGCACATAGGCCCCTTGATTTCTGCTTTCACTCGTTTCTTTCCTTGAGTTGCGGTGTTTACCCTCTTGACTACCTTGATGTTGTGTTGGTGATGCCGACTACATAAGTGATGGGAAAATGTGAAAGCCCGATTTGTTATTGAAAAAACATCTTAGGAGTTCAGTTCGTAAAAAAATCTAGCAAGCATGTGCCCCACTTTGCTTATGATAATTCCTGCAGAAACGCATCTGATAAACAATTTTTAAATGAGATCCAAAATCAGTAGAAAGCAAATTTCAAGATCTTTGTTGATCTGTCTAATGTATATTATTATCATTATTTTATTTTATTATTATTATAATTATTTTATTAGTATGTGTCACAATTAATATTTTTTTAATAGTATATTTATCATTACTATTATCATCAGTAATTTTCAATTATTTTTACTATTGCTAAAATTTTACTAATAAAAGTCTTGAAAGTAAGTTGAGAAAACCTAGTCCAAGACATAGATCAACAAAATCAAAATAATGATAGTAATAATACTAATAGTAATAAAAACTATAAGTTATGATACTGAAAATATAATATTAATGACACGTTGGGTTTTTTTATTTATTTTTTATTTTTTAAATTAGATCAATTTAGATCATATTAATAAAAATAAATGGAATGGAGATAACATAATTTAAATTAATTGATTTTTGTAGAGAAGAAGCTCTTTCTTCATTTCTCTCTATTTTTTATGTTCTCCTTCTTCCTAGCTTTGCTTGTCTGCATTCCCTTCAGACGAGAATACACCAATGTTTCGTAGATAATTTCTTTTTTTTCCACATGTTTTATATATATTTTTAATTTTCTACACTCCCGAAAAGAATAATACTAAATAATAATATAACCAAATGAGTTAGTCTAACTATTAAGATTGTAGAGGTTTGAAAAAAATTTCATATAGATTTTTTTAGAAACAATTACACCATCACTATAAAATTACTCTCTTCTTATGATTTTTGTTGATATGATTTGAAAATTTTGAAGTTTTTAAATGTATATTCATGATTATTAATAATATTATTGTTTGAGAAATATTTTTCCCTTTTTGGGTTTTGATAAAAGGGAAAAATAGATACTATCATATCAAAAATGACATTAGTAATGGCCTTTACCTTTACTTTTAGTTTCAATCATTAAGGCATGTTGGCAACCATCATCCTCATGGAAACAACTTACCAATTACTGAATGAGTAACATGACATGTAATTTAATAAGGTTTGCTCATTAATTTTTTCTTCTTGTTGACATTAAATGGAATTTTTAGAAAAAAATTACATCATCGATGGTTAGAGGTCCTTGTTGTGATAACCAATCACCAACAATGAAGAAATCAAGAAAACAAATTAAGATAAATTATTATGCAAAATAAAAAAAACACCAGATTTATGTGGTAAGTAATTGCTTAATCTACAGCTTGAGGCTAGGAATTTGATTGATAAATATAATAATTATTCTAATATAAAGTTTCTCTCATTTGGGTTAGATCTATAACCTAACAGATAGATCTATGCAAATGAAAACTAGCCAATTGAAGCTTAATTGATTATGTATTCTATTACCAACTGAAAAGAAAGCGAAGAAGTCACCACGACACTTTTTAAATGCCATTAGTTACGTGTTGATAACCAATATTAACATTGACCTCAACACTTTGATGGTTTGATGGTCAACATCAATTCTCCTCTTCATTATCCTCCATTATAAGTCCTTGGTTTATTAGGCTCAATCATACCATAAAATCCCACTTGGAAGTTAAAAAAATAAGAGATCATCAACCCAACACACACCACCTAACTATAAGCAAACACACTAACTTAATCAAGGAGGCTAATTGAGGTCATGCACAACCTCAGTTTCTCAATGTCAACACACTTAGTTAACATATCAGTAGGATTATTCAAACCCAACTTATTACTTTATCTTCCATAAGATTGTGAATGAAATGATACCTTCTCCCGATATGCTTCATTCTTGAGGGAAATATTATATTTCACACAAGTTGAATTACGCTTTGACTATCACTGTAAAGAATTGCACCATCCTACTTCTAGTCTAGCTCCTCTAGAAATGTGGATAACTACACTATTTTCTTTCTTTCCTTTTACATAACCACATACTTTGCTTTTGTTGTAGACAAAGAAATGCACTTCTAAAGCTTGGAAATTCAATTGATTGCAATAACTTCCATCATGAAGATATATCTTGAAGCACTCTTTCTACTATCTAGATCCCTATTAAAATTAGAATCAACAAATCCTTCGAGCATGACATCACCTCTACCAAACACAAGAGATCAAAAAGAAGTAACCTTAACATACCTCAAGATCCACTTGACTGCCTCTTAATGTGTCTTCCTAGAATTATACATACATATGCTAACCATTCCAACAACATGAACAATATTAGATTTGATGCACACTAAACATACATGAGATTTCCAACCGCTAATGCATAAAAAAATCTCTCCATGTATTCATATTCTTTTGCTATATTCTTAGAATGTGCCCTTGCTAAATTGAATAGAATTCCAATTGGAATGCCCCTTGGCTTCGTGTCCTAAACATTAAACCTACAAATATAGGTATGGTATTCAAGCAAGTTTTACCCAAAATCCAATAAATATATAAATGGATATGGCTAAACAAATATGGATATGGATATAGATGAGGGGAAAAATATGCCAAATTTGGGTATGGATATAGGTAAGGGGTTCCCAAATCTGTACTCACCTCCATATCTGTATCTATACACACCTCCATTTACCCGCTATAAAAATACCTTTTCACTCTTCATTTAAATATCCTAACAAGACATATACAAAGGTTAAAAATGGAAATTAATTAGAAACCCTAACAATCTTAATTATCTAACTTTATTCAAAAATTTTAGATATGAAATTGAAACAACAAAATTGTGTGAGGACCGAGGCCATCATTAGCTCAATCACTCTTGCTCCTTTTTCACTCTAAGTATCCCTCCTAACCTCCTTCTCATTTCCCCATTCTTTTGTCCTCAATCTGTAACTCCTCACTTCACTTCTTTCGAACCCTTTGCTCGACTACTCACTAGTCACCACCTCTCCTTCTCTTGTCCTCATCGCTACTCGCTTGCTCTGTTAGTCATTCATCCCTCTCCTTCTGTCATCCTCGTTGCTTTCTTGTGGTTAAATATAAAAGGTAAGCTCAATGTTTTCCTTATATTTTCTTTATATTTTTATCTTATTTACTAAATCAGAGTTGTTCTTTCTTGTATGCTCCAATGTTTCAATTTATCTTTAGATGCATAGAACCAAAGCATCTTTTCATGGTTACTATTTGCTATTATTGTCGGTGACTAGTTGTTGTTCATTGTTACCTTTGTTCTTCACTCCCTTTGTTTGTCATTATAGGTTAGTTGCTTTGTTTTTTTTGTTATCATTTTTTCTATTTTTAATTAGTTGTTAAGAGTGAGTGTTCTTTCAATTTTCCTTTAGATGCTCAAAACAAAAGTTGTGTGTGTGTGTGTGTGTTTTGTTAAGAGCAATTGTTCGGTTACTACTAACTACTATTGCACTATATTTTTTTTGTTATAAGTTGTTGGTGGTTACTACTATAGTACTATTGGATGCTGTTGTTATGATTTTTTTGCTAGCATTTGTTTTGTCAATTTGGTGTGATTTTGTTTTGTTAATCTATTGTGATTTCATTTTATTTTTTATTTTTAATTTGTTGTGGTTTTGTTTTGTCTTTATTGTAATTTTATTATATTATCATTTGTTGGGTAAATAGATGTGTAAATAGGTAATTAGAATTATTCAAGTAAAAGGTTTTAGGAAATCCTTTGTGTAATGAATAAGTTAGATTATTCGATGAGCAACGAGCACTCGACGAATATGGATATGGATTTGGGTTTTGTAATGGATATTCATTCAAGTACAGGTATGGATATGTGTGTGGATTCTTTTATCTAGTTCGGGTAATAGGTAGGAGGTGCCTATTTCATACTCATCCCATTGTCATCCCTATGCAAAACACCTGCTCAATGTAATCACTTTGAGGCAATTTCAAGGTCCCTTAAAATCCTCATGCCAGGCATTTAATTTGAGGGACCTAAGTCCTTCATCTCAAATTTTAGTGATAATTTCAACTACAAGTCCTTGATTGCTTTCATACGAGCACCTACAATTAGCATGTCATCTACATGTAATAGTAAGATGATAAAAGAGCGATTAAACCTTTTGAAGTAGCAATAATGATTCTCATCACTTATTCTAAAATTACTCTCATGCACAAGCACAACGAACTTCAAGTACTACTATCTTGATGCCTGTTTAAGTTCAGGCAAGTTTTTTTTTTGTGGTTATAGACTATGTAACACCTCTATTTTTAGGAATAATTTTTTTGCTTAAATAATTAATTGCAAAAGATAAAACTATAAAATATAAGGTATTACCACCACACTTGGTACAAGTATGATTTCCTCTACTATTATCATACCAAGTGTTAAAGCTAAATATACTACTCCACTTAATTTAATAACACGATTATAAAAATTAGGGTATAGATAATCAAAGAAACTTAATATCATATCAAATAATACTAGTTGTTAATAGTTACAAAATTTAGTAGAAGAAAAATATATAAAGACATGAGAGTACAAGAACATCTGGATCAAAAGATACTAGATATGACACCGGATAGTCCTAACTCTTAACTCCATTACTAGCCTTCAATTGATCTCGCAAGATAACTTGCAAATACCATTGCCCATTGAATAAGCATGAGCCCATGAAAAGGAACCCCTCAGTACAATGGTACTAACTAATCCATCATACAAAACTAATATGGAAAACCCGCATCAAAAAAATAAATGATATCATAATAAGACTTGGTATAACATATTTAAATATTCATGTAATGATCAAAATACAATAATTATATTAGATAAACAATAATAATTAAATCCATATACTGTTCATACTCGTTCATTTAAAAAATAATGAAACTTACCAACTAAGCATTCAAGAGATGCTATCCAAAATAATGATTAGAACCGATCTCAATACAATAATCATATCCATATCTTAATATCAAACCAATGATATCCATAACAACACAAGTAGGGCTAGAAAACACAATTCTAAATAAAGTCCATAATGCCACAGAAAGGGTTCAAAGGCAACTACTGACCACAGGTAGGCATGAAGGCTACTACCGAACCATAAGTAGTCATAGAGGCTAAACTGAACCATATATAGGCATGAAGGCTACTAGTGAACCATAAGTAGGCATGAAGATTACTTTTAACCAGTCCAATAATAATCAATTGAATTTTTATTTACTCGATGGTAGATCATATCAAATCCGGAGACACAAAGGTACTCAGGTCATACCGGTATACCAATGAAACATAATATCCTACCGACTATCAACCCAAGGATACTAAGGTACCCTGGTTGCACTGGCAAACAAAGGTAGCACAAAACCTTATCAACAAGGACACATAATCCATAAGTGTGTATACCCTCCATAAGTTCACATAGCTAAATAGAGTAAGATATAGGACCTAGATGGGGAAGTAAGACACACTAGCAAAAATCCATAATCAACTGTGGGATAAAGCAGATATTTAGGGTATCTACCCCAAAAGTGACACCATTCCCGATCTCAAGCTCTTTAACTTTAAATATTATTATTTTAATTAAGGCAGCCATAAGACCACTCAATAATCAAATAGATCTAATTTTCATACTTAATTATTTTTAATAATTTCCAATTATTTGAGACAACTATAAATCAAGTCAATACTAAGGTCACCATTAGAAATATATTAAGGCCATCCTAGGCTCAATTATTCCTATTTAAGCGCATTAGGCCAGAAATGACTTAATTGTTCATGAGGCCATAATTACCACATTATCATCCAATTCAAATATTGATTCCATTTTATTTAATAATTTTTCATGAAAAGGATAAAATATAATAATTAAATTATATAACATGTAAATAAATTACCAGACACGCCAAATGACCATTTTACCCCCATGCATGATTTTGTGCATAAAATCCTAACATGTGTTTATAGAACATCAAATCACATATTCCTATGTTTAACAATAAATAATACATATTAAGCATGCTTATTAGAATAATTATCATGATACGCTTAAAATAATCATAATACCACTATGGCATATAATAATAACAATCATGTTAAATATGTGTTTCTAAAATATCAAATCATGTACCTCCATACTTAACAATAATTAGAACATATTATGCATTTTATTTGGAATAAATATTCTACTATGCTTAAATGACTACATTGCCCATATGGCACACAAGAGAAACATTTAAGCTAAAAATATGCTTAGGCAAGCTTAATCTATCATATTTGACGTACATGACATAAGTAATTTATTTTTAGCATTTAAACCATTTTCACATACTTTCGTACACATAATAATGTATACAAATCACCATGTTCCATTTCATAAAATTTCATATTAATAATTTTAGGTAAATAATCTCAATGTGACAAAAATACTTAATAAAATTTACACATCAAAATCCTAATGCACTAGCATACAATATCTCATATTTTACTAGAGTATAAGAATTACCTGATTTTCAACAAAAGTATAAATTATGGGTAACCTATTAAAAATTTATTAGGCTCCGTGAATCAAAATTCTATACCAAAAATACTACAACATTAACCATATTAATATTGAACCAATAAAACAATAGTTTTTATTTAAATATTTATTAAATAAAGATTACCAAAATGCCCCTAATGTTGAAAAGGGTTACTAATAAATGCTAAAATCCTCACACTATTCATATAGTGTAAGTTAGGTAATTTGGGAGGCTTTTAGGGGGGAGTTGATTAGTTGGGTGAAGGTGATGGACATGGGGGTTCATGGTGGGTGGTGAGGTGGAGTAGCTGATGTTAATGAGGGAGGAAGGTGGTGACAATATGGTGGAGGTGCTGGACTACTTGAGGAGGACAAGGGAGGAAAGAGAAGGTGGTGTGGGCTGAGAAGGAGTTGCGATAGTGGGTGATGTTGCAAGGAGGTGGGGAGCGACTGTGAGTGATGTTGTAGGGATGAGTGTAATAGTGATGGATGTTGCAGTAAGGGGAGAGAAGGTTTCATGGGGAGGACACAAAATTGGGAAAAAGGAGAGGTTAAGGGGGTTAGTGGTGTGTGGGTTATGTGGAATGAAGATGTAGAGGAGGGGATAATGGTGTGATAGCTAAAAAAATTCAGGGAAAGAAGAAGGAGAAAGGATAAGAGAAGAAAAGGAGGCATGGCTTAGGTGGTTTCGCTAGAGGTGGAACAAGTCAAATATAGAGAGTGAGCAGAGGGCCAAGTTTGAACAAATTGAGGAGGAGGGTGAATAGTGCATGTATATATGTATGTATATACAGAGGTAGGTAGCAGCTCATGTGAGCGATTGAGGCGATGCCAATAGGGCTAGGGAAGGGGTGTAGAGGGTAAGGAAGAGGCATGTAGGAGCCAGGAATGGAAAGGAAGAAGGCATATAAGGGAGAAAGATATGGGTTGGTTTGGCTTGAGGGGAAAAAGGGGAGTTGGTGTGTGCAAGGAAGTAGGTAGGAGTATTTGGATGGACAGGAAGGAGAAGGGAGAAAAGAGAAGAAAAGAAAAGGAAAAAGAAAGGAAAGAAAAGAAGAAGGTTGGGCCAGACTGATAGGCTAGAGATGAGAGAAAGAAAAGAGAAGGAAAAAGAAAGAAAGAAAGAAAAAATAGAAAATAAATTTAGGGTTAGAATTAGAATTAGATTTAGATTTACGATTAGTGAAAAAAATAATTTATCCAGGTTTAGGATACTCGATTAAGAAAAATTAACTTGGGTAAAAATTGTTGGCTTAGGTTAGATTCAAATAAAAAAGGAAAAATATAAAGTAATAGGGATAAATTTATTTAATAACTTATTTGGGCTTGTGGGTCAAGGGTAAAAAAAATAGTTAAACTAAGATTTAAAGGTTAGGTTTCCAATAAAATGCTAAACATTTAAAAATAAGGTTACGAAATTTTAGGGTGTTACATACCAAGCTTTTATGACCTAGAAGGCTATAACCATGTGGTTCCTGCATGTATAGCTCCTCCTCTAAGTCACCATGTAAGAACATTGACTTTATACTTGCATGCTTTGAACGAATATTCCCAAAATCCATAATACTTAACAACATTATGATAGTAGTCATATTCACCACAAAAGCAAATATCTTATTGTAGTCAATGCCCTTCTTCTGTGAATATTGGTTGATCACTAATTGTGCCTTGTACCTCTTGGTACTATTGGGTTCCTACTTAATTAAATGCAACTATTTTGTTGAGTGGTGCTCTCTTTCTAGCTGGTATTCTAGTCAATTTTGAGGCTTTATTTTTCTTTTGGGAGACCATCTTATAACTCATGGCTTGCTATCCCTTAAATGGATCCTCCACCTACACAACTTCCTCAAAAGACTCTGCCTCACCAACATCAATCAACAATAAATAATACAATGTAAGGGAATAATTTACAGGTGTCTAACCTATGGTAATCCTATCTAATCTACGTAATGTCAGTTCTAGAATAATAGAATTTGGAACTACACCTTTGAGACTACTGAAGGTTAATAGTAGTCTCTTCATGGTCATTAGTAGTCTCATCAAAATAAACATGATCAGGTAATTCGAATTGACTACTACCTAAACAATCCTTTCTATCCTTATATAAAATTAACTCATCAAACACAACATAATAATGTCAAATTACCCTTCTATGCACATCATCCCAAAATTGATAACCAAGCTCACCAATATAATAAGTTCATAACCAATAAAATAACATTTAGTTGACTTAAGGTCAAGCTTATCCCTAATCTTAGGATCAACATGCACATATGATACACCCATAAAGGTTCTTGGTCAAGATCAATTTTTCTATTTGATGACCAAGCCTCCTATGGTATCTTATTATCAAGAGGCATTGAGTGGCCTCTATTTATCAAATAGGCAGTGATACTCACTAAAAAAATCCATAACTACTTTGGTAATATTGAGTACAATCTCATGCTCAGAGCATGCTCATTTAAGGTTTGGTTTATCCTCTTAACAACCCCATTCTGATGTGGCTTTCCGAGAACAATATTCTCCCACATGATCCTATTATCAGTAGCAAATTGTTACAAAATTGCACCAAAATAATCACCCCATTATCTATTTTGAGGCACTTGAGCTTCAATTAGTCTCATTTTCTACCTCCACCTTCTACTTCTTTAACACTGTCAAAATATCCAACTTACATTTTTAGAAAGTAGCCCCGTGTCTTTATGCTACAATAAGCAATGAAGATAAGTTAATGCTTGACACCTCCAATTGATGGTACTAGCATGGACCCTACATATATGTGTACATTATCCATAGTAGTTCTACCTTAAGTTTCACCTTTTCTTTATGAAGCTAAACCTCTTTTTCTTGCTATAAACACAACTCGCACAAAAACCCAAGTCAACATCCTTTAAAATTGGAATGTCACCTCTTGAAGCTAAAATTTGCTTTTCTTTTTTGTTCGTGTGGCCAAGCCTACAATGCCATAACCTTGAGTAAATTGGGTCACTAGTCACAACTACCACACTCTTCAACCCAACTATGGAGTATAACATTCTTGTCTTGGTGTAATAACCCATAATTTTAGATAGTGATAATACTAATAATACTAATAACAATAGTAATATTAATAATAAAGTACAAAAAATAATGGTATGTAAATATAGATATAAGTATATAATACATGTGATTAGATGTTTGTAATTTTTTTTCTAGTTATAAGATAATTTGCCTAGTTAATGGGACCTATTAATTAATAGGAATTGTCTAACTTAATTACTGTATATTAGTCATGTATCTATAATTTTAACATCCCAATAACATTAGGGTCATAGGTAATTACTCTAGAGTGCTTTCAAGATCAATGACTGACCTCATAGATCAATATGAGTTCTTTTGAGTGCGCTTTTTTTATCAACTCACACGCATCTTAAAAAACTTCTCAAGGGGTTACCCGTCCTTAAATGTTTCCAAGTCAAGCACGCTTAGCTATATAATTTTTTAATGATAGACTTGTCAAAAAAAAAGGTATACCTTGCTGATATAAGTAGTATTATCAATTCTTTTAAGTCCACACTTTTCACCATTAATTTAGGGGTATTAAACACACCCCCACTCAAGAATGTAAAATCCTTGTTGTGCCTTGACCACTAAATATGTCACTATATTCTACCCCAATAATCATCCCACTAGGTGACTTACTAACTCATCTAAGTTCAGCTCATGGTCGCGGTTTTGCTATAATACCATTTATAATATCCTGGCCTCACTAAAAGTATGGGCAGTTACTTTATAGTACTTCAGAGATCAATGATTAACCCCATAGATCAATATGAGTCTTTAAGCACATTTTTTCTATTAACTCACACATTTTAGAAAACTTCTCTAGAGGTCATCCATTATTAAATTGTTTCAAGTTAAGCACGCTTAATTGTAGAGTTCTTTAATGATATTTTTTTCAAAAAAAAAGGTATACCTTATTGATATAGGTAGTCTTATCAAACCTAATAGTAAGAAAGAAAATAATACTACTATTGTAACCCTAGACCTCCTTACCATTATAAAAATCTAGTTATTCCATCCCATATAGTCCCATAGCCGCATAATAAATTATTAATTTTTAGAGAAAGACATTAGGTTTTGGGGATATCTTAGTCCTAATTGCTTCTAGAATCTACCAAAGGTAAATTCTTTTGCTTATCTAGCAACATCATATACACACAGGTATATTTAATTTAGTATAGAATATCTTATATATTTTTTGTATGGATTCTAAAAGTTATGCCATCAACTCCAATATTTTCAATTAATATGGTAGTAAGCATAGTATCACTTTTGTCATCACTTCATTAGTTGGTTTGAACATAGTACTAATTGTAGTCCAAGCCTGAAATTCACCCTAACAAAGGCTAATGTAGCCACGTGGATGTGATACCTATGACCGTATTGTACGATTATGATGTTAAGTTTGCACTAGGTGATTAGTTATTCTATTATTTAGCTATTTTATCCACTAACCAATCTAAATAGTTTGAATTCATGGTTTGGGTACTAATATGTATGGCTAGCATGAAAAAGTTTTTAAACTAGCTATAAGGTGAACATGAACGATCCAATATGAGCACAAATTTAAGGAAGTAGTAGTTATGTGTACGTGAGTTGTGAGCATATGATAAGTAAGGAAAATTAAAGTTACATGATTATACTATGTGCCTACACCATTGGCCAATTAATTATGGGTACTATACATTATTTAATTATTTTAAAATTAAAATATTTTAAGTTGAACTGTAAGTTAACTACATATATAAATTATGATTGATATATGATGTTCATATCATTGTTACCTACGGGTAATAACCCTCACTATCCTTGAGCCTTGGACAATGGAATAGTTAGTGACATAAAATAAATGTATGATAATTGATTAATATGAATAGTATATCGGTGAATTGTTATCCAAGCAACCCACTTACTTTCCTAAATACCGATACGTAAATTACCAAATGCTATTTTTATATATGTGACATTATCTTGGAATGTATGTTCTATGGTGCTTTAAATTTTATGCATGCCATAATACTTATTTTAAAAATCATTCCGTTCTTTAACCTGAGTCTAAATTTTATTTAAAAATATGGGTTACATATATAAGTTTAGTTAAACAGGTTTTATAAATTTCTTTTACTAATTAATTTAGGGGCTTATGCATGGTGCTTTTATGATTTTATGTAATGTTGGTGATCATATGTAAATTGTGGTACATGGTTATATCATGATATTATCACATACACACACACACACACACACAGAGGATTTCTATTTTCCTAAATGGTTATTAAATTATGACATTGGTCGGATTATGACCAAAGCGGTCTATGGAAAATTGATATTTTTGGAAAAGTATTGAGTCTAGAAGGTATATAGTTTTGAAAATGTGGTTAAATTAGGAATTAATAAGAACGTGCATATGTGTGTGTTTTTTTTCTTTGATTACATTATATGAGAACCTTGAGTAGATTACTAAAATTCAAAGTGAAAGGCTAAGTTGGGCTTAAGGTCCTCTAAGGTTGGATTCCCAAAGTTGGGGATCCACAATAACTTTTCCTTAAATTTTAGTGACATGTAGTCACTTGGTTATTTACCCTGCCAAGAGCTAGTTTGGGCTCCAAGTCTACTATATTAGCATTTAACAGACCTCTTAGGAGGTGTACACACTTGAAGACTAAATGACGTATGAGGGATTTTCCCCAGTTAGATTGATTTCATTGGGTTTTCCTAAAAGGAAATTGTAACACCCCAAAATTCACTACTTTTTTTTTTGAAAACAAGCGTGGCCGAAGGACCAACCGCTCTGATACCAACTTGTGGTATCAGCTTAAAAAGTTTAAAACAAATAGAGGAGCGGTCGAAACACACTTCAAAATCAAATACAAAGTTCGAAAACCAAATTTATTTTTGATAAAATAATAATAAAAAAAATACCAAAATAATATCAATATTAATATTACTAATAATAATAAAATAGTAGAAATAATAATAATAACGATGATGATGATAATAATAATAATAATAATAATAATAATAATAATAATGATAATGATAATAATAGTAACATTATTAACAACACTAATGTTAAAATATTTGTATTAATAATAATAAATAAGAATAATGGAAATTCGAAATAGAAAATAATAATAATAATTATACTTATAACATTTTAATATTAATAATAGTAAATATAGAAATAATAAGAAGAATAATAATAAAATCGAATTAAAATATATTAGGCTTCAGCCCTCAACATAAATAATAATAAAATATTAATAATAATAATGCATATTAAAATATAAATATTAAGAATAATAATAATAGTATTTATATGTAAATAATTGAAATAAAATAATTTAAGGGTTATAAAAATAGGGAAAATAGCTGAGAGGGTCTAGGGTTCAACTAAATGTTGGTGGGGATAGGCGGCACTGGCGGCGGAGCACGGCGGTGGCTGGAAAAAGAGAGGAAAGAAGGGAAAGTTGCATGCTGGGAATAAGATAGGAAGAATTAAAATGGGAGCTGGGTTGTTTTGAGTTCCCCAGAAGGATAGGGACAGAATAGAGGTGGTGGCGCAGCCAAAGGTGGCGGCGCACGACAGCGGTGGGTGGTGGCCGAATGGAGGAGAAGGAGAGAGAGAGAGGAGGAGAGGGAGAAAGAGGAAACTAAAGGTATGGGGAGATAGAGGAGGTTCTGAAGAAGAGAATGGGAGGAGAAATAGGTGGCAGAAGCGGCGGAAGAGGTGGTTAATGGTGGTTCGAAGGGCGGCGGAGGTGGAAGAAAGGGTTGATCGGGAAGGGAAGTTTGCACCGTCGGGGAGACTTTTTCAGAAAGAATCGAGGGATGAGGGAGGTTTGGTTAGCTAGAGGGCGGTGCAAGGAGTGCACGAGTTGCTAGAGAAGGCGGCGTAGTTGGCCGTAGGCGGCGAAGGGAGATGATTTCTGGGTTGGAAGATCAAGAGCTCGATATAGAGCTGCTTACGGGAGTATTTATAGGGAAAATAAGATAGGGTAGGGTTCTTTGGGTCGGCTAGTAGATAGGGAAGGTAGGGTTTCGGTCGCCGGTGGCGTCGTCGGCCGGAGGGAGTCAAAATTCGGGTAGGGAAATGCGCAGGAGAGAGAGAGGAAAAATCGCACGAAAAGGGGAGTTGATTGGGTTTATTCAGTCGCCGAATCAAGGGGAAGAGAAAGGGAGGAGATCGGCTGGTCAAAACGGGCGAGACCGCCGGCGAAAATCTCGGACGGGCGGCGAAGGTTACAGGTGCAGGTCGACGGTGGCTCGGGGATGAAGAAGGAAGAAGATGGGAGGGGCGCTAGATCGGGCGGCAGGGAAAGAAAAAGAAAGAGAAGAAGAGAGGCAGACCAGGCCGGTTCAGCGCGACGGTGGTGGCATTAAATAAAACGAAGAGTTCCAAGGTGAAAATGGACGAAACACAGCGTGAAATCTTCCAAAGGAGAAGAACGGAACTGGGCCACGGCAGGAGAAGAAAAGAAAGAAGGAAATTGGGCCGGGTCAGGCCCAAATCGGGGGAGGGGAGGAAGGAAAGAAAGAAAAAGAAAAATAATTAGGTTTGGTATTTAAATTAATTAAAATATTTGGGACATTTAAAAATAATAATATTTAAATAAAATATTATTTAAATCCCTTTTTAGGCTAAATAATGATTTTTAAAAGATTTTTCATAAATTCTATTTTAATTAACAAAACATCCTAATTTTCTCTAATCAGATTATTTATAAAATTAATATTAATTTGAAACTATTTTCTCCTTCTTATTTTAAATAAAATAATTTATTTAATTAATTTCCAAATAAAATCCTTAATTAGTTTAAATACCCAAATTCCTCCTAATTAAAATACTTATAAATCTCTTCTTGAATTTCCCTAGTTAAATATCCTTTTATTTTATTAAAAATAATTTATTTAAATAATTCTTATAATAAATATCCTTTAAATGTAGTTTATAAAATTAGAAATTTTCGGGGCATTTCAGAAATCCTCCTATGGTAGGTTTTGTGTGGACCTTTGGATTTATTCCACTAGGTTTTCTAAGTGACCCTCCTGTGGGTTTTGGTTGCTCACTCAATTAAGTTAAGCTAGTTGACGTCATTTGTGGTTATTTAATGATATGGATCAATAAATGATAATTTGTGAAATTTTCATAAAATGTTATGAATTTGATATCTAGTATTTTTTTCTATACTATATATATATATATTCTATTATCCATTCATTTAGTATAATGGGTTACTTAATTATTTCTCTAGCTAATTTGTTACATGTTTTAAATAGGCTTATAATGATCCATGGTGTGCATGGTGAGCAGATAAACTAGTGTGAATGGAGTATGAACCTGTTTAATGTATATATGACCTACATGATGGGAAAATTTGAGAGTGGTGACCATTTATAGAGTTTTATTTGTTGTTATTGATTTAAAAAAAATTACTTTATAGCTTTTAGCTGTAGTTAACATTTTCACTACCGTTGCTCTGTTTAATTTTATTTCCTTAGGGTTTATTAGATGCTAATGTTTCCTTTTTGGTTAAGTTAATAAATATATTTTATATTTTATTTTTATACCTTAATTAGCCTTAACAATTGGTGTGAGCATGCCAATGAGGTCTACTTACACTAGGTGTGACAATAATACCCTCAATGTTGGTTAAAGTTTCTCCATTTTTCTTTCATTTTCAGATTGTATGGTTTGAAAAATTAAGGGTATTATACTTGGATCTAGGGGTGTGCATTGTCGGATATCCGTATTCGAACGAATATTTTTTCGGATATCTGATCCGACCAGATATTTGATATCCTATATCTGAATCCGCATCCAAATACACCTGATATCCAAAACACTAGATATACGAAATATCGGATCGGATTTCGGATATATCTAATTATTGAAAAAATATCTGATTATTAAATTTACCTATATAATCTATAATTATTTTTTTTTTCTGCAGAAACACTTGTTTAATTATTTAGCTTGTATACAAAAAGATATAATACATGATTAATCATATTCATAAAAATTAGCGATCAAGATTTGTGAACAATGACGCTTTAAAACCGTGGAACGACCAAAGTTAAAAGGCTCAGCAAATTTAGGAGTTTTTTTTTCTGGTTTGGGTGCTTGCGTGTGTGTAGGCCATGACCTATTTGACTGTTTATAGAATATGTATATTTATTTTAGACTTTAGTTTAGTAAATTATTTTTGGACTTATGTACTATAGTAAAAAAAAATGATCCAAACTTGAAGATTGAAAGAAAAAAAATTAGATTATAAATTAAATTATGCCTAAATATAACTGGCTTATTCTTAAAACATGATATTTTTGGCGGATCGAATTATCCACTAAAAAAATCGGATCAGATATCCAAAATTTTGGATCGATTTTTTCGAATACCGGATCGGTTTTTCGGATCCCGATTTTTTTGCACAACCCTACTTGGATCCATGTGCTATTGTCATATCACCCTTCTTGACCTTCCAGGAACTCTCCCCGCATATAGTCTTGTGACCTATACTATCTAATTGACCAACATATATCAGACCTTTTTTTAGTCTCGGGATGTATATGACATCCATCAACTCCCACTTGCACCCAGTAGGAGTCTTGATCATCACATCACCCTTAACAACAATCTCCAAAATCTTATTGTTTGTAGGATATACCTTCCTAAGTCATCCTGAAGAAAAATTCTAAAATAGGTTTCTGCTGCTTGTGGAATGAAACGAATTAGTTGAATCTAATATCCATAAATCCAATGTACTCTTTACACTACATACCAAAGCATTAGATTTATATGCACATGATTTATACTTATTCTTCTTCTTAGGCCTCTTGCATTCCTTCTTGAGATGCCCCTTCCTACCACAATTTCAACAAGTTGATTAGCCACAATTTTAGTAATGAAGAAATTAGAAAAATGGGTCAAGATAAGTTATTATACAAGATAAAAACAAAACCAAATTTTAGTAGTTATTATATAATCCATAGCTTAATTTTATCCTTTTAGTCCTTTATCTAGCCCAATGTAATTTTCATAAGTATAAGGGTGTTAGGTTTAGAAAAATTTAAAGTGTTTCCCTCTCCTTTTTTTCATTTTGGTGCACTAACCATATAGTTAGCTATGACCTCTTTTCTTATTTGATTTTGTTGATTGTTTTTCTATCCTTATGATTTTATGTGTTGCAGTTCTAATTATAGGGTTTTGTTTTTCAAAAGGGAAAAAAATAATAGTTGGAGGCTAGGGCTCTTGGTGGTTCTTTCTTTATTATTTTGCTATTTGTGCTTGGAAAGGAGATAAGTTATATGCTCCTATTGAGTGTTTGAAAATCATGTAGTAGTATGTTGGGATTTTAATTGTTATACATAGGTGTGATATTATGCCTTATTGTAATTTATGAAATATTCGCATGAATCATAGATTGTTATAATTTTCTTTAAGTATGAGACCATATGATATTATGCATGAGCATGCTAAAACTATGTATTTTATTGTATTCATAATAACATGATAGAATAAGGTTAAATGTTGTAAAGTATTTATGTGCACTTTGAAAGGATGACTTGGATAAGGACATTATTGTCCTTGTAAAGACATTTTTTTATACTTTGATATTTAGATTCCTTAAAGGTTTTGCTTGAATTTTAATGCTTGGTAGATTGATATTTGATCATGTATAATCATAGTCGTTAATGATTTGATATTTGTGTACTCTAGGGGCAGTTATGCCTTTTTACATGTAAATTTATAATTTTATAGAATGCATGTCTTGTATGTGTTATGATATGTTGAGTAGGACTACCATGTGAAATAGTGTATTCTTGGTATGCATGATTAGGGTTTTGTATGCCTTTTGTGCTTAAGTGTAAGTTAGGGGACATACGGTAATTTTTCTACTTTTGTAATTTTTCTAGCATCATAATTTCATTTTAAAATGTTTAATTTGATCATAATTAGTAATATTACGAGTTTTATTCAATTTTAATAATGTCTATAAGTAATATGGCTTATAATGGAGTAAGAAAATTTTGGTCATTTGTGATTAAATATGCCTAAGTGTTGAATATTTAGACATATCATGGCCTTAGCTGATTTTAGTTGACCTTAGTGTTGATCATTGACTTATATTTGATTGTTGAAATTTGGGTTGACTTGAGTAATTAGGCTGGAATGGAAATGGTAAGTATGGAATTGATGTTATATGTGTACACTTTGCTTTGTGATTGCTTTAGTAAGACACTAATATTTAAAGTGAAAGATCTTGAGATTGTGAATACTTTACTTTTTAGGGTGATCTATCTTAGATATGATGTAGGAGCCGTTGATTTTTGTTTGGTGATTTCGTCAAATGTCTCAACATTCTGACTAAGGTTTAGTATACTCTAATACGTTCTTGTGATTTCTTAGTGGGTATGCATACTTAAGTATTAAGCGACTTAGGATGAGGGGTACCATGTTACCATAGTATGCTAGTATGACTAGAGTTCATTATATGTCTTTTTGTTGTAAGGACTGGAGGGTACTATGTTGCCTTAATACTCACTGGTATGACCAATGTACTTTATATATCTCTGATTTATTCTTGTATCCCCTTGAGTAACTAATAAAGGAAGTAACTCTTGTATGTTAGCCTTTAGAAATGTTTGATATGTTAGTAGTTGTCTTTGTGCAATACCTTTGGATAGTTGGATTTGGTTGGTGGTTATGGTTGGTAGTTACCTTAGTCCACTATCATTTATATTATGAGGTATATTATGGTGGTCTTTAGATTTGGTTATGTATGATTTTGGTGATTCCCTTATGGGATAGCCTTGTTATGTTTTGGATCAACAAGATGATTGTAATATGATTAAGTGTAATGATATGATGAACATGTGACCTCTGGTGATGTATGTATTATTGACATGATTTTCTCATTTAGTTATCGTATGTATCTTTTGATAAGTTTCTACCATGTGTTACCTTCTATGAGCTGCATATGACATTTGCATGTTTAGGGTTGTGTAGTAGTTTACAATGCACTATTATATTTATGAGTTTTTATTTTTATTTTTTATGGACACTTACCTATTTAATGGACAATCATGACCTTATAGGAGTACTTTGAGGATTTTGCTTGAGATAACTAGTGTCGGGCTTGAGAGTTAGGATTGTTCGGTGTCCCTTCCAACATCCTTCAATCTGGATATTCCTTAGACTTTTATGTCCTATTCTGTACTTCTTTTCTTTTGGATATTCTAACCTTGTTTGATCTTTTGTGACATTAAAATAGTGATAAATTATAATATGATTTATTATTTTATTCTTATCCATGTTCTTCTTAATTCAAGCATAATAATATTTTAAACCTATCATTTAGTGTAAGAGTGGTACAGGACACCAGATTTTTGTTAAATTTGGTAGTCACACCCTATGTTTTTAATATTTTATCTTTGTCCATAACTCTTTTAAATATATTTTTCAAGTGCTAAAAAAGTAGGATTGTTACAAACAAAGCTACTTTCTCTCATAGGAGTCTATCTAGTCATACCTTAGAGTTTATTTTTTAATATTATGGAGTCTATCTCGTACATAAGTTATAAAACTGTAGGATAATAATATGATTTATAACTAACTAGTGGAGTCTATGCAAAACTACTTGTGATTCTATTTATTTATACCCTATATTTTTGTTATTATGGATTTTATCTAGTACATGAATTATAAAAAACTACAAGATAATATTATGGTTTATAATTAATCAGTAGAGTCTATGTCGTACTAATTACGAGTCTATTTAATCATACCATAGCATATATATTAACCGTAGGATAATAATGTGATTTATAATTAACTAATGTTGTCTATGCCAAACTATGTAGCAGTTTGTTTAGTCATACCGTAGCGTCAATCATTAACTATCTTGGAGTGTATCTTGTACCTAAGTTATAAAAACTATAGGATGATGATATGATTTATCATTAAACAATGGGGTATATGTGATACCAGAGTCTATTTTTCATTATCCTAGAGTATATCTCGTACATGAATTACAAAAGTTGTAGGATAATAATACGACTTGTAATTAATAAATAGTAAAGTCTATGTCATATTACTTAGAGTCTATTGCATAAATAAGTTATAAAACTTCTAGGACAATAATATGGTTTATAATTAAATAATGGAGTCTATGTGATTCTACCAAGGATTTTATCTAATCATATTTTAGAGTCTATCTTTCACTATATTGGAGTTTATATCGTACATGAGTTATAAAAATTCAAGGATAATAATATAGTTTATAATTAAATAATGGAGTTTATGTGATACTATTATCTAGTCATATTCTACTATATCTCAGAATCTATCTTATACTTGAGTTATAAGGAAAAAAATGTTTAAGGGTAATTTGCATAGTATTTCTATATGTCAAAAAATATATCAATATATATGTATCTATTTATAAGGGAAAAAAGAGAGAAATATGTTGGTATAATTTTTAATAGCTAAATTAAAAATGGTTTATTTAAAAATAAGAGTTAGTTATCCAGTGATGGGTTTAGATTACAACAATAATGATGTATTATATGTATAAAATGATGGCTCGGGTGATAAAAAAAAGTGCACCAAATCTCAAGTTGGACGTGTGGCGGACAAATATTTTAAGCCAACACCACCTGAGACAAAATTTTCCTACTTAATACACATAGAAATATGAAAAGTAAGGGTAAATTTTGAAATTATACTTTAATTTTTCTAAAGTAATATCTTTTTTTATGCAAAATTTTAAAGCTAAAAAGACTTGTTTTTGTGTGCGGATGGAGCATTATTGATATTATTAATGAAACTATCCCCTTTGTTTGAAACAATTGACGTTGTAACAATTTTACACAAACTAGAAAGATAGTTGATTCTTAACTAATCTACCATTATTGCTCTTAGTTATTACAATAAAAGTCAATAATCTACACTTAGGTCATGTTTGGCAATCAACAGATAGATAGTGGATAGTGGATAGTGTATAGTAGATTGTATTAGCGGTTAGCTAATAACAGATTTCAATAGCTAATTTGACTAGCTGATATCACTAGTAGTTTATGTAAAATTATTTGGTAAAGTTAGATGCTAGCTATTAGTTGTTAGTTGTTTGAATGTATAAAATAATATATGAGGGCATTTAATTAATTAATTAATTATATAATATTTTTACTTAATAATATAAGTACCTTGAGCATGAAATTTACTAGATAAAATTATATATATATATATATATATATATATATATATATATATATATAATTAGCCATCAGAAGGTGAGGGTGAGGGAGATGTGGGTACTAGTAAAAGATTTATTATTATAAAAGGAGGATATATTAGTAAATTTTAATCAAACTTCTTAATGATTCGTAGAAAATGCCGGTACAATTAGCATTTTCTCACTCCTCTTGAACCTCTATTCTTTTTGATTTGTTAATCTCAACCGCTATTTACCAAACACTATAATTAATAGATTTACAGGTCAAAACTCTAATTTTGATTCAAATTTGCTATCTGCTTTAAAATATGCAATTTACCAAACATAGCCTTAATGAATCTTCTACATAGTAAAAAAAACAAAGAAAATAAAAGTGGTATCCTCAATGTCCAACCAATGAGAGACGATTTATTGATGAGAACAACAATTAATTGACCACTAGTTAGAGTAACTTAGGAAAAACTGGCATTCCAAAAAATAATTCAGTATTTGGGGAAAAAAATGTTCCAATATTTAGGATATCCAATCAGATTTATGTTAAGAGTAGATTAGAGTAGGTATTTGGTTTGATTTTTGATAGAATTATTATTTATTGATGAGAACAACAATTAATTGACCACTAGCTAGAGTAACTTAGGAAAAAATGGCGTTCCAAAAAATAATTTAGTATTTGGGAATAAAATGTTCCAATATTTAGGATATCCAATCAGATCTATGTTAAGAGCGGATTGGAGTAGGTATCTAGTCTTATTTTTGATAGATTTATTCGATTTTTCAAAAAAAAATTCATTATTTGTTAATTATCTCAATAATTGACCAAAATATATAGTTTAAGTTGGTGATGATTTTTTAATTGAAAATTTAAGTATCTTTAATATTCAAATATTTATAATTATGTTTTCATATTCTTTTTACATAAAATAAGATATTTATATGAATATAGATATAAATATTATTTGACATATAATTTGTATTTTTAAAAATCTTCATGTAAAATTTATTACATTGACAAAAGAATATTTTCATATAAATATCAAATATATTTGATATACGATCCATATCCGATCAATATTTTTGTATATCCAGTTTAAATACACATAGCTGATATTTGATCAAATCGATATGTATATTTGATTTTGAACATCACTACCTCTATCGATTACCGTGCATTGATCCACGAGTCTAATATGCTTAATAAACACGATCGATAAGATTTAACCTAGAGGTTAATGCTAACTTTTTGTCCGATCTTAGGGTCAAATTCTTGTATCCCTCTTAATATTATAACATCTTTAAGGTAATATGAAATGACAAAGGAGAATAGGAAGTGGAAGAAACATATGCAACAAGGGGGCTTTGGGTGTATCACGTGGTCTCTATTGATTCAATTGGAAGCCTTGTCAAATAGGAAATATTTTAAATCAAGGAAAGAAGCTCACAATAAATAAAAAAATTATGTTTATTACTTGTATCCACATCCCTCTACCATGGCTTTGCTTTGCCTTGGACCCATTTGTGCTCTTTGTATGGGAATTAATTGAGGAATATATATAAAATTAGAGTTTATAAAAGTTGATCCAATCCACAAAAAAATTAAAAAATTCATCAACCCAATTCGATCCAAACCCAACCCGAAACCAAACCATAACCTAAAATCAATCCGACCTATCATCAAACCGATTTGTTATCAACCCAATCTATCATCAACCCAACTCGTTATCAATCCAACCTGACCTAACTTGAAAAAATTAAATTCAATATTAACCAGTCATAAAATATACACATGTCTTATTTTTTATTTAAAGTTTTTTAAAATATATTGTTATACATTATTTACTTATTTTTGATACTTTTATTGTGAACATACTTATTCACCAACGAGATTATAATTTTGCCGAATATTTTGCATAAAAATACAACATTAAAAAGTCATAATAATAAGTAAATAGCAATTGATAATACATTATTTGTAATACCCTAAATTGTTTTAGCTAAACCTAATCCTTAGTAATTAATATCGAATACCCCAAATTTTTTTAGCTAAACCTAATCTTGAGTAGTTAATATTGAAATCCAATTCTAATATGGGGAGTTTATTTTTCTATATTATTCTAAATCCTTAATCCTAAATCTTAGCCTAATCCCACTTTTATGTTTGTGGGTTATTAATATTTTTCCTAACTTAAATCTAATCTCAGATAATTATTTAACCTAAATCTAAACCCACACTTTTTCTTTCTCTTTTTCTCTTTTTCCCTTTTCTTCTCCTTCCCTTATTTTTTTCCCTTACCAAACCTCACCCACCTTTCTTCTCTTCTCCTTCCCCTCTTTTGTGCATGTCTCCCCCTTGACAAAGCCTACCCATCTCCCTCATCACATCCCCTCTCCCCTGTTCTAGGATCGAGGTTAAAATTATGCCCAATCACCACCTTCTCCTTTCCCCTCCTTTGTGTGTGTGTGTGCATATATACCCAGTAATAAATGCACTCCAATGCCTCCTTCTATCCCTTTTGTTTCTGCAGAATTTAGCACTACCTTCCCCTCCTCACCGTCACCAAAACCGCCCAAAAATACCCCTAAAAACCTACCTTCGGGGGCCCTTGCTACACCACATCCACCAACACCGGTAGCACCTCCCATCCCCTCACCCCTAGCTGCAGCAAACTCACCAAAACACCCCCTAACTGCAGCAAAACCATCCATTCCTACCCTCAAGCGTCAGCAAAACTCACCAAAACACCCCTAAGCTTCAACAATTCCAACCATTGCTCACCCCTCCCTTCAGCCAACTCCACCGATTCCATCCCTTCCTTTCGGCCTTCCTTACTACGGCAACCCCTAGCAATGATAGGTTGTGGCGTTTCTAGCCCTCCTCGCTCGACAAACCCCAACCGATCCCCTTTGTTACATAATTTTTAGCCGACATCTCCTTCGAACCCCGATTTGGTTTTTTCCCCATTATTTTCTCTTCCATTACCTTAACCCTTCATTAATTATATCAAGAATTCTAATTATGTTTTTTTTTTAAATTTTCTTAGGTGATATTCTAGAAGTGACTTGAAATTAACTCAGACATGAAATCGCTAGCATATGAGCTTGCTCGATCCAAACTCCAACCTGACAAGCTAACTCAAAATAAACCGAATCCAATTTGATAAATTGATCCGATATAATTAAAATTTGCAATGACTCGAACTCAAATAATAAAGTGACTTAAAATGATCCGATCATACCTACAACCGACCCGTAAACCAGACCCAAAAACTACCCAACCCGCTATTACCCGATCCATCTGATCCAATTGCTACTTATATAGAAGACAACAGAGGTTAATTGTATTAGTTGGTAGAAAGGTATCTAGTAATTTAAGGAATGTTGTAGCTAGGGCAGTTTACGGTTCAAATATTCTATATTTTAGATATCAAATTGTCAGATATCCAAAATTTTTGACATATGAAAATGATATTTGATTTAAAACTTTAGATATCTGAAAGATCAGATATCTAAATTTTCGGATCAGATATCCAATAGAAATGATATTATCCGAATAAAATTTTAAATATAAAAAACCACCAAATTACAAATATATTTGATATTATCCGATTTGCTGAGCAAATATCTGATCCACTCAGCAAATATCCGAATTGTTCAACAAATATTCAATTTCAAAACTAAAATTAAAACCAATACATTACAAAATTTAATTAGATTCTATCAGATCCAATTATTTAAACTACACAACATCACCAATTTAGCAATTAATTTAACTTATCATAAGATAATCATAGAAATTTAATCAAAATAATAGTTAGGGTTTGGAAAAAAAATATACCCACTGAAATCAGGCAAAACAGAGCAGGTAAATGGAAGTGGAGCTTCACTGGAAGTCGGGGAACATTTGCTGGTGGCAGATGCTGCTAGGGTAGCTCATGGTGGTGAAGCGAGGTGGTATGTTGTTTGTTGCTACCGTCTGTTGTTGTTCGTTGCTGCCGTCCGCTGCCGTCCACTGATGTGTTGGAGTTTGGAGGAGGTGGCGGTTTCCTATGGTGTGGTCAAGTGGCGGAGCCAGGTGGTATGGTGATGACGTGGATATATCAAAAATAAAGAGAAGATAGGGGAGCATGCATGAAGCAGGAAGCACCAAAGAAGGAGGTTGGAGCTGGGGCTTAGGGATTTCGAAATTAGTTTGCATCGTAGAGAAAAAAATGGGAAAGGAAGAAAGGGAGGATGGAAAAAAAATTAAGGAAGGGGTGGGTGGCTGGGTAGGTAGGGTCTAATGGTATGCATTATGTTTTTATTTTTTTATATAAATATCTAAAAAGGAATTTGTAACACCTCCAAAATTCACTACTGAAAAATTTCGTTAATTAAAAGGAAATTAGCGGAAGTAAATTAATAAACCGTGAACTTTGGGGATATTACTGCCACACTTAGTACCAAACCGGTTCACTCCTACCGTTCTAGTACCAAGTGCTAAGGCTAAAAAGGTAAAGTAAAATTTTACGAGAATATTAAGCATATATAAATCAGAGAAGCGCAATAAATAATTTACGAGAGTAAAATCCAACAACAGTGGTTATAGAATAACAAATACATTGAATTTATGAATTTTAAAGAGACATATTCAATTCCAGATAGTTCCTTACACTCTTTCTCGAGGCCCACTTGAAAGCACTAAACACAACCTGCAAGGGGTTTTGCCCATTGAATAGGCAGGGGCTCCACGAATGGAACCCTTCAGTACTACGGTACTGAGTAACCCTTTAAATACACACTTAAAAATAGGTCCGCAATGTAACACATGGTACACTACTAAATCCATGCATAACGACACGTGTAAATATAACATTTAGGTCCATACATTTGCATATTCAACGAGTCAATCAGATATCAATGGTGTATACGTAACATCCACTTTCGTCCATTCGCATACTTAACAAGTTGAACAAACGTTAATAGGCCATCATGAATAATCGATACTTTTAGGGCCTTAAGACCATTAGCCCAGCATTAATCAATCATCTTGGATTATACATGTCCGTGTGAGTACGGGAACCCCACTATTATAGCCCGTGGAACGGTCGTGAGGGTACATGCCTTGCCACTATTTTAGCCGGTGGAACGGTCGCGAGGGTAACATACCCTACCGCTATTATTTGCCGGTGGACCGGTTTGGCCCTGACTCACAAGGTGTTCCGCTGTAAGTAATTAGTATCTTCCCCGTGTCTTATCCCTTTTATGTTTGGTTTTTTGAGCACGGAATCCCCCACTATTATAGCCGGTGGAACAGTCACAAGGGCACATGCCTTGCCACTATTATAGTCGGTGGACCGATCGTGAGGGTAACATACCTTGCCACTATTATTCGCTGGTGGATCGATCTGGGTCCGACTCAATATCTTCCTCTTTAAGTGATTAATGTCTTAAATGTATCTTATTCGAAATTATTTTACCCTTGACATGCATGTCCTAAAGGGCCACATCACATCACATCATAAAATATAGCATATCCATATCAGCACATACCAAAAGGGGCACATGAACACACATTGGTTCCAAGCCATGCCACACGTAAAACAATTAAGATAATAACATGTAGATTTTGACATAAAAATTATATAGGGCATCCAAGGCATGTAGGACATATAGCACACATTCGATCTTAGCTACACCCTTACTCAGTTTAGGTTACCGAGTTATTTCCCACACTTGTTAGGCTACTAATCACCCTTCGTAATTATTACACTTAATATAATCCCCATTTGGTTGGTTAGATTACCAATTTGCCCATTTCCTTTATTATAGTTAATAAATTACCCTTTAGTTGGTCAAATTACCAAATTACCCCCGTTCATTATCCTAATTACCAAATTACCTCTTTAGTTGGTTAAATTACCAAATTTTCCTTCACATTTATCATATTTACCATTTTACACTTCTCCATTATTAAATTATCGTTTTACCATTCTCTTTTATTAAATTATCATTTTACCCTTCTCAATTATTATAATTAGCAAGCTACTCCTTTCCAGTTTCCACTTTTATCCCTTTTATTTACAAAATTACCATTTTCCCCTTTTGTTATAAATTACCAAATTTTCCCTCTATTACAAAATTACCAAATTACCCGTTTATTACCAAATTACCAATTTGCCCATTTATTACAAAATTACCAATTTGCCCATTTATTATAAAATTACCAAATTACCCTTTTATTACAAAATTACCAAATTATCCTTTTATTACAAAATTACCAATTTGCCCTTTTATTACAAAATTACCAAATTTTCCTTTTATCACAAAATTACCAAATTGTCATTTCATTACAAAATTACCAAAATACCCTTTTATTACAAGATTACTAAATCGCCCTTTTATTACAAAATTACAACTTTACCCTTTTATTATAAAATTATCATTTTGTCCTCTTCTTATAAAATTACCAATTTACCATTTAATCACAAAATTACTATTTTACCCTTTATTCACGACATTACCATTTTACCCTTTTAATTACAAAATTACCATTTTACCCCCTTACTTCCAAAATGACCAACTTATCCCTTACTTCCAAAAGTACCACTTTATCCTTTTACTAACAAATTTACCATTTTACCCTTGCCTATAAAATTACCATAATACCCTTTTTAATCAAGAATCACCATTTTACCCTTAATACACCCCTTATATTAAATTATTATTATTACTACATAAAATGTTAACTTTAATACCTCATCCACAACTCTTATAATTAATATAACATTATTAGCACCCATATATATTTTAGGCCATTTTCTTGTACAAGATACATTAGTAAATTTCCCTGAGGCTCACAAAATATTAAACATGTATTAAATATCACAATAGCATAAAACAACATGGATAATACTTAACATTTTCCTTAACAACCAAATTATTACCTTAAACAATATTTCCATACATAGCAACAATCTATCATGCTTCCTTTTCATCAATCAACACAAGAACCATATATATCATATTAAACAACACAAACCAAGCCTAATAATATACTAAAATCCTAATGTGCTAACATACGTTAATCCATGCGTTTAAGTGGGATTTAATGATTACCTCGGTTTTCGCAAAAAACGAACCTTACCGGTATTCCGGTTTAAGGTCCAAGATTTGATTATCAAAACCAATACCTAAAAATAATATAAAGATTTATTACATTAGAAATAATAAAATCAAGGTATAAAACTTTATAATGCTTAATTAATCAAATAATTAAATTAAAATATTATTATACCTCAAAATTTTTACCCAAATAAATTAGCAAGGGTAACAGCCCATACTGCTCATATAGCATGAGCTGCATGAAAGGAAAGTTGGAAGAGAGGGCTCGAAGGTGGTAAAAGAGGGAGAAATAGGCATTTCTGGGTTGGTAGTTTGGGGCTAAGAAAGGAGGGGTTTCGGGGAGGATTTAGGGCAAGGGAATGGAGCAGAGGTGGAGAGGGGGTGTAAGTGGTGGTCGGGGAAGGGTTAACGGTGGCTAAGGGCGGCGGAGGCGGCGACGGTGAAGCTGCGAAGGTGGCGGCCGAGGAGGGAGGTCGAAATGGGGCTGGTGAGGAAGGAAAAGAGAGGGGAAAATGAGGGCTTGCAGGTGGTTTCTTCGGCCAAAGGAGCATTGGGGGTGGTAGAGGGGGTTGGAGGGAGTATTTTGGTAGCTTAGGTGGCGGCATAAGCGGCGGGATGGCGGTTGAATATGGTGGTGCAGGGTGGTTGTCGAGAAGGAAGGGAAAGAAGAGAAAAAGAAGGGAGGAGGAAGAATGGGGCTGCAAGGTGGCTTGATGGGGGTTGTGATGGCTCGAAGGTGAGGTAGAGGGTGGTAGGAGGTGGTGCAGGTGGCGTTTAAGGCGGCGGCGGTGGCGGAGCGGTGGTGGCGAAACAAAAAAGAGAGGGCGAGACAAGGAGAAGAAAGGAAAGAAAAGAGAGGGTTGGGGAGCATGGGGAGGCTTAGGAAAAAAAATGTAGAACGGGCAGGGAAGGAGGAAGAAATAGAAGAGGAAGAGAAGGGAAGGGATAAGGGGCTTGAGGTGTGGTTGTAGGTTGGTTGGGAAATGACAGTTGCAGGGAGAGGGAGAAGGAATGGTGATGGCAGGGAGTGGGGAAGGGAGAATGGTGGGGTCGGTATAGGGCAAGGAATGGCGGGAGAGAGAGAGAGAGAGTTAGGGAGGTCAATGGGGGAGAAGGAGTTGCAGGGAGTGGTGATGGTCGAAAATCTCGCCGGTGATGGTGGAAGAAGAAAGAAAGAAGAAGAAGAAAGAGTCGGGGGAGGTGGGCTGGTGTGTGCGAGCGAGCAGACCAGCCGAAAGGGAAAGAAACGGGCCGACCCGGTCGAGGAAGAAAGGAAAGAAAAAAGGGCAATCGGGTTACGCGGGAAAGGCAGGGGAGAGGAAGATGGGCTAGGGCCCAACGCGTAGGGGTGGGGAGGAGAAGCAGGTTGGCGGCGTCCCAAAGAAAGAAAAAGAAATAAAAGAGAAAAAGAAGAAAAGGAGAAGGAAAAAGGGGGGAAAGGAAAAAGAAAAGCGAAAAAGGAATAAAATAATTTAATTGATAAAATAATAAAATAGAATAATTTTGGGTAATAAATTGATTTAATAATTTAATTTAAGATAATTAAAATATAAGGGTTAAAAAGGATAATTTTAGTAAAATAAGGGTTTGAATTTTTTAAAGGATATGATAAATTAACAAAAATATTTATTTTAATCTATTAAATATTTATACCCAATTTTATATACTCAAAATCTATAAAATAATTAAACTAAATAGATTTAAAGGCTAATTTATTCCAAATAAAATTTATTTATTAAAATATAGACTTTTTAAAAATTTGGGGAATTACAGAATTATATTAAATATATAATTTTAACTAAATTATATTTTAGCCTAGATAATAAATCAAGTAAGAAAAAATTATACACACACACACAAACATACATACATCTAAATTTATTTTTCAGATATTATTTGTATTTGATGGATCAGATATCTACTTTGTTTGACTTTTTATTAACCAAATCAGATATTTATTTTAAAATAAATAAATAATTTTTTTAAGGTTAAATTAGTTCGGATAACGAATCTAATAAATAAATTTTGAATAATATGAATGGTCTAACGTGGAAGAGGAGAGAGAATGAAGGCAGAAGAAATTCACAGTAGACAGATTAAAAAAAGACATTAATTGTTGAGGGAGTAAACAATATGAATAAAATTATACATTCTTTAAGTTGTTTATATATATGTATATAAATTTAAGATCTTATATAAACTATTATTTAAAAAATAAATATAGAAATTCTTAATTACTATTAGATCTAAAAGATTTAAGGACTGAAATTAAAATAAATTTAAATTAAGTATTTACTAAATTTTGACTATTAATCAAATACTATTTTAATAATTAAACTTAATTTATATATATATATATATATATATATATATATATATATCATAAAGAATTTGTACCATACCCTCTTCGTATGAATCGTATATATATATAGATATATATATATAGATATGAATTATTAAAGGTAGAATCGAGTTTGTTGAAAGGAGCCGCTAACGTACGAGTGACATGACATGAAATCTAACGAGGTTCACTCGTTAGAAAATGTTATCTTTTGGTGAAAAAATAATATCCTCTCCTTTTTGGCGGTCCATTCTAAAAAGGAATATTCCTCATTTCTACACGTTTTTCACAACAAACCAAGCCGTAATTAGACAACATAGTAATTGTACCATGCATGCCACCTAATAGTAATTAATCTTGACGGTGAGTCTGCTTTCAATACCTCAGTTTGTATGCACATACATACATACATACGTTATACATGCGTGCGTGCCTGCATACATGTTATCGCCATGAATGAATCATGCATATAGGTATGCAGTAATGAAACTTAACTTAGATGATGACATAATAGATAGATACACATCTCCTAACCAGCTACTTCGCCTTTTCAAGGGCGGTGATAGACGACCCTGATGAATCCAGGGTGATGGAGTCATATCTCTGGAACAAATGTGCCAGAATCAGACAAGCAGTAAGTGGTACCACCTCCTTAGCTGCACACTGTTTATTTCCCGACCCAGGCGTCGCGGTCTGTGGCCCGTTGGACCAATACAGGTAACTCAGCAACTTACGGCCCGATTCCCCCGCGAAGCGATCCGGCACGAACGTTTCAGGATCGTCAAACACTTTGGGATCCCTCATTACAAGTTTCTGGTATCCGCAAAGCAACTCGCCCTTCTTCACCTCAAAGACCGACTCGTGCGAACTCAGCGTGAAATCCTTCCTGGCCCGCCCGTATTGTGTGGGCACGGGCGGGCTTAGCCTTAATGTCTCGTACACGAAGGACTCGACTAGTCTCATGTGCTGGACCGAGTTGAAACTCGGGGGCGACGACCGCCCGCACGCCTCCCTCACCTCCTCCCTTAGTTTCTCCTGTACCCCGGTTTTGTCGGTTCCTAGGTTCTTGAGCAACGTAGGCAGGAAGACTGAGAAGCCCCCGAAGGCATTGAACCCGAGTACGAACAGTAAGTTGTGAATCGTTTCCTCCTGACTCAGTCCGAACTCGGACTGACCTCTCTCTACGGTCTCTTTACCTTCCTTGGCGACGAAATCGGCGAGCTTCTGGTAATCGCCCTTGACTAAAGCAAAAGGGTATTGGAAGGAATGAAGGAAGATCTCTTCAAGGGGCTGGATCTTGTTGATGCTGATGGTAGGGAGGAGCTGGAGGGCAAGCCATTTGTCGAGCATCTCGTAGCCCGACTCGGACAGTTCGGGCGAACCCGCTGGGTCAGCCCCGATTATGGATTTGGTTAGGAAGTTGAACAGGCATTTCTGTAAGGGTACAAGGATGCTGGCCTTGCTGTCCTTGGAGAGGGACTGGTCGATGGTGTCCCACATGGTGTCTAAGCTTGATAGGAGTGAAGACACCCATACTCCAGAGCTTCTTTTTAAGATGTCCATCGTGAAGTTCTTGACCTGCGAAGGTGCATGCAACCATTCATGTACTTTGGGCAGATCAATTATTGTCCTGGCTACTAGTACTAAATGCATGCATGCTACGCCGTGCTGTGCTGTGCTGTGCTACAGTACATGTGTATGTAATAATCATAAACGCATCCATGTGACGCCACCATCAATCACTATCACTTTTCGAACGATGGGCAGTGATTTTACCGGTTGATAGTCATTTGTCCCCTCCGGCCCATTTTAATTATTACAGCCATATAAATTCGTGACGATGCACGAATGTCCAGTCCACAAACTATAAAATACTCCGATGGTTTCTACTTAAGACGTGTCTAACCATAATTGAACCTTATAATAATAAGACGACGAAAGCCAACTGACCAATGACTCTAAATATTGAGGTCATATTTATTTTAAAAGATGAAAAGTTTTATCATGATCTGCAAAAATCTCAACCAGTATTTACATGGAAATTTTCGATTATGCAATCATCACTTGTTTTGATTTACGTAAATAATTAGCCATCAATAAATAAGAAGTACTAATTATAATTATACGATCTAAGAAGCTAGCATGACTCACTTAGTTCCTTGCCGTATGCAGCTATTTTTCATGCCAACAAGTATGCCAATTGGTATTAATATATTTTGATGGTTAGTCTAACAAATAGTTATGAGCACTTGATAGCGTTATTGAAATTTGAAAGAAAATTATTATTTAAAATCAACAGCCAACTTGTGTTTTTGCAATTAAATTATTTATAAGTTCTATTATTTTAAGTAAGAAATAATATTAACATGTACCTGAGATTTTTTTTTGGGACCTCATTCTCATCTTTATTGGTATAATTAATTATCACTGAACACCAGATATTCTTCTGGCTATTGTATATGGAGTAGTTAATTCTTCGTCTATTTCTAAAAAGAACTTCTCCCAGTTTTTGAGGACACACTTTAATTATTTATTTCTCTCAAAATATGTTAATTATATTCAAACTAAAAAGCACTTTTATAATATTATTTTTTAAAAGTTTTTTTTAAAAATATATTAAAAGATATTAAAAATAAGAACAAGAGGAGATTATTTTGGGAGCTAGTGAGTAGTGTAAGACATAGGAGAGCATCAGAAATTGTTCCGTGAACCCGGTGCACCCAAAAATCTATACATCTAGTACAATTATTATGTACTTTTGGTATATTTTATTGTATACTTATAAAAATATACTAAATTTATACTAAAAGTATATCAAAAGATACTAAAAATAAATCAAATTATACTAAAAGTATACCAAAATATTTTGGTATAAATTTATAAAATATACTAAATGTATACCAAAATATACTAAAAATATAGGATAATTATACTATCTATATGTGGTGCATCCAAAAATTGAATGCTCCAGGTTAATGTATTTCATAAAGGAGTGTAAGGGCAGCATTTTTAGGAAAATGGTGTAGGGGATCATAAAAATATTACGGTAGCATAGGGAAACGTGCAAGGGTGTCTGTAAAAAAATATTGGTCTATATAAATAAGATAATAAATTTAAGATAATCAATAGGTGTATGTTTTGATTTGTTTCAGTAACATGTGAGTATGCTTAGGAGATTTTTATTTTTTATTTTTTTCCTTGTAAAATGATTTAAGTTATTCATTAAGTAGCCACCATTATATTTACTCTGGCCTTCAAAATCTGTTCTCGAAATTTGTGATAATTTCTTTTAAGATAGTAATTGCCATTTAATTCCTCAATCTAGTCGTATCTAGTATAGGTTTTTTTTTTAAGAGATCTTTATGATAAATTATGTGTCGAACTAACAATGAAATAAATTGATATATATATATATATGTATGTATATATATATTAGGATTTGTTTTTTAAACCTACATTATTTAAAAAAAATAATTAATCGTATATTGTGATAAAATGTAAATGCAATGTTAGAAATTTTTTAAGAAAATAATGTCACCTAAATAAGTAATTAATTGAATAATAATAATTTGATTGCCGTACACAACCTAAATTTTCCGGTGGAATCAATGCACATACACTTTAATTTAATTTTCATAGATGAAATTATGAAAAATAGCAAACGGTGGGACGATACTAGGTAGGCGATGATGAGAAATTAATGGACTTGCGTACCCTGCCATGTTTTTCCTCGGTAGGATCAAGATAAACACCGACTCTCAAGTCGCCGGTATACTGGAGACTGGGCACGAAATCACCAACAAGCACGTCCTTCTTTTCAATGATATCCATATCGAAGAGATGAGAGAAAGACTTACAGTCGAGTACAGCTATGACGTTCGGGTTTACGTCCGTGAAGAAGGGGAAACACGGCGGAACATTTGTCCTGAAAACGGTGCTCTTGTGCTTATCCATCCTCTTCCTGAAAAAATTTTCGGGACCTTGAAACCAGAAGTAGTCCATTCTGTCAGATATTGGACCCAGAATCGGCCATCCATAGGTGCCTGGGATGGTACGGAGGGGGAGATTCGGCCGCGAAGATGGAGATGGAGTTGCTACCGAGGATGGTGTTGAGGGCAGGCTCATCATGTGTGCCATCGCAATGATATATGTATATACATGTGTATGTGTGTGTGTGTGTCTCTATATATAATATATATATATATATATTCTCGGGAGCTCGATCTCCTACTTTCTTCTTGTTATATTATATATCGCTCTTTCCTTTCCAGCCAACGACACTGGTGTTTTCATCATGAAGCTCACGGTCCGCCCTGTCATTTGGGACAATTTTATACGTACATAAGGTCAGCTAGGCCTACCTCGAGAAGTACCTAGCTAGTTATGAATGAAGAGTTCCACTGCATAAAAAACTTTTAACTAGGGACGGTTTACGAATACTGTTATTTATATTAAAAAATTATTAAATTTAGTGTCGGTTTTAAACCGTTAAAATTTTAGCTACAGTTTAAAAAGTTCGTATATTAACGATGGTTTAAAACCATTGGTATATTAGTGAGGTTTGTAAAACAAAACTCACTCCAAACAAAGTCGATCACCCGCCCTATAGAAAAATTCAGAGCTGAAATTTTCTTCCTATTTGCCTTCTTCACTTCTCCCCCTTTTTTCCGTCTACCTTCTTCCCTTTTCCCTTTCTTGCCCCTTCTCCCGTCTCCCTTTCTCTCAGTTGTTGAGAATTAGTAATTAACTAGTGTAGCCGTTGCCGCCCTGCTTTAGTCTCCCTTCTCTTATCGCCCGGCCGGGGGGAAAAGGTAAGAAAAGAAAGAAGGGAGATGGGTTGGGGCATCGCGCGGGAGAAGGGAAGAGAAAAGGGAAAGAAACGGGTTGATGGCCTAGCGTGAGGGGAGAATAAGGGAAGCAAATCGGGTGCGCCAAAGGGTAAAAAAGGAAAAAGGAGGAAAAGAAGAAAAATGAGAGGGAAAAAGGAAGAAGGGGAGAAAATAAAACAATTTTTGGAATAATAGAATTTAATATTTTTGGTAGATAAACTAATTTAATAATTTAATTTATTATAATTTAATATATTAGTTTTAAAAGGTTAATTTTAGTAAAATATTAGTTTATAAAATTATTTAAATAAAATGAGTATGGTAAAATAACAAAATACTTATTTTAATTTATTAAATATTTATAACCATCTTTATATGCTCAAAAATCCATAAAATAATTAAATTAAAATAATTTAAGATTTAAATTATTCCAAATGATGGTTATTTATTAAATTCTAGATTTTAAAATTTTAGGGTATTACAATGGTCTCTTTGTTTGAACACTATTTCAGCTAATGAAAATGCTTCCACCGCTACTTATTTTGTTTAGTCTCTTACTTTGTGGCATGGTAGGCTAGGGCATGCGAATGTAGCTTCCATCGATAAATTAAAACATATTAACTTGATTAACGTGTTGGACACCAATGATTATGAGAAGTATTTCTATTTTTATGGAAGCCAAATATGCTAAAAAGCCCTTCAAACTTGTCACTCAAAGATAATCTAAATTATTAGAATTGATGCATTCTGACTTAGTATATTTTAAGAACATTGTGAGTAGATGAGAAAAATGGTATTATGTAACTTTCATAGATGATTATTATAGATATGCCCAAGTTTGCCTCATTAGGCCTAAAGATGAGACTAAACGTATGCTCTTAAAATATAAGGTAGAAGTAGAAAACTAATTGGATCATAAGATTAAGAGACTTAGGTTCAATATGGGTAGTGAATATGGAACCAGTTTCCTATATGAATTTTGTGATAGTCATGGTATTGTGCATGAGACCAATTCCCCTTATACCCCTCAACAAAATAGTGTAGCTAAAAAGAAAAATAAAACATTAAAAGAAATGATGAACACTATACTATTAAGTTTCAGTATGCCTAATCAAATGTGGGGGAAAAGCCGTATTGTTTGCTTGTTATGTTATGAATAGAGTCCCTCATAAGAAGTTGGACAAAACACCTTATGAATTGTGGAAAGGCTAACCTAAAATTTTTGAAAGTGTCGGGGTGTTTGGCTAAGGTTGGTCTACTTGATTTTCAAAGAAATAATATGGGAACATAAACATTTGATTGTGCATTTATTAGTTATACTTAGAACAGTGTTGTATATAAATTCTTATATTTAAGTGATAACTCAATTTGTGAATCTAGAAATGTAGAATTCTTTAAGAATATGTTCCCTATGAGAAAGAATGCATGTGATATTGCTAGTTCTTTTAATGCTTCTTATGTGTCTTTGTCTATGCCTTTTTATCTGATGATATGAACAATAATATGTATAAATCTAAGAGCAGGAAAAGACAAAGGATAGAAACTAGTTTTGGGCCTGATTTTGTTACTACTTTCCTAGTTGAAAATGATGACCTTGATAAGATTAACTTGGACTTTGTGTCTACTTATTTGATTGAGTATGATCTTAAAACATATAGGGAAGCTATACCATCCATTTATGCTAGTTTCTAATAAGAGAAAATTAATAACTGATTGGATTCTATTAAGGCAAATTACATATGGGTCTTCATGGATTTACCTAGAGGATGTAAATTGATCAGATGCAAATGGGTTTTCAAAAAAAATTGAGAACTGATGGAACCATTGATAAGTTTAAGGCTTGATTGGTAGTTATAGGCTATAAACAAATGAAAGATGTTGACTTTTTGAATAATTATTCTCCTATAACTAAGACTTCCACTATACATTCTTTGGTTGCCTTAGTCACTATCCATGGACTTGTAGTCCATCAAATGGATGTTAAAACTATATTTTTAAATGATGACCTTAGAAAAGAAATTTATGTGGAGCAGCCTGAGGGTTATATATTTAAGGGTCAGAAGAACAAAGTGTGTAGATTGATAAAGTCATTATATAACCTTAAATAAGCTCCTAAACAAGGTATGAAAATTTTGACCAAACTTTAGTGAGTGATGGTTATGTGGTAAATGTATTTGATTCATGTGTTTACTTTAAGATGTTTGGAAAATAGCATGTGATTATTTGTTTGTATGTTGATGGCATGTTAATTATTGGGACTAAAATGATTGTTGTCTACGAGATCAAATCCTTTTTGTCTTGTCATTTTGATGTGAAGGATTTAGGAGAAGGAGATATGATTCTTAGTGTTAAAATGAGAAAAACTAGGAATGACTTTTCCTTAGTCAATCACATTATATTAAAACATATTTAAATAAGTTTGATTGTTTTGATGATATGCCTGTGAAAACTCCTTTTGACCCTAGTATACATTTGAAAAGGAACCGAGGTTCAAGTATTTCACAAGATGAATATGCTAAAATCATAGGAAATGTGATGTTCCTTATGAACTATACTAGATTTGACATAGCTTGTGTAGTAAGTAGATTGAGTAGGTATACTCACAACCTAGATATTGACCATTGGATTGAGCTTCATCATTTACTTAGATATCTTAAGGGTACTAAGCATTAGTTTTTGCATTTTAGTAAATTTCATGTTGTATTAGAGGGATTTACAAATGTAAACTGGGGTTTTGATAATGATGAGGTTAGTTCCACTTATGGTTATGTGTTTACCTTGGGTGGAAGAGATATTTTGTGGAATTCTACCAAGCATACTTGTATAACTCACTCTATTATGGAGTTATAGTTTATTGCCCTTGAGCTTGCTAGCCATGAGTCAGAGTGGTCGATGAACCTATTAGCAGATGTGTCTTTGTGGAGGAAACCCTATGCATTAGTTTCCTTGCACTATAATTCAAAGACATCTATTAGTGTTGCTAAGAACAATGTGTGTAATAGTAAGAGAATACATATACGTGTAAGACACAATTATGTGAGATAACTATTGAAGAATGGTGTGGTCTCTTTAAAGTTTGTCAGATCATAGAGAAATCTGGCACACCCTCTTACAAAGGGTCTAATAAGGAGAGTTATCCTCAAATCGTTAAAGGGATGGGGATTAAGCCTCTAAGTTGAGGAAATTATGGTGGATACCATTCATGGTCAAATGAAGCTATATGATTACTCTATTGCACTATATTCTCATCCTTATGGTATGTGATAGTGCTATGTGGATAGGTTGAGCTTAGACTTTTTATGAGTTCATAACCCTATTCTTGGGTGGTCCTAGTAAGACAGACTTGATGAATTCACCAATTAATATATATGAGGTTGAGTATACATAAGCTCTTAATGAATCTATAACTAAGTATATTGGTGCTTGAGAGACACACTTGATCATAGATTCACCTAGGTGAGTGTGAGGGTTGGTCACCTTCTATGAAAGACTAAAACTATCTTTGTAGGGCACTCATGAGTACCCAAGGTGTGCCGCATGACCATTAATAGTGCTTATTTCACAATCATAGAATTTATAAATTTTAAGGTAAAACATATGTTGTGGGGATCTCAATCGAAGTCTAGGAAATTCAATGTTTGTTCACTCCATAGACACAATTGTTGCCCCACCTCACTATGTCTTAATGTAATCCTTGTGATACCAATACTTCAGTGTAAAGCCCAGATCTTTTGTATTTTTTGTGCTATTTTGTCATTGGTGGAGGGTTATAGGGAGCAATGACAAACCAACTTTTTCTACCTTTTCTATAATCCCACATCGGTGGGAAATGTGGTTTTGAAGTATTTTTATACTTCCCTCCTCAGTGGTATGTTTGAGTCGAGTAGTATGGATAGTTTTAAGGTTGGAGTTGGTATTGAGCCAACCCACACAGGCACTCCCCAATATTGCCATCCGTCCGTTTGATCCGGGTAAGGTTGGACATATTAGATCGGGTCAAGTTTGACGTTATTTTTGTTGAAAAATCATTTAATTTTTTTTTCATTTTCCATTTGAAACAACTACTCGGTCATGTTCGGTTGCACTTTACTTGCTCTTCTTCAAATGTTTTCAACCATTCTAGGTCCTAGGCGATAATGGAGGAAATGTTATCATCTTCAGGTTTTCCAACTTTGTTTTTGCTATATAAATTATTAAAAACCAATCTTGATTTCTTACGTAGAATTCATCCATTCTCCTCTCTTGCTCATCCTTTTATGTAAAAAAAAAAAGGAATTAGGTAAAGATCTACAAATCCCATTTTCTTTGATCTTGAATGTATAAGGTAAGATTGTTGCGTTAACTTTGGGGGCGAATCAACATCAAGATTGCACCGGAGGTTTGACTGAATTTCGATTCAAGGCAGCGTTACTTTTGTGGCACACCAAACAAATGTTTGATAAGTTTTTCTTCTTTATCAATTTCGTATATTGCACCATTGTTTTCCGTACATGCCCCTGTGGCATCCTTGAGTAGGTTTCTTACAAGAAAGGCAACATGTAGGGAACGATATTACATCAGAGGACATCATTTGAAGTCGATCTAGAGAGGCTTTGGGATTTACTAGTACAACTAGTTTCTAGTAAGCTATATTATATATATATAATAAGGACTATGTTTAATAAACTGAAAATAAAAATATTTATTATTTAATTATACCCACCAACTTATTTATTCGGGTTGCATTTCTAAATTAATACTCTTTTATAAATAAAATTAAATATTTATCAATAGTTGTAAAGCTGTCGTTGCAAAACCATATTTGTTATCCATGTGTGATATTGTTTCACGACTAATTGCTATTATTAACCGTGAAAACATAACTCATGCTTTTTTGTTTCTTATACTTGGATATAATTTATATTATATTATATTTTGAAAGTCTTTGATATAAAATTCATCTAATAGTTTGATTCATCACATCAAATAGGTTTGCAAGAACATACTTGCCATCTCTGTTTAGAAATCTTAAGAAAAAAAAAACCTTTTTTGGAAGCAACTAATATAAATCACAAATATATGCTTGTCTAGAAAGGATCCTAACTTAACTAAAAAATTATCTTAAAATTAGTCGCTTATTACTTTTTTCATATAAACTTTTCAATGATCTTTTTAGAAATTGATATGGGACATATCAATTATGTACGCTTATGCTTATACTTTTATATTTGAAAGGCACATCTTTTTCTTCTCCATACTTACTTGTTATGGTCTATTTAAAATGAAATAATAATTATTTAGAATAATTTCTATTTTAGATTTTCAAATATTACACAAAATATCCTCGTATTCTAACATGTACAAAATATCACTATATTTTCTGCATATCCACTCAAAATAGGCAACATAAAGTCGAGCGCTTAAGTACATTTTATCACCCTACCTGGGTTCACACATACCAGATCCTCTGCGTAGGGGAAAGATACAATTGAAAAAATGAAAACAAATAAAGTAAATATATGTATATATATAACGTTTAGCTTAAAAAGCCAAGTTCCTCGAATTGTTGTTCCTGCGCGTCTCACCTGCACCTGGACAACTTAGCCAATTGATTTGAAAGGTCTGCATTGGATGCGTGTGAAAACGTCTTGCACGAAAAAACCCCTCCAGCTATACGCGTGGTCTGGTCCCTGTCTCAATTTCATGCTGCCATTCGGTTTTCCCAAAATTAACAAATGGGTTTGGCCTCCCCCTTTCGCTTCCCCAATTTCAGTGTAAAGGGCAAATTCTGACAATGTTTGGTGCCAAAATTTAATAGGCTTGTTGCATATGAAAATAATTGGGTGGAAATTTTCTTATTTTATATATTTTATATTAATTATTTAAAATAATAAATATATTTTTAATAAAATATATATTTTAGATAAATCAATACCTTAAATTAGTATTTGTCTCAAAAATATATTTAATTTTAAATAAATTATATAAAATTTATTAATCACAGGCATAATTTTTTTATCCCTATTACTTCAAACTAAACGAGCACTAATTTAAAAGAAAGATAATAGGAGTGAAATTTTTTTCCTTATTTTATATTTTTATATTATATATTTTAAAATAATAAATTTATTTTTAATAAAATATATATTTTAACTTAAATTATTGTCTAAAATAAATATCGATATAAAAATTATATTTTATTTAACATATAAAAATTAAAAATAACTTTGTTGCTTGGATGTTGTTATCTACACACCCATTTTTCTAAGTTGACACCCATTAAAAGGCTATTTTTTATTATTATTTATCACTATACCCTTTTTCATAACTAAACATTTAGTAAACTAAATTCTCTATGTTTTTGTTCTCTTCTCCTTAAATAATTACACAAAATTAAATTTTGACAACATTAAATACAATAAAAGGGGATGAAAATTATGATTTAAATGAATTTTTTAGCGAAAATGAATTATAAGAAATAATGATTAGCCAAAAAAAATTTCATAATTTTTGCAACTGACGAGTGACTTACCCATCTGATATTACATATGATGGGGAAATCACCTGTCGTAAAAGCATCATAAACGGGTAATTCACCCGCTAGAAGTGATAGCTGACAAGCAAATCATCTAGCAGAAATGATAATTGACGAGCAAATCATCTGCCAGAAAAGCTCAGTGGCAAGCAACTCACCCATTTCTGAGTAAATCTAACGGACAACTCACCTGTCAACTTACCCTATTTCAAAAATTATTTTTATTTATTTTTATATTTATGTATGAAGAATGCTATATTTTGAATATTATCTATAGAATCTAGATTCAATTAATATTGATTGGAGTGGATTATTTGTAACAGATGAATAATCGAGAGTTATTAATTGGTTGGGTTACAGAAATTGAAAGGCAGAATAATATAGTTTTTGGTATCGAGAGATCAAAACAAGGTAGGGTATGGATTCATTGCGAAAGAGGAAGCACTTATAGAAGACAACCTTCAATAAATTTGGAGAGTGTCCGATCTATCCGTACCAAAAGGTGTGGTTGTGAGTTCATGATTCGTGGAACGGAAGATGTTTGTGGTGGTTGAAAACTAGCAATAGAATGTGCAATGTATAATCATAGATTGGGTATGCATTTATAGGGACATTCATTTGCTTGTCGATTATCTTTAAAAGAACATAGATTGATGATTGAGCTAATACAAATAAATGTCAAACCAAGAGAGATTATCGACAAGTTGAAATGGGGCGATGGTGATAATACCGCAATACTTAGAACAATCTACAATGTAAGATATAAGTTCAAGGTAGAGAGTTTGATGGAACGTACAGTTATGCTACAGTTATTGCACTTCATGGAAACAAATGAGTACCATTCATGGCATTGTCGATTGCCCAACTTTGATGTGGTTACTGATATTATATTTGCACACCCAGATTATATTGCTTTGCTGCATACGTTTCCATATATATCATTTGTTTGGATTGCACATATAAATCCAATAAATACAACATTCCTTTCTTGGAGGTCATTGGTTGTGTGCCTAGCAGTAAGAATTTTACCATTACCTTGGCATTTATGACAAAGAAAAAAGAAGATAACTACGGATGGGTGCTTGATAAGGTAAAGAGATTAATAGAGTCCTATGAACTAGATGTGGTGATCACTGATAAGGAATTGGGACCGACACAAACTATAACATAAGTGTTTCCTAATGAAGTCCCCTTCTTGTATAGATGACACATTAGTAAGAATACTTTATCACGTTCTATAAATAATTTAGGAAGTATAGTAGCGGGAGAAAGTTTCCTAAGATGTTGGAGGAGGATTGTACAAGGTGCTATAATTGAGACATATGAGAATAAGTGACAAATGGGGCAGGTTTTCACATCTTTTACAATATGTGTACGAGTCCTATTTGAATCCATATAAGAAAAGGTTTGTTTTAGTAAGGTCAACAAAATTATTTACTTTGGCACTCATACGACCAACATGTATATCATATTTGTTCTAAATATTCAATATCTATTAACTTATTAAGTGTGTAACAATTAACCATTACTTATTTTTTTTAAATTCATATTTTAGGATGGAAAGTGAACATAGAAAGCTGAAGAAATATATAACATCATCACATACGATATTTGACACATTATGACCAAAGATTGACATATTTATAAGACTTCAAATTAATGAGGTGAAAAAAGATCTGGGGCAATCATGGGTAATTATTCCACATTAATCTGCAAATGACATATTGTTCAAGGAGCTCACATCTGTTGTATGTCATAGAGCATTGGACTCTATAGCATAGGAGAGTAAGAGGTCCAATATGGTTGGTCTCAAATCCTTCAAATGTGGGTGTTACTTGAGGTTGCCACATAATCTACCGTGTGCACATAAGATTTTTCATTACAAATAAGATTATCAACCTATTTTCGTATCGGCAGTGCATAAATTTTGGAAGACTTTCACTTTTGTCAGACCACAAGAAGAAAGGTTTGCATTTGATGATTCAATTTTTGATAAAATTGTATGTCCATTTGTTTCTAACATTATGTTTAAGGTGCAAATGACGTTTTACCAATCATTATCATGTCTGTGCTATTATTCTAATATTATTGATGAGATTCTCGATCCACCTAGACAAGTATGGTATAATCGAATATTCAACAAAGAAAATGATACCCCAGTAATAACACATGGAGGGAACTATCAGAATGGGAGCACATATAGCAGACAAATTTAGAATAATCTATGGGGCGAGGTCGATTAGGTCGAGGACTTGGCAGAGGTCGCTCATCCCTTGGTCTATCAGAATGTGCATCTCCTGGCAGAGGTAGCTATTTCCTTCGTTGATTGAATAAATAAAGAAGTAGCAGTGGGAGTCATAGTATTGGGAGGAGTCATAGACTCATCCATGATTTTCCATGGTCTTATGATATTAAGCCAGTCATGCTCCCATTGGTGGAATCTTGGTCTGATGTTTTGGGTGATAGAAATTGTGGGTTTAGAGTGGTAGTACTACAACTCTTTGAAAGAGACTCAGAATGGTCAAATGTTAGAGCTGCAATGTATAGGAAACTGGTGACTCATAAAGAGTTATATGATCTTACCTTTATCAATCCTATTGGTAAAAATATGCAATGCTTGGTACATTTGAAGGAATCGGCTCCAATGGAGAAACGGTGGTATCACCTTAGCTTTGGATTCCTTTTTGCGACAATGTACAATGTCGTATTTGTTTGTTTGAGTATACATGGATCGATTACTTGTTTACCGTACAGAGTTCCACCTAATGGCGAACAACCTAATCAGATCATCACCATCTTAAGTGTGAATAATTTGTCACACTACATATTGGTATGTAAGTTATTGCACTCAAATTTTTGTATAATGTATAAATGTCTGTCACCCATGTTATGATACATAATATGGTTGTAGGTAACCTTGATGGAAAATGCAATATTACCACATATATCTAATCAATGGTATATACATGCTACTTCAAGCGTATCTGGATGGGACAAGTCATATCGTGATGGTATTCAATTGTATCAGAATTTAATGGGTATTGATATCCACCAAGGGGAGACCTAGGTTGATAATTTGTGCTTAAAGTAACAAATTGGTACATTTAACTTATTGTAAATTGATTTATTATATTGCATTATGTTAAGTATTTTGTAACATGTTGTAAAGACAATCATGGTGTAACGTAAAATTAAAATTAACATACATTAAATAAAATTATTCTAATAATACAATCCTAACAAATAAAATTAAATAGTATGTAAAATTAAAAAAAATTATTACATATCATCACTAGGGTTTTTCTTGGCTTCCTCCTCTTCACAAGAGGATAATCTCAGCTCGTCCATGGTAAGGTACACCTCCTTCAGCTTGTCAAAACCTTCATCCTTACCAATTATACCCTTCTTTTCTTCTTTAAACTAGTAGCAAAATCCACCCATCAACTTATTATTTGTCTCCACATATGTCCTTATGTATGGGGCATCACTCAGCCCTTGATCTACTAGTACAGGGTGGACTACTATATGCATTTGAGGATGATACCAAGGAAGTTATTTAGCTGAGGCATCATGCTTATATTTTGAGTGATGAAAATTAGAGCTGAAGTCTAGTCGGTGGCATGGCCAAAGGTTTCAAAATTATGCACACCTAGATTAACCTGCTTTATACTTTTTAATGTTTGTACTCCAACAGAATCCGTGTGCTTGAATGATAGGAGGAATTAGGATGAGCTGAGGGTAGCCAAACTGTTGAGAAACTCGGTCTGGCATATAAGGCTTGACCAAATCCATAAAGCATAGGTTGCCTTGGTATGCCAACTCAAGATGTTTCATATCGGGATCTTGATCGAATGGTAAGCAGTTAATCTGCAAACACATGTAAAATATATTAGAATATCAATTATTTCAAGAAATCAATAATTGAAAACTACTTATAAAAAATTATTTCACTAACCTGCTGTCCCCTCAAAGAATCTAATTGCCTCCTGTACTGAATTAGGCCATCTATGTAATCAGGTGGAATTGATTAATGAGATGTGTCCCACCTCATAGTTGCAGCGTCACATGAAGGATTATATGTATAAAAATAAATCTACTAAAAGGATGGGTAATACTCGTGAATCTATGCATGTACACAAATATAACACACATCTAACACAATTAAACAAACTTTGTCCAACCAAAAACACAATAAACAATTACCTCTAAAAGTGTCATGTAGCCACCAATTTGCTTGCACTCAGTTCTAGATGCTATTGCAAGTTACCTACATAAATAGACTAAAGTCCCTTCTTCAAGGGCTCGATTGCCTAGTATACACAAATCAGCTACTAATCTAAGCATTGATAATGGAGCATGGTTGTTGGAATTATCAATAAAAGGCATATAGGATAGCAGGTACGACATAAAAAATTGGGCATAAGACTCATCATCCTCAACACGGTTAACCGTAAGCTTATAATAAATATCATCCAATGCGGCTGTACTTCCCTTCACAAAAGCATATCTAACCAACACATTAGGTTTACCCCACATCTCAGCCAGAAGCTCTATGACATCACCATCACTAGGAGAATGCTTGCTAATACAATCATAGCCATGACAATTAATATCCATAATATAGATAATGTCATGTAGAGTGATCATCATCTCAAATAATGGAAGGTGGAAGGTGTTGGTCTCTAGGTGCCACCTTTCAACAAAAGCAGAGATGAGTAGAGCATTATGCTGGTTGTAGAATGTGGAACGTAGATGTTTGAGGCACGTGGTCTTGACTTAGTCATATACAATACCCATGTCCTCCTCATCGTCGAGCAATCTTCTCAAGGTTTTCATCTTGGACTGAACCCTCAGCATAGGTCATGGTTTCGACAATAAAATCAATATTAGAATAATAAATTACACAAAAAAATTATAAAAAATCAATATGTATACTAATATAACTTAACTTAGCATCATTCAATATATCATATGCCATATGACCCTTAAAACTAGTCAGAAGATCAGAAATGAGTGGACCCCCACCATTAGGCCCAGTCAATCTCCAATCATCATTTGATGATGAGAATGAAATAGAACCAGCTACATAGAAAATGTGCTAGTCATAGCAAAAGCTCCCCTGTCAGGATACTCATAATTTTCCTCGAAGGGAACATGATCTCTATCTATAGTATGTAGAGCTTTGCCACACTTCGTCATCGCTCATGCTATAGCATTGGTAATAACCGTCCCTTTTTCCACCTTAGTCATAGGAGAAGTAATATTTCTCATATCTGTTCCTCTGCCTCTTTTACCAGCCATCTACCAATAGTAAAAAAAATTATTAAATATTATGCATTAGCCCATCAATGATTTATGGTTTAGGGTTTAGGATTTGGGTGTAAGGTCTAGGGTTTAGGGTTAGAGGGTAGGGTTTAGAGTTTTGGGTTAAAGGGCTTCCAACAGGTGAGATATTATTTGGAGCAACATTTCATAGGTGTTCTCCCCTCTAGTGGTCGAGGTTGACGGGTGAAATACTCACTGAGAATTCTGTGTGACTGGCTGACCACCTGCTGTTCGTTGATCTTGATTGGTGAGTTACCCATTGCTAGTTGTGCCTAACGGGAAAACCACCTGTTGACCACTATTTCGACCCTGACCACCATTTTCATCAATCGAAGCTTGGATTTTGGCAAAATAGATGCAATCTGATCACTAATACAAGTTCTATATATGTAAAAATATTAATTTCAATTAAATAGACACCCACATTCAATAAATTCAATAATTACACTATGTATTTAAATATTTTTGAAAATGATAAAAATTAACAAAAAAAATATTGAAATCTTACATACCTTTCAATGTAGAATGTGTTGAATTATTGATTACAATCATATTTGCTCAATTGATTAAAGATTGGGAGAAGAGATAAAAGAGAGAAAATGTGTTACAAAAAATTGAGGGGTCATGAAGTGATAGGGATAAAATTAAAATTGGTAAATATATTAGGGATATATGGGTGTGTAGTTAGTAATTTTGGTCTGTAAGGAGAGGTGAGGTTTCTGCTCCTATTCATTGATATCAGGCTAACACTAAGTAGTTAATGGCATGCGAAGTGGGTGCTTGAATTTTTTTGTTGAATCTCTAATGCTCCGTGGAGTTATGAGGCATGAGAAAAGAGTTGAAGGCTAAAAGGGGAAAATTTCTCCATGGGTTGTCTATCGATCAGACCAGTAGTGGTAATGTTTTTATAGGTATCTATTTTCGACAATTTTCAACCTAAAAATAATTTAATATAAAAACAAGTCATTGAGGTCTACAAATAGAGACAAAAATTGTTAAATGGAGATATAAACGAATTTCTATTAATATTTCTATTCTCTCTCTTTCTTTACAATATTCACACACACACACACACACACACTCTCTCTCTCTCTCTCTCTCTCTCTCTCTCTCTCTCTCCCTTAAAATAAAATTTTTTCCTAATTGATATTTTTATATATCAATAATTAGTAACACTACTTCTAAAATGTCTACCCTTTTTTTTATATATTAGTATTATTTGTTAAAGGTTGTTGTTGTTGTTGTTGTTGTTGTTATAAAATAAGTAAGTATTATATTTATTGTTTTTTTATTTTAGGTAAAAATATATTAATAAATTATTAAATTTTATCAAATTACTAAGTATTAGCATTAGTATTATAATTGGCGTTGTTGTTGTTGTTGATACTTGTTATTACTTTTTACATTAGAAAATTAATTATTATTAGGATCTACTTTATCAAAAATTACTATATTAACTCAAAATTATTAATAATATTGAAATTTGAAATTACTATTTGTATTAATTTATAAAAAAATTTACATAAAATAACAATAGATAACAAAAAATAAATAAGTTAGATAAAGTTGGTTGGGCCTTAATCGATTGGATTATCTAATATAATATTCAATTAGATAGACAAAATAGTTGGGTTGCTCCATGGAATGCTTCATAGTATTTTAGTATTATAATTATGTGAGAAAGTACATGGATACTCTATTACTTGTGGTCGTACATAAAAAAAAATTTGTACCTTCGTATAATTGGACATTAGTAGCATCCACCACTTCAATACTTTTTGCAATCACAAAAGAGGGAGATATAATCACATAAAATAAGTTTTGAATTAAAAATCAAAAACCAGAAACTCAAAATTTTTAGAATGTGAAAGTAGGTACATGTTAAATTTAAGCATGATAGTAATCCTATGGGGAATTCATATATAACTATTTATGTATATCCATTCTCAATTCGCTACTAGAATCATTAATTAATTAGGGTAAATTATGTATATGTAGCCACTTTTGGTTCACAACTAGTGGTGATCCAAAATTTTATATGGTATGTGATAGAACATATTAGACGATTATAGATTCAAATTACATAGCTTCTTCAAGTAATCTTTGCGTAAGTGAGAAAAATAAATATGATAAATCAAAGTACCTTTATCTCTATTAATTTTAGTAGATCTCATTACTATAGATTGCCATTAGGAATTAATCATATGGATAGCCATTATGAATAAATCATATGGAATTAGAAGAATAAATTGAGTGATCCTATATTTAATTATTCCTAATGTGAGTGTTTAAGAAAACATAAAAGAACTTAGAGGCATGGTTGACCTCCTCTCTCTATCTACAAATACTAACCTAGCTCTTGAAGAATTGTTAATATAGGTTTTCTGTAAATAACCCAATTATCAACCTAGTGTTTGCATCCATAACCCAAAGGCTTAAGACCACCAAAAAGACCCAATAAGGTGGCCCAAAAATCATCCCCTACCCCAATTCCAACCCTATGTAAACTCTGTAAATAGGGTCAGGACTTAAATACCCCTCCTAAAAAGGAGATTCTTGTTACCCTACTAAGTACTTCACACAAGACAATATGCTTTTAAGACTATCCAATCCTACCAAAATAAGGTTTGAAAAAACCTAAAAGGGTTGTGGATGTAGGAAGCATAAACACCCAAATGAGGTGATCCCCATTGGTTGTGTCGAGCCACTGAAATCACCCAAAAGAGAAATATCCTCAAGAGAAATGTAAATGAGACTATTGAAGCTTACCAAAATAAGGTTTGGGCTTCCCAAAAGGTTTGGGCATATCAAAAAGTTAAACACCCTATTGGGATGATCCCTTCTAGTTATTTAGAGCCATATGAAGCATTGGAATGATCATAAGAAATAAAGATGTGTTGACATAACAAAAACACTATATCAGCATGAAAAAAGTTCATATTCCAACTAAGGGTTGGGTGTTTAAAAACATGAAAGTATAGGATGTAAAAATCCCCATATTTAATAAAGTGTTGAACATATGTCATATGTCAACTAAGTATTAAATGTTGTTATAATGTCTTAACTAAGTGTTAGATGAATTATTTTGGTTAAGTGTTAAATATTCATGCACTCGTATTATGTTAAGTGTATAGTGATTGAATTCATGAATAATCAACTTAATAAACATTCATTTCACTAAGTGGATTGCAAGCACACACAAAAGGATGATGAGAAATAAAATATCATAAAAGAAGACAAGTTCCATGTAAACCCTGAGGCCTAGTAGCAATGGTCTAATATAAATAGAATAAATTTCATCTCAAAATTCCTTAACATCTCTAGGTAAATATATATCTCAAAAGAAGAAGAAAAAAATGATGTTAGCTACCACCACATTCAAATGCTGGGATAATTTTCACCAAATTCATCATTCATCTACTTATCAGCCTCTTTATTTCTTTCATCTAGAAATCCATCACCCTTATATTCCTCTTCATCTTCACTTTACTCTTCCTCTACCTACTTGATCCACCTTTTTTTTTCCAAATTAATTACTTCCTTGGAATAGCCTATTTCTAAAAGATCATCCTCTATGGATTTCAATTTACTCTCTCTTACATCAAGAGAATGTGGAACCTCCACACTATCTAAATCATTGTTGGTAATATATAGACCCTATTGAGAAATCAAAAGAGAAAAAATTAAGTCTAGCAACCTTTAACCATGCTCAAACCAATTTTCCCTACCGGGCTCCAAGGTATCTTGAAGACCATCACTCTTAAGAAAGTCTCGCATTCCATCTTATTGACATTTAACTTAGTGAATTTCAAACTCTAATTGGAATCAAAATAGAAGTTAGGATAAGGCCTCAAAATTTTCCTTTAGCTTGGGTTATATCTTGGAATTTTTGGAACAAGCTTTGTTATGAAAAGACACTAGCTCCACCTTCAACTTAGATGCCTCTTTTGGGGTTGCTACCAACTATACTTTGGCATTAGCCAATTCTACTTCAAGATCCATTTTTCCTAGTAGTTTTAGCATGCCATGGCTCTATTCAACCATCCTTAGATGATCCCCCCACCTCGATAGTCTCTACATTGAGTTGTTGTAATTGCTTATACAAATATTCAATCTCTTCTAAAGATATGTTGTGTTGGCTCTAAAGCTCTTCAGTAACATATTTCAACTGATCTTGTAGCTTCTTCATTATTAACATTGTAAGTAAATCAATGTATTAATTTTTTTATGGTTAAAAATGTGTTTAAGGGTTTAACATGTTTGATTTAGTGTGCAAGTACCATAATGAAAATATGATAACAAACCACACTCACTCAAACTATCCCTCAAGTGGAAAGCATACAAGAGAAATCAAGTTTCCAAGAACACTTATTTAATCCTTCTCTCAAGTGTAAGATTAAAGAGAACAATAAAGTTTTGAACACAAGAGAATATCATGATAAGATCCTCAAGATTAAAGCCTTAAGGTTTAATATTTTGATCATAGAATATTTCTAGTAAGTTTGTATTGAGCATTTACACTTTTTTTATCTCTTGAGATGTTTTAAAGTCTTGCACAAAATTTATTTTATATAAATTCTTAGTAAATTTTAAATCCCAAATATTTTTTAAAGTATTTTTTCAAACTTTGGTTTCAATTGGAACCAGTTGATAGGTTTCGAAACTGATATGCTAGTTTGTGTTTTCAATTCAAGACCTTAACACTTCAAAAACCATAGTAACCGATTGAATGGTTACTTAAGGACTTTTGATCTAGAAAAATCTATTTAGGTTTGACTTTAATAAATCCACTATTTTCTAGTAAAATAATTGATTTGTTTACTCAAAAAAGATAATGGTTAAAGCTTGTGTAAAATATGTTTTGTTTTGACTTATACACATCGACTAGTTTGACTAACTAGGCCATAAGTTAAATTATTTGTAATTTTTTTTCTTTGATTTAAAGACATTGACTAGTTGTCCCAAACCAATTAATTGGTTTCCAACCAATACATTGATTTTCTCAACCATTTTATGTGTTTTTAATATGTTCAAGGACCAAAAATGTGTATCCTAAACCGATCTACTAGTTAATACAACAGTAATAATTTTCTATCAAGTTTGAATATAACCATCAGACTCGTTATACAAACTGATCGACTGGTTAGCATGAGCATTGCTCAAATCATAAGGTTTTTAGGTAAACCTAAAATAATCTTTGAAGATTAATTTAATTGCGCAATCAATTCCTACTCTCTCTTGTAAATAGTTCTCAACGTCACACTTTCAAATCCAAATTTCTTGAGAAATTCTCAAAGGTGTTCTTCCTCATTCAACTTATCTAGAATTCATTCTCTCATTCTAATATATGATTCTTTTATCGAGATAACACTCACAAATTATGCTTAAAATTTTTTTATCTTGTAATTATAAGATTCTTTGCAATCAATACAACATTTCTTTCAAAACTCATTATTTAAAGGTTTTGTGTGTCTAGAATTTTTTGAGAGTTTATTAACTTAGAAGAATCATAAATTTAGAGATAAATTACTATGATAAGGAATAAATTAGCTCTGAAGAGATCATTAAGAATATAGGTACATAAACCTAGAAGAGTGATCATCATCCATATATAATAAAAGGATGATTCAAATTAAAAAGGAAAAACCTTTTGGTAGTAAGTGTAGAGAAAAATTTTTGGATTATATTAAACCACAATAAATTAAGTGTCAATTATTTTCAAATTTAAGTGAAGGTATCTCCACCACAATGCTACCATTGTTTAATGGGGAACTTTTCTTTATTTTCTTTAAAGAACCAATCAATTTTCTTCATCAAATCATGAGACTATAATACTTCGTTGATCATCGCTGACGGACCAATCAAAATTATAAAGGATTAAATGGAGTATAGGTGAAGATGACAAGAGAATATCTCACACATGCAGAGAAGAGAAGGTTTACTTTCAATGATAAAGGCATCACGGTCCTTCAATGTGGACTTGGTGAAAAGGAACATCATAGTATCCAATTGGGCGCCATAAGAAAATAAATATGGGGTAAATTTGTGGTCTCTCATGAGGGTGCCTCAAAGTGTAAGTCTTTAATACTTCTATCTACTAAAGAGAATGTGAGGTGTTTATCATGGAACCAAGTGATTCAATTAGTGAAATAAGTAATTAATTCACAAGCATTGTGAACCACTTAGAAAATCTTGAGAAAATAATCACAAATGAAGAGTATGTGAGAAAGATACCTCAACTTCTATCAAAAGAATGAAGACCAAAAGCAATTACTACTGGAGAAGGAAGGGATCTCACCAAAATGACAGCCAAATAGCTTCTTGGAATTCTTTTATTACAAGATTCCAAAATTGAATCAAAAAGAAAAAATTAAATTGACTCTTTAGTGACTTCATCATGTGGAGAAAATGATTATTTTTTAAGAATATACTGAAATAGGATGAGACAAACAATAAGAGGAAAGTTAAGCCATGGATAGTGAGGAAATTGCACTAATTTCAATTCAAATCAAGAGAGATTTCTCAAATAATCTAGTGGAAGTAGAAAAGATTCAAGCAACTCAAGAGAAGTTCATAATTCTTCAATAAAAGAAAGAAATCTTCTTAGATTCTAACACTTTTCAAATAAAGACCATTTGATTAGAGATTATTCTGCATTTTGAGAAGAAATGGTTCTTTCAATTGATCTAAAGAGAAGAGTAAAGGGAAGATTGACTAAGTAAATAATCCTCATAGATGATGATAATAACAAGGAAAATGAATATAAAGAGGTTTTAAACCTTTGCTTAATGGGCCTTGAAGATGACTCCCCTAGCTCTTACTTAGGCTCAAGTGAAGATGATGATGAGGAGGAGGAGGAGGAGGAGTAGAAGGATAAGGACGAGGATCAATAAGAGGTATTACAATCTTGTTATGTTTATTGCATTATTCCTAACGTGAAAATGATAAAGAAGAAAAAGAAATAGATAAAATTAAAAAACAATTTGGTCACCTTAATGAACAACATAGCCATATTTTAAATAATTTTTTTTATTAAATATTGTTTTAATTTGCTCGAGTTAGAGCTTGAAGATAAAATGGGTGAATTTGAATTCTTAAAATAATCTACTTCTTTTAATCACAATGGGAAGATATATCAACTTAAAAGAAATATGGTTGATCTTCAAATTAAGTGTGATAAATTTGTTAAGATAGTTTATAACTTCACTAAATGTGACAAAGGCTTGAACTTGTAGCTTTAAGGTTAAAGATATAATAATAACTTTGAAGTTCTAATTTACGGAAACAAGAGAGATATGAAATACAAAACTCTCCAAAAAATATTTGTTTAATCCTTTAAGGATCATAAATTGTTTCCGTATTCACCCATTGTTTGTGATAAGTATGATAAAACTGGCTACATTACTTCATCTTGTAGAGTTAGTGAAATACGAACTAAGTCTAAGAAGGTATGAATATATAAGGGAACTATCATTCGAATACAAGTAATTAACCCCTAAGGACTCAAGAAAAGTAAGGTACCTAGAGCACTTAGTTGATTATTATACGTAGGGGGAGATAAGAAGAAGAGGTGTATATATTTATTTGAGAATGAAAACTCAAATCTCATTATACATCTTGATTCCTTAGAATAATGACTCATGTCAAGTTATTCATTTCCCTTAATGCTCCATATCTATACAAATATAGAAGTCTAAAGTGTTTTAATCCAAAACTATGACATGAAACACACTTTTACTTATCATATTTTTTTATCTCATAATTATCAATCATTTGATCTAAATTGATTATAATGATCAATGTTATTAAATATATGATGATATGGCATCTATGTAGTTATTTCTCATTCCCACATCTATGTGAATTCATGATGTTTTGTTGTACGAATTGAGTGTTTGATGCCTAAAAGTTTTATTATAATTGTGTTTAGATGGCCTTGATAAGTATTTAATTTGTGTTATATTAGTTTGCATGATTAATTTATAATATGATAAATTCAGTATTTTTATGACTCATTAAATAAGTTGAGCCTTATTGCCTTAAATATCACAATTATGAAATCTCAGGAGCTTTAGAGTTTTCATATTAGAGATATTCACATGTTTTACAATACATATATCTCCACTTTAACTGTTTATGCTAGTTGAGATAATGATGTCTTGGTATTTTCATTAAGATCTTGAACTTATTGTTGATTTATGCATACCCTATAGGGGAACTTACTTGATTTTGATTGATCACTTATGTTCTCACCCTAGGCTTAGCATGAGAGGAATATTATTATATCAAATTCACACTTACTATTCATTATTGATTTTGAGAGTAAAACATCTCCTTGTGCTTTGATTGAGAATGTACATATCTTAATGAGAATTTTCACTCCCTATACATTTAATTTCTTATACATTTATATTTTGATTGGATATCTTATTTGCTAAAGCTCTTTCCTTTTGTTGATAACAAACAGGAGATATATGGTGAACAAATGTTATGTGCTAACATGTTTAATAATTATATTAGCATTTGCATGAGACTTGAGCACTTTTATATTGTAAAATTATAATTATATGATTCATTTGATTCAAGAAGATGTATAGATTTTTACTTTCACGCTTATATACATTTTTTTTTCATATTAGCATTTTTTTTGTTTGTCATCAAAAGAGGTATATTATTGATCTCCTAAGTTAATAAATATCTTAATTCTTATTTTGATGGTAAAAAAATGTTTGAGGGTTTGACAGGTTTGATTAAGTTTGTATATACCACAATGATGATATAGATGATAAACTATGCTCACTCAAACTATTCCTCAAGTGCAAAGCTAAAAATAGCAATCAAGTTTCCAAGATAATTTTTTCAATCATTATCTCAAATGTAATATTTAAGAGAATAATCAAGTTTCAATCATAAAACAAGATCATGACAAGATTTCTAATGACTTGAGCCTTAAGGTTTAATCTTTTGGTTTTAGGATTTTTCTTGTAAGGTCGTGTTGAGCATTTACACTTTTATTTTTATCTCTTAGGATGTTTTAAAATATTCCTTATAATTTATTTTATAGATATTATTAATTGATTTTATATCCCAAATCTTTGTTTAAAGTGTTTTGCAATACTTTGGCTCGAGTTGGAACCAATCAATTGGGTTCAAAATATATATATTGGTTTGTGTTTTTAATTTAGGATCTTAACATTTCAAAACCCTAGTAACCAATGAACTAGTTCCTTGGGGACTTTTGACCTGGAAAAGGTTTTTATGTTTAACTTCAATACATCCCCTAGTTTCCAATAAGCCTATCAATATATTTATTCAACTAAGCTAATAGTTAACGCTTGTGCAAAATAAGTTTTTATTTGGCTTGAACATTGACTGGTTTGTTTGAACAAGTCATGAATTGAATTATTTGAAATAGTATATTTCCTTTTATTTAAGTTCAACTACTAGTTGCTCCGAAATAGATGAATGGTTTCATAACTAAGCCATTGGTTTACTCAACCTTTCTATGGGTTTTTAATATATTCAATGACCAAAAATGTTTTGCCTAAACCAATCGAATGGTTACTACAATAATAAACATTTTATCAAGTTTAATCATAACCATTAGCCTCATTATACCAACCAATTGACTGATAAAGGTAACCAATCGATTGGCACCTTAGGACGATCGATTGGTTTGCATTAAAAGTAATATTTATTCTTATTATTTTGCAATAGCTCTTTGGGTATTTGTGCCAAAAAACTACGAGTATTGATCCAACCATAAATAGAGGTATTTAGGTAGACTTAAAAATAATATTTTGAGATTGAATTAATTACATGCTAAATTCCTACTCTCTCTTGTAAATATTTCTCAACTACACAATTTTAAATATGAAATTTTTGAGAAATTATCAAAAGTGTTATTCCTCACTCAACTTACCTAGAATTAATTCTCTCATTGTAATATCTTATTCTTTTAGCTATATTACACTCAAAAATTGTTCTTATACTTTTGTATCTTGTGATTTGGATATTCTTTGTAATCACCACATCACTCCATTTAAACTCATTATTTAGAGGTCATGTGTGTCTAGCATTCTTAAAAGAGGTCATTGAGATAGTAGGCTCCTGAACCTAGAAAGAATAAATAGGTTAATGTGTAAATTAGCTCTTATGAGGTCATTAATACTATAGACTCATAAACCTATAAGAGCAATTATCATCCACATAAAATAAAAGGAAGATTCAAATATAAATGGCAAAACATTTTGGTAGTGAACATATAGAAGTCTTGTTGGGTTTTCTTGAATGACTATAAATTATATGTCAATTATTTATAAATTTCTCTACTCTTATCTCTCTAAATTTTATTTTGGTATTATCTATCCCATAAGCATTATTCACACCCCTCTAGGGTCCTTTCATCCACACTAACTTAGAGTAGGATATTTTATCACATACTTTATCTTCTTGGGAAGATGAGAAGAGAAGCAGTGGATTATCTTAACTCATCAAACATAATTTCCACCTTTACCAGATAAAAAATTAAGAATATCTATCCATTTGTTATCAAGGAGATATCTATATATGGTGGAAGGTAAGGCCCTAGGAAATTTTCAAGCCTATCTTCTCCTTTATACTTTCACAACTTAAAGAGCACATGTTGGCAAGATAAGGTATCAAGCCATCCTTATAAACCGGTAACTTCCACTAAAAGGGTTTGTATGCACGATCAATGAAGTGGTTGAAAGAGGGGGGAACCTAAGTTTGTGTATAAAGAATAAAGTCAATAAAGAGCACTAAAAGTGAAGGGGCATGATAGAGATGTGGTGGAACTAACTATGGTATAAATTGGAAATACTAATGTGGAAGACATAAAAGGAATCGAAGATGTGAAAAATTAAGAGGGTAGGTCAGTAACCTTAGGTGTAGGTATAATAATAGAGGGTGAACATGATTTAATGGGAGAAATAATAGTGGAAAAGGTAGAAGTAATAACAATAGTGGAAGTCTCATACAAACCAAGTTAAGGAGGGAGTGTATCAAATTAAGTAACATTAGTGGCTCTAACTTAGAACCATCAAGGGAGCCAAAGTAGCACCATGCTCATAAGCCTCAGAAGCCACAATATTTTCCTACGGTAAGTCTTTCTTAAGAGGATCCTTCTTCTAGGAGGATAGGTCATCACCCACCGAGAAGTTTGTAAAGCACCCTTGACTAAACCATTAGAAACCTTAGAGATAATAACATTAATGGTTCCATAGGTTGGGGTATAGGAAGTTGTAAAACGCTTGATAAAAGAGGTAAATTGAGTTTGTGTTTCAAAAGGGATGGGCAAAATTAGGATTAGATAAACTCTAAAAATCTTCATACTAGGAGCCATTTTTATTCCATAATCTTGGATCCATTTGTAGAGACTTTGGGTCCATGGGATCCCACACTAGAATGTGCTAAGGTTCCTCAAATCACACATAGAAGAACCTTTCCTTCCAATTATTAAGAAATAAAGAATCCTCCTTAATGAATTTACAAAACATCTGAGATTGACTTTGACTTAATTCCAACTAAAAGGAAGGTTTCTAAAGCATGAATAAGTGGAAAAAGAAGGGAAGGGTTGGACTCACTTGTAGCTCTTTGCAATCAGACAAAAAGTAAGAAATGGCCCTCCAAGTATTAGTTTCCCATTATGCCACCGAGCAACATATGAAACAAAAGAAATCTTATAATAAAAGAATGGATCAATAACTAAAACCCCCCTCAAAGAAATTAACATTTAGACGTATGTATCTTAGAGGAGGATTTTGAGCCTAGTTTTCAAGGGTAGGGTTTTTGGCTCATACATATTAATTCCTTTAGCCGACCAAATTGGTCGATAATAAGGGTGATAGCAATCTATTAGGGATTAAAAAGTTAAGTTGACATATCATTTGTAACATCCCATATTTTTATATTAAAATTCTCATTTCAGATAAATATTTGTGGAAACAAAAACCAAAACATGGGTGTTACCACCACTTATAATATGAGTCTAATTACCTTGCCATTATTATACTAAGAGAAAAGGTAAAACATTTCACAAAACATGCACAAAATAGAGACAACAAGTGGAAGTAATAACATGTGACAACATAAAAATTGTGGATATCAATTCTCAAAAATATGTCAAAGAGGGTTTAAGGGGACATAAATTATAGCCTATCCAAATCACAAAAGATCTTTAAGTACACCACCAAATATCTCTTACTCTAAGTCCCAACCTAGATACAATTACTCCTACCCTTGCACATCATCATATAACTCAATGTCGATGTCATCCAGTATTTGTAATAGGTCATCTACAAAATGTAGCATCACTACAACAATGTATTGAATAAGCAATACCCCTCATATAGAGGTAGAATGCAACATATAGGGTGTGGAATTTAAAGTGATAATTCACATGTTACAATTAATATCATGCTATCACAATCATTTATGAATTATTATCAAGGAGAAAATCCAAGCTTACACATACTTCTCATGATTCATACTTAACTCATCAAAGATACCATACTCATAATATATTCATATCCAAGGATAACATAATGGATTTTCTATTACCGGATAATCTAATATAGTTAATTATTACAGCCAATAATAACACAAAGGTGATAAGTCTACTACCAACCAACCCAATATACATAGTTAACGTAGGTTAAAAACTAATGGATTATCTATCACCCGATAACCTAATATAGATAGTTAATGCAACTCAACCACCTTATTAACCCAATACATAAGTATCCATACCCTTTATAAATATTGGAGATCTAAATAAAGTAGATATAGGGTCTTAATTGGTATATAAAGGCAACACATTACTCAAAAATAGCGAAGGCATATCATGCACAACCCTACCTTGGGGGCCATCCAAAGGTTATGCATAGTGGATATAAAACTACTAGTTGACCCAGTATAGCTAGTTAGCGCAACTCACATAAATGGCAGAATAAAACTGATAGCTTATCTATTAAGGGAAATCAATACAAAAACTCTAATTTTCTTTCACTTTAAACATACTCATGTAATTTAAGGCCAACATTTAAGACATAACCATACATTCACATATAAACTAATTATTCACATTTTATATGTTATTTATGAAAGTTAAAAGTTAAACTAAGAAGTCAAACCTATAATTAAACACTCAAAAATACCGCTAAAAGTCTCATGCAAATAAGTCAAATGGTTCCACAAACTAATGGATTAGTTTGGAAAACATACTAACAGCAAACATGGAAAACCAAGGAAACCAATTGACTAGTATAGGGAAACCAAACCAAGGAAACCAATTAAATAGTATAGGGAAACCAATTGATTAATGCCATTGGTTGATTGGTTATGAGATTAACTAGTTTGTTGGTGCCACATTAAAATCAATACACAACATTTCTTGTAAACTAGTAGACTACTGGGTGAAAACCAATTGACTCATTTTTTTCCCTAACCAATTAACTAGTTCTAATAGGTAACACATATGATTTCTCATGATTTTTTTTCTTAACTCAACCAATGATATACCCATACTTAAGCCATATAAAACTTTCCAAAATTTAAACATGACATTCATATCTCATATTCCAAGACTTAATCCATCTTAACACTCATGATTTATACTTCATTTAACATCACATTTTCTCAGGAAATCAACTAAATCCTAACATGATTTTAAAACCATCTCCATGCATCATAATATGTAAGTACACACTTAAACATAAACTAATCAGGGATTCATGCTTAGGAACACTTATAGTGCTTCGTACTTAGCACATAATTCCACATCTATATGGTCTAGCTAAGTTTACCTAAAGCAAGGCCTTCAAGAAAATAATATCACCCACTAGGCTACTCTAAAACCTAGCATCCTTACTCAATATCAAGAATCCAAAAGAAAACACTTAGCACATTTAGACTTCAAAACAAAAATAAATCAAAGAAGAAGATAGTATAATAAAAAGTAAACCTTCTCTTAGAGTGGATGAAAAAAAAAAGAAAGGAAAAATAAGCACTTCATGCTCTATCATAACCTTAAAACTAAGTATTCAAAGGAATAGGATTTGGATTTGGATTTGGAAGATGGAAATAGAAAAGGGAAGGAGAAGGAGGAGGTGAATTGTTGAGGGGAATATAAGATAAAAATAACACCTAGAGGTTTTCTCTTAAAATGCAAAGGAGAAGAGGAGAAATTCAAATGTGTTGCTATTGGATCATTTGAGCACAAAATGAGAGAGACAAAGGGCTTAGGCAAAGTCCGAAGGAAAAGGGAAAAGAAAGGAAGGTACACTCAAGTGTTTGTGAGAAAAAGTGCATAAAATATGGGCTAGAAGTGTAGGATATTAACATAGGGAAATAATATTAAAAGACTAGCTAAAAAGGGAGGCAAAAATATGGATTCAAGTTACCACCATATTTTCATAGTGCATAAAATTAAAAGGAAAGAGGGTGAGAGGCAAACAAAAAAGAAATCAAGAAACATGGGAGAAAATATAATTTTGGGAGAAAGATCTTGTTAGGCCTAATCTAATTATATAAAAAAAGGTTGTAATAAGAGTTTAAAACTTCCAAAAAAATTATATATAATCAAAGTATAATAGATCCCCAAGGTTAAACGATGATGAGACAGAGATTTGAATTAAACCAATATTGATATAGTGTAATATGGTAGAACTAGTTAACTAGTTATGATAAACAAATCGACTAGTTTATCAAATTCAGAAAATAAACACACAATTTGTCGATCTATTAGTTTGTTGTATTAGTCAGATGGACGCCTACTTTGATGCATACTTTAAATTTTTATTTTAAATTCATTTGAACTTTAAATATTGTACACAAATAAATTTTACATACAGGGTATTATATTAGAGTCCCCTATTAGCCCTTTGATTGTCTCCTTCCTAGAGCCCTATGTTATGCTACTTTTCCGACGACTGGAGGAATAGATGTTGAGACTATAGAGACCAAAGTTTATAGTTGTGAATTGGAATTATACATACCATGAAATATTAAAAAATCAATGGGATCCCCAAATATATAATTTTGAAGCTGCTTCAATAAATGAGAAGGTGTTTTTCCTAGCATTTGGTGTTGAAGAATGTAAAACTCAACCTTCAAATGAATTTGAGGTTCAATTTGCACTTGGCTAGGAACAACCAACAAACTTGAAGAAAAATAATAGGAATTGGAATGACGAGAACATTGAGGACCAGGAAGTGTCGGTGGTGATTCAACTTCAAAAATCATGTCATACATTCACAAGAGGGTAAAAGACAAGGAATTTCAAAAGATGGCAAGATAGTAACACTAGTTAGAGAAAATTGAAGGGAGAAAAGGGCTATAATTTCACTATTTATGATATTAATCTATGCAAATACATTCAACATGGGTTTGAAATAGAAGAAGAAATTTGGTGAAAGGATGTGTGTTATATTTATAGTCTCATGTTAGGAAAAGTAAGAGGCATTATACTTCAAGTAGTGCTAACAAATGACTATGTTTGGGGAGAAGAAAAAAAAACATAAAAAAAGAGGAGAGGCATAAGTGACAATAATTGGGAAACTCCATAAAGGATAAATGATGATCATTGATATGATTGAACAAGATAACCCATCAACACTTCTCATTCCCTAAGATCAACATCAAAATCAAAAGTTAATGAATGGTGGTTATTCAATTAATATCTTCAAATTTTCATGCTTCACACATGTAATTCCTCACCACTTTTATTTTTAATCTCTCATATGTTTTCTTATAAACACCTATACAAATAGATAGAGACACATGTCTGGTCAACATGCAATGTAATCAAAAAATAAAGGTTAGACAAATAAAGAAGTTGAATGACCAATAGTCCTTGAATGATGAGGCTATTATGGAATTGAGGCTCATTAAAAAGAATAGAAGCAAATGAATATATGACTAAAGAGCCAAGGTGCATCGAGCCCAAATAAAGAAACTAATGGTAATCTACTCATGCAAGGACAATCTGTAGAGTGCTACGATGAAAAAAACAATGATATAGGTCTTACAGGTTCACCTTACAACCTATGGGCTTAAGACCTAGAATAAGTATAATATCCTAAATTTGATCTAATCTTAATATGAATTAATTAATATATTAACCTAATATTAATATATGATAATTGATACTTTTATTTTACCCTTATTCCTTAAGCTCAAACCTAACCCTAATCCTAATCATAATTTTAGGTCATTTATATTATAGCCTAACCCTAACTCCAGATGCTTAATACATTAATTCTATTCTAATTCGTTAATTAAAATGTTCAACATAATCCTAATACCAAACCTAAACTTTTTTCTTTTCTTTTTCTCTTTCCTCATTCTTCTTTTCATCTTTTATTTTCCCTTTTCTTTTATTTCCTTCTCCTATATCCTAATAGGTCTTCTTCCTTCTTCCCCTTCTAGTCATGTAATCTACTCCCCCCCCCACATGGCCCTTTCTTTCCCTTCCCAACACTACCACTTCCCTACCTCATATGACTCACCTACCCTGCACCACCAACTATGCCATTCATCTATCCTTTTCTTCCCCAAGCCTCTATCAAGCTAAACCCACACTAAACTCCCCTAACCATTGAATCATTTGATCATTCCACACTTTGCATTCCTTAACTACTCATCTCATATAAATACCATCCTTTCCCTTTTATTTCATTTCTTTCAAATCCAACATACTCCCCTATACCTCTCTCTCCCTTCCCTCAGTTTTGTTATTCTTTGTTTGTTGCCCACCCACCATTTTTTCCTCGAACCTCTTCAAAATCCCTATCTCCTCATGTTTCAAAGTGGCCATAACATGATCTCCTGGAATTGCTAAGTCTTAGTGTAACACCCCCAAAATTTACAAATTTTTTACACAATACTTATAAATTAAAAACTGCAAATTTCTGGGGATGTTACCGCCACACTTAGTACCAGACCAGTTCACTCCTACCATTCTGATACCAAGTGCTAAGGCTAAGAAAATACTACTAATAATACCATTAATAATCCAAATTTATAAAAATGAAAATCAGAGTACGCGTAAGCCATATATAATTCGGAATACTAGCTATTGTTTTTCCAGATAATAACCAAAGAACATTAATAAAATTGTTTCTACAATTCAAACTTAATAAAAAAAATAACATGAGTCATAAATTAAAAGGGAAAACAACCATGTTACTCCAAGGATTGATCCAGCCCAAAATCACTCCGACCCTCCTGATGTCCCATAGACATCGATAGCGTCAAAGTAAGTGTCTCCTACCTGCAATAGATCAGACGGGCCTTCTGCTTGTGGGAATGAGCAGCACCCATGAAACGGGTGATCAATATGCTACGTACTGAGTAAGGTAACCGAGTACTAAGGCTGGCATATAAAACATCAAATCATGAAAGATAATGATCAACATACAATTACAACCCACATATATGATACATAACAGCATATAGTGAAATCCATAGTCTATAATCAACAAGCCCACACAAAAGGCCCAAAAAAGTCCAGATTAATTATTTGATCTTTATTTTATTGTAAGTCGATACAAACCATGTGAAATACCCCAAAATTTTCTAATTTTCAAGATTATATTTAAATAAGGTTTTATTGGAGAATTTAATTTAATAAATTATTTTTACTAAAAGAAAAGAAAATTTATTAGGGCAAATTAATAAGGAATTTTATAAATATGTTAATTAGAGGAAATTTGGGTATATTAACTAATTAAAGATTTTAATTTGGGAATTTATTTAAATAAATTATTTTAATTAAATTAAGAAAGAGAAAATAGTTTCAAATTAATGTTAATTTTATTAATAAGTTAATTGATTAACATTAGAGTGATTTACTAATTTAAAATGGAAATTTTGGAAAATCTTTTAAAAATCCTAATTTAGCCTAAAAAGGGATTTAAATATTATTTTATTTAAATATTATTATTTTTAAATATTCCAAATATTTTAATTAATTTATTTAACCCAACCATCCTATTTCTTTTTTTTCCCTTTTTTCCTTTTTCCTTTTCTTTCTTCCTTTTTCTTTCTTTCCTTTTCTTTCTTCCTCTTTTCTTTTTCTTTTTTCCTCCTCACCAAACTAGGCCTGGCTCGCGGCCCAGTCTCCCTTCCTCTTTTCCTTTCCTTCGGCGTGGCCCAGCCCGCACGACTCCTTCCATTTTTTTCCTCTGCGCTGCGTTTTAGCTCTTTCCTCCTCTAAATGCTGTGTCTTGGCTCCGTTTTAAATGATCGCACCCGACCGGCCGACTCCCCTCCTTTTCTTTCTTTCTTTCTTTTCTGTATCAATCTGCCTGGTCCAAATTCCCCCATCTTCTTCTTCCTCTTCCAACCCCAACGCCATAATTGCAACCTCCCACCTCCCCCGAAAATGGCACCGCCAGCCACACGTGTCGTGAAAGGCCTTTTGTAACACCCCCAAATTTACTACTGAAAAATTTCGTTTAATTTAAAAGGAGTTTAGCGGAAGCAAGAAAATAAAACTGTAAATCCGGGGGTATTACCGCCACACTTAGTACCAGATCGATTCACGCCTACCGACCCGATACTAAGTGCTAAGGCTAAAAAGAATAGAACCAAAACAAATCATTATTAAAGCATAATTTCGAAAGAATCAAAGTGCAAAAGTCAAAGGTTACAATCCGAAGTACAATTTAAAAGTACCAATTGTTAGAGGGCACAAAATAACGAAATAAAACAAAGTACGATAATACAGAGAAACAAGACGAGGGATGCTCTCCGGCCACGTCACTCTCGGCCCCCAAGCTAGATCCAGACTCGACCCTCAGCCCGGAAAGTAACAAGGACATCGTCCTCTACCTGCAAAAATTGAGCAGCACCCATAAAACGGGTGATCAGTACGCTACAACTGAGTAAGGGAACAACGCACTAAGGCCCACATACACAGAAATACATGCACAAGCAGACATAGCATGTGAAGAATAACAATAACACAGATGAACAATGCTGGTCACGAATCAGATAACTTTCTCATTAGATCTCAGATAATTATAATGATACCGTCATAGTCTTTATCGATCCATGTGAGTGCGGGAGCTCCACTATTATAGCCGGTGGAACGGTCGCAAGGGCCATGCCCTGCCACTATTATAGCCGGTGGAACGGTCGTGAGGGTAATATACCCTGCCACTATTATTTGCCCGTGGACCGGTCTGGCCCCGACTCAAAAGGTATTCCACTGTAAATATTAGTATCCTTCCATGTCTTATCACTTTATGTTTGATTTGTTGAGCACGAAATCCCCCACTATTATAGCCGGTGGAACGGTCGCGAGGGCCCATGCCCTGCCACTATTATAGCCGGTGGAACGGTCGCGAGGGTAAGATACCCTGCCACTATTATAGCCGGTGGACCGGTCTGGGTTCGGCTCAACATCTTTCTCTGTAAGTAGTTAGTGTTTTAATGTATCTTATTCGAGGGCATCTCACCTTAGTCATGCATGGCCAGAGACCTCAACACATCGCATAAAAACTGATGACATATTCGTACTATCACATAGTAATGAGGACACAAGCACACTTCTTGATTCCAAGCCACGTTACACATGGAACGGATAAGATAATGGCATTTAAAACACGACACATAACTCATATAGAACATCCACGGCACGTAGGACACATGTCACACATTCAGCCTTAGCTATATCCTTACTCGGTTTAGGTTACCGAGCTATCTCCCGCGCTTATATTAGGCCACTAAATACCCTTTGTGATTATCATACTTAACATATTTCTCACATTGGAAACCCAAATCATGACCCTCATACTCAACTCTCCCTCATACCTCACTCCTCCTCATCTATTCTTACTATTTTCTTTTTCTTTTTCCACCTTCTCAAATTAGGGTTTCTTTCCCAAACCCTAGGTACCCTTATATGACCCTACGTAATATTTTTCACCTCGAGCCTCCAGACTCCCAAACAGACCTTCCATTAGCTTTCCCACGTCCCAAAGTAACTTTTCATACATAAGGTTCGCCCCCATGCGGACCTTAACCTCCCCATGCAAACCCTATCATTTCCACCATGCCAACTCTATCATTCCCATGCAAACCCTAGTTTCCCCCATGCAACCTTATTTTCTTCCACTCTTCTATTTATTTAATTCCCCCTTTTTCTTATCATTTCATAGATTATAGATTACCTAGGTCACCCATACCTACGTTAACCAGCGTACTTCCCTTTGGTTATCTTAGTTGCTTATTTTTCTCTTTCAAACCCTCACTCCACAACTCCGCATCAAAACACCTAGCATGCATGTCGTAGGGGTCACACCACATCACGTCATATTTGTACCTTACCATATTAGTACATACAGACAAGAGCATGAGAACATACCTCGGTTCCACGCTGCGCTACATAAATACACAGATAACATACAGATTATAGCATACAGTCGCACGAGGTATACAAGACAGGTAAAACATGCAATACACACAGGTGGCTTTAGTTACGTCCTTACCTAAATCGGCGTCGGGCTTGGAGCACGCTGCTACGCCTCCTGGGGGCTTTGACCCAGTTCACCTATAAGAGGGAATTACTAGGGTTAATCTCCCTCTATCGGAATTACCAAAATTCCTATCTTACCCCTATCATGGCCTAATACTAAGGCTAATATTAATAATAGCAGTTTATAATTAGAAGGGTAAGGTTATTGTCATTCTCAAGGTAGTTAAGCAAATTACCACTAATTAAAGTAAGCCTTAGTAAAATCCATAGTAGTAAAGTAAGGGTTTTAGTATTAATAATAATAATAAGAACATTAATAATAAGAATACTAATAATGATAATAATAATGGTTATAATGATAATAATGATGATGATAATAATAATTGAAAACATAGTAGTATCAGTAATAATAATATTAATGATAATAATAATAATAATAACAACAACAATGATTATGGTGATAATGATAATATTAATAATACAAATAATGATAAGTATACTAACAATAATAATAAAGGCAATAACAATGATAGTAATAGTTAAAATAAGAAACATAATGATACCAATACTAATAATAATAATACTAATAATAATAATAATAATAATAATAATAACAATAATCATTGCAATACTAATCATAATAAGAATACTAAAGTAATATATTAAATAATAATGATAATAAGGATAGTAATGATGGTAATAATAATTAAAGTAATAAATATGGTAAATATAGTGGTAGAATAATAATAATAATAATAATAATAATAATAATGATAATAATAATAATACCAAGAGTAAGAAAAAATAATAATAATAATAATAATAATAATAACTACCATAACCATATTAATAACAATAACGATAATGATAGTAATAATAATAGTAATAATACTAATAATAGTAAGAGTACTAAAATAATAATGATAATAAAGACCATAGTCGTAGTAATAATAATAGTAATAATAATAGTAACGATGACGATAACAATAATAATAGAAATAATAATAGTAGTGATAATAGTAATATTAATAATAATGATAATGATAATAATGATAGTAGTGGAAATAATAATAATAATAATAATGTAATAATAATATTGATAAGGATAACAACAATAATAATAGTAGTAGTATTGGTAGTAATGATAATGATGATGATCATAAGGAGGATAATAATAATAATAATAATAGTAATAATAATAATAATAATAATAGGAATAATCATAATAATGATAATAATAATCATAATATTACTAATAATAATAGTTAACAATATTAAAATTATTAAAATTTCATTGGTCAGGGTTTAGGGTCCAGGGAGGTGGAAGGCAACCTGGTGGTGTGGTGGTGCCGGCGGCGGCGCGGCGGCGGCGGCGGAAGGAAGGAAGAAATGGAAGAGGTGGATGTGGAGGCTAGGGAGAGAGAAGTAGGGGAAAATGGAGGTGTAGGGTGGTAGGGTAGGATCCCCTGGTTGTTTTGGGGGGTAGAGGAGGTGTTGTAGGTGGCGGTAGGGCGGCGCTGGCGGCGCGAAGGTGGCGTGAGGGGGTCGAATAGGCTGATCAGGGAGACAATTTCGCACGGCCGAGGCGGCTCGTGCGGAGCAAGGCAGGGCAATCTGGTGGTTGGGTTGCGTAGAGGGCGGTGTAGGGAGAATTTTGGTTGTTGGGTCGGGCGGTAAGGGCGGCCGAAGACGGAGGAAGGGCTGACTGAAATGGAGGTGGCGCACGACGGGGTTTTCTGGGTTCCAAATTTCGAACCCGATTATGGAAGCTCCTGGGGTTATTTATAGGCTAATCGGGGGTTAAAACGACAAAGGAAGGTGGGAGAGTAGGGGGGCAAGGGGTATGGTGCTCTGACCGGTGAGGATGGGTAGGCCATGTTTGTCGGGAAAGGGAAATGGTGCGGGCAGGGGAAGGAATGGCCGAATGAGACAAGTTGACAGGGGGAGACGACGGGAAGGAGAGGAGGAGAACGAGGGTCAAACGGCGGGATCGGAGGCGAAAAAATCCGGCGCCGATCTGGGAGTTGCAGGTGTGTCGGGGAAGAAGACGACGCATAGGGGGAAGGAAGAAGAAGAAGGCTGGACCGAGAAAAGAAAGAAAGAAAAAGGGGGCGGCCGAACCGGCCGGGAGAAAGGGAAGGAGGGGCGCGGGAGAGAGACGGGCCGCGAGGGGGGAAAAGGCGCTGGGCCTGGCAGGCCGGCCCAGGCCGGGAAAAATAAGGAAGAGGAGGGGGAAGAAAGAAAAAGGAAAAAGGAGGGAGAAAAAGGAAAAAGGAAAAAGGAAAAAGAAGGAAAATTAGTGGTTGGCTTAATTAGTATAATTTGGGTAATTTAGGGTATTTAATAAAATATAATTATCAAAACAATAATTAAATTCTATTTTTAGGTTAATTTAGGGATTTTTGGAAGAATTTTCTTAAATTCCATTTTAATTAACAAAACACTTTAATTTTCTCTAATTAAATTATTTATGAATTTTATATTAATTTGAAACTATTTTATTCTTCTTAATTTAAATAAATTAATTTATTTAATTAATTTCTAAAATAGAATCCTTAATTAGCTTAAAATACCACAATTCCTCCTATTTAAAACAATTTTAAATTTCTTTTTGGTTTACCCTAATTAACTTCATCTTATTTTAATAAAAGTAAATTATTTTGGTTAAACTCCCACATAAAAATCTTATTTAATAATAGATAATCGAAATTAGGATTTTTGGGGCATTTCACCTTTCTCCTGCCCATTATCTTCCCCTCAGCGCACACTTCAATTTGAATTGCCTCACTAACCTTTTCTTCTCCACGTTTGCCTCTATTTCCCTCGTGAAGGTCGAGCAAAATTTGAAATTGTGTCACCCGATCAACGGCATAACCACCCCATTTTCCCACCTACTTTGACCTTCTGGTAACCTCCTTAACGCGAGCCAACCCTCTACCATCATAAATACCCCTCACATAACCTGATTTTGAGAAATTTTCCCCCTGAAAACCCTAAGTCCAACCTGTACTCCACCGCAGCTTTAGATGCATCTTCCTCTGCCATTAGCCAACCTCACCACCGTCTCTTCCTCCCAAACTCTTCCCTGCAACTCCCTCTAATTAATTAAACCATTCGAAACCTTTGATTCTTCCCGCACGGACCTCCATAACCATGCAAAGTTTGCTAGTCCTCTCGCCAGAATTTTTACCCCCGAACCTGTAAACCACCGCCCACCACCACATCTGCCGCTTCTACCACCCTCTAAACCATTCAAAATCTCTTGCTAATTCTCCTCCACTGACCCATAAACTTATTTTCTTTTTATCCCTTCCCCTTCCCTCTTTTTATTCATTTTCACCCCTCTTAGATCACTTTTCCGGCCACCTCCGGGCACCACCGCCGGTGCCACCCCTCCCCGCCAACTCAAGGTGAAACCCTAGACCTTTTCAACACTTCCCTTCGATTTATTGAAAATTATTCTGCTTATATCCTAATTTTTAATGTCGATTCAATAATAATAATAATAATAATAATAATAATAATAATAATAATAATAATAATAATAATAATAATAATAATTATTATTATTATTATTATTATTATTATTATTATTATTATTATTATTATTATTATTATTATTATTATCAACTATAACCTAATTGCTAAATTTTGTTGACAGGTTTGGGAGTATTCTTGAGTTAGATAAATTATTATTTTCAAATTTTAGTTATTTAATAGAATTATTACATGTTTACTATTAATAATAATAATAATAATAATAATAATAATAATATTATTATTATTAGTATAATTATTTATTTAATATTGTAATTATTTCAAGGGGGTTCGAAACCTAAAATTTTAATTAGGTCTCACACCCTTGCTTTTTATTACTATTATTAGCATTTTTAACATTATTACTAATTATATTATCATTATTATCTTTATTAACTTTTATATCATAAGTATATATAGTATTAATATTATTATTACCATTTTTGAATAGTATTATTATTAAATAGGGTGGTTTCGAAAGCCACCTTGTAATTTTAAGATTTATGGTGTTATTAATATTAATATTCTACTAATAAGAGTATGATTACTACTACTACTACTACTACTACTACTACTACTAATACTATTTTAGTGAAGGGTAGAAACCCTTATATCACCACTCTTTTTGAATGTAAATAGTAATTTATTTGTAGTTTTAAGCAATATTTTTGTATAGTTAATTATTGTGGAATATTATTTTAAATAATAAAAAAAGTCTTAGAATAAGTTAGGGAATAATAAATTTTAGGAGGGAGCCTACTTCTAGTATATTTTTATATAATAGGTGAACCCAGTCAAATCCCTCAAGTGGAATAGGAGCGTGCACTAAGACCGGTGTCGTTTTAGGTAAGGGTGTTACTAAGGCCATTTGTGTGTTTTTATGCATTATGTGCTTCATAAGCCATGTATTCGATGTTTATCATTATTAATTATTTCATATGTGTTATAAAGTGGAGTTGAAGTATGTTGGTATGAATAAATCGTGGCATGAGAATTTTGTGTATATTTACATTATCATTATTGTATGATGTGGCCTTAAGATATGCATATTAGGGTTGTAAAATAATGATGGGGAGTGTAACCATGTGGTGTTAGGGTTTTGCATGAAATGACATGGTGTTAGGATTTGCATGAAATGGCGTGATGTTAGGGTTTTCATGGAAGCATGTCTACGTGGAGCTAGGATTTGCATATGAATTAGGGTTTGCATGGAAGTGTGGTATATATGGAGCTAGGGTTTGCATATGAATTAGGGTTTGCGTGGGAGCATGGTATACGTGGAGTTAGGGTTTGCATGGAAGTATGACTTACATGGAATTAGGGTTTGCATGGGAGCTAGGGCTTGTATGGAATTATGGCTTACGTGGAGTTAGGGTTTGTATGAGAGCTAGGGTTTGCATGAAAGTGTGGTTCACATGGAGTTAAGGTTGCATGGGAGCTAGGGTTTGCATGGAATTTTGGTTTACGTGGAGTTAGGGTGTGTATGGGAGCTAGGGTTACAGGGAGTTAGTCATGCATGTCTAGGCAAATGTTTGTGATTAGTAAATGTTTGTGAATAAAATATTTGAGACACTAATCTCTTAAAGTGGAATATTATTGAGTCGGGTCCAGACCGATCCACCGGTTAGGAATAATGGTTAGGGTTTTACCCTATGTGCGACCGATCCACCAGTTATAATAGTGGTTAGGACATAAGGTCCTATATGTGACCGGCCCACCGGTAATAATAGTGGGGTGACTCGAGCTCAATAAATATAAACCAGAATCGTTAAAGCTCTTAAAAAATACTAATTACTTACAATGGAACACCATGCGAGCAGGAACCAAACCAATCCACCGGTCAGGAATAGTGGTTAGGGTTTTACCCTATATGTGACCGATCCATAGGTAATAATAGTGGTTAGGGAATGATGTTCTATGTGTGACCGACTCACCGGTTATAATAGTGGGGTGTTCCTGTACTCGCATGGAATTGAGAAAATGGTATGGTGTGAATCGAATTCCGATGAAAGAAAGATAAAATAGTTAATCTGGACCTTTTTGGGTCTTATGTGTGGGCTTGTTGATTATTGGCTATGGATTTCATTATATGCTTCTATATATATCATGCGTGGGTTTGTAAATGTATGTTGATCATTATCCTATATGATTTGATGTGTTATGTGTTGGCCTTAGTGCTCGGTTACCTTACTTAGTACGTAGCGTACTGATCACCCGTTTCATGAGTGTTGCTCATTCCCACGAGCAGAAGGCCCGTTTGATCTGTTGCAGGTAGGAAACACCTAGTTTGATGCTATCGATGTCTATGGGACATCGGGAGGGGCCGAGTGATGTTTGGGCTGGATCAGTTCCTGGAGCGGTGTGGCTGTTTTCCTTTGTTTTCCTTTGTTTAAAATTATGACTCATGTTACTTTTATTGTGTTTGAATTGACAAAATAATTTTATTAATTTTGTTAGTTATTATTTAGAAAAAAAAATAGTTGGTATTTTGAATTATGTAAGACTTGCGCGTACTCTGATTATCGTTTTTATAAATTTGGATTTGTATGGTATTATTAATAGTGTTTTCTTAGCCTTAGCACTTGGTACTGGAACGGTAGGAGTGAACCGATATGGTACTAAGTGTGGCGGTAACATCCCCAGAATTCTCAGGTTTTAAATTAAGTATTTTAATTACTTCGCTTTAAAAAAAATAGTGAATGTTGAGGTGTTACACCATGCCTTTTATCAAATCCATATGAGTACAGGAACACCCCACTATTATAACCGGTGGGCTGGTCACACATAGGGCATCATGCCCTAACCACTATTATTACCGGTGGATCGGTCACATATAGGGTAAAACCCTAACCACTATTCCTAACCGGTGGATCGGTTTGGTTCCTACTCACATGGTGTTCCACTGTAAGTAATTAGTATCTTTTAAGAGCTTTAACAATTTTGGTTGTGTTTATTGAGCTCAATTCACCCCACTATTATTGCCGGTGAGTCGGTCACATATAGAACATCATGTCCTAACCACTATTATAACCGGTGGATTAGTCGCACATAGGGTAAAACCTTAACCACTATTCCTGACCGGTGGATCGGTCTAAACCTGACTTAATAATCTTCCACTTTAAAAGATTAGTGTCTTAAATATTTTATTCATAACATTTTCCCAGACATGCATGACTAACTCCATGCAACCCTAGCTCCCATGCAAACCCTAACTCCACGTAAACCACACTTCCATGCAAACCTTAACCCCCATGCAAACCCTAACTCCCATGCAAACCCTAACTCCATGTAAATCACACTTCCATGCAAACCCTAACCCCCATACAAACCCTGACTCCCATGCAACCCTAATACCATGCCACATTAATACCACCATGCAAAACCCTAACACCATGCAACATTAATACCACCATTCAAAACCCTAATGCCATGCAATTCTATGCAAACCCTAACACCATACAATTTCGTGCAAACCCCAATACCATACCATTTCATGCAAAACTCTAACACCATACCATTTCATGCAAAACTCTAACACCATACCATTTCATGCAAAACCCTAAAACCAAATTTTTACACTCCCCATCATTATTTTACAACCCTAACATGCATTTCTTAAGGCCACATCATACAATAATAATAATATAAATATACACATAATTCTCATGCCACAATTTATTCACACCAACATACTTCAACTCCATAATCATGCTGCATTCATAACACTTATACAATATTCACATGAATTACACTATAATTCATATCACATGGTATGCATAGTATAAAATCACATCATACACATATGGCCTTAGCACCCCTTACCTAAAATGTCGCCGGTCTTGGTGTACGCTCTTATTCCACTTGAGGGTTTTGACTGGGCTCACCTATTATGGAAAAATACTAGAGTTAGGTTCACTCCTAAAAATATTATTATTTACTAACTTATCCTAGTACTTGGTTTTTAATTAAAATAATATTATACTATAATTAACTATACAAAATGCTACTATTATACTAATAAAATACTATTGTAATTTAAATGAATGGTGATACAAGGGTTTCTACCCTTCACCCAAAATGATATTAGTAAAGATAATAATAATAATAATAATAATAATAATAATAATAATAATAATAATAATAATAATGATTATATTAATAAAATAAAATATTAATAATACTAATATTAATATAATAATAATATAAATCTTAAAATTACAAAGTGGGCTTTTAAGCCTGCCCATATAATAAAATTATTGTTCAATGATAATAATAATAATAGTGTTAATAATATATATACTTATAATAATATTAAATTAGTAAAGATAATAACCTTAATAATATTAATAATAGAAAAATGCTAATAATAGTAATAAAAATGCAAGGGTGCGAGACCTAATTAAAATTTAAGGTCTCGGCCCCCCATTAAATAATTATAATATTAAATAAATAATTATACTAATAATAATGATAATAATAATAATAATAATAGTAAACATATAATAATTTAATTAAATCCCTAAACTTTGAAACTAATAATTTATCTAACTCAATAATAATCTCAAACTTGCCAACAAAATTTATCAAATAAGTTACAACTGATAATAATAATAATAATAATAATAATAATAATAATAATAATAATAATAATAATAATAATAATAATAATAATAATAATAATAATAATAATAATAATAATAATAATGATGATGATGATGATGATGATGATGATGATGATGATGATGATGATGATGATGATGATGATGATGATTATAATAATAATAATAATAATAATAATAATAATAATTAAAATTGAAATAATATTAGAAATTATGATAAAAGTAGAATAATTCTCAATAAATCAAAAGGAAGGGTTAAGAAGGTCTAGGGTTTTACCTTGAGTTGGCGGGGGTGGGTGGCACCGGCGGTGGTGCATGGCGATGTCCGGAAAAGTGATTTAAAAGGCATGAAAATGAAGAAAAAGAGGAAAGGGGAAGGAAAAAGAAAAGAAAAGAAGGTTATGGGTCGGTGGAGGAGAATTAGCAGGAGTTTTTGGGTGGTTTAGAGGGTAGTAGAAGTAGTGGATGTGGTGGTGGATGGTAGTTTAAATGTTTCGGGGGTAAAAATTTGGTAAGAGAAATAGAAAACTTTGCATGATTATGGTGGCCCGTGCGAGAAGAATCGAAGGTGGTGAATGGTTTGGTTAATTACAGTGCATTGCAGGGAAGAGTTTGGGAGGAAGAGGCGGCGGTGAGGTTGGCTAACCGTGGAGAATGGTGCATCTAAAGTTGTGGTGGCGCAAAGGCTTGCACTTAGGGTTTTGGGGAAAAAATCTCAAAATCAAGCCATATGACAGGTATTTATAATGGTAGAGGGTAGGCTCGACTTCTGGAGGTTAGTAGGAGGTTAAAGCCGATGAGAAAAGAGGGTGTTTGTGGCTCATATCGGTCAGCACGATTTCAAATCATGCCCGACCTTTGCGAGGGAAAATGGGGCGATCGTGTGGGAGAAAAGGGGAGTAGGGCAGTTCCTGCTGGAGTGTGCGTCGAGGGGAAGAAAATGAGCGGGAGAAAGGCCGGTCATGACACGTGTGGCCAGCGGTGCCATTTTCGGGGGGTGGAGGTTGCAGGTTCGACGATGGAGGAGAAAAGAGGAAGAAGGAAGGAGGTGAGCCGGCGGTCAGGGGAAAAAGAAAGAAAGGAAAAAGGAGATGAACCAGGCCGGTTTGACTGTGGTTATAAGGCTTTTAATGAAATGCGGTATTCCAGGGAAATAAAGAATAAAACATCGCATCGGAAGAAGTAGAAATAAGGAAGCGGTGTTGGGCTGCGGGAGAAGGGAGGAAAGGAGGACGGGTTGGGCCGCGCTCTAGGCCCAGTCCGACGAGGGGGGAAAAAGAAAAGAAAGAAAAAGGAAAAAGGGGAAAGGAAAATTTTAAGTGGTCTGGGGTTAAACCGTTTAATTAGGATATTTTGGGTAATTAGAATAAAATATTTAGTTAAAATAATATTAAATTTCCTTTTTAGACTAATTTAGGGTTTTTAAAAATATTTCTCTTAAATCCCATTTTAATTAGCAAAAAGCCTAATTTTTCCTTTATAAAAATATTTACAAATTATTATTAATTTTCCCTAAGTAAATCTTTTCTATTCTAAATAAATAAATAAATTTCCTTATAAATCCTCATTTAATTATATTTCCTAAAATAAATAATTTTGGGGCATTTCACTTAGCTATGTGAACCACTCATGCAAAACACCCCTATATTCCCCACAACCTCATGCTACAACTAGAAAAAACACCCACTCATCTAATGTTACACAACCCTTACCAACGCCAAACCTTCACGCCACTCCACACCACCGATGTCATATCTTCCCATTACCATCATCCCCCAACATAAATATATCATGCATCAACTCCCCTAGCTTTTTGATTCTCTCACACTACACCCTCTATTTTTTCAACAACTTTCACCGTAGCTAACTCAAGACTTATGTGACTTGGTTTGCTTTAGGTTTGTTCCATTTTCCACCATTCTATCTCTTAGATTTTCCGTGTTTGTTTTATTGGTTTATAATTTTATATTATTATTAGTCCTTGGTAGTTTTCTGGTGGTCTTGGAGAAGGAATATTAGGGTTATACGTACTTAGGGACCAAAGACGTTTTGGTAAAGATACACATAGTAATTAAGGTTTTGTGTGTGATGTGTATATTTGTATGATAACTCATGGTTGGTATTATTATGATGATAATTTCATGTTGATAATGTTCCTATATGATTTTTTGTGTTCCATTGTGGAAATATGAGTAATACATAAAAGTATGATTTTATGAGTATCATTTAGTTAAGGTTGTTTTGTAAGTAAATAAGATTGGCATGAACTGTTTATCTAAATGGAGATATTTTGTTTGACTCATATGTATATGTATAATTTTCGTTAATTATTTTCATGAGTATATGGGTTGGAGCTTAAACATCATTTACATAGGGAATCAGAGGTTTTTTTGGGTGAAATTATGGGTATTTCGACTATCTTAAGGGTAAGTTAGTCAATATGGGTTAAATGTAGAATATATGGTATTTTAATGTGTTTATTGGATGAAAATATTATGAATATATTATGTGTAATATTTCGAATAGTTAATAATGACTTAAGTCTAATAAAATGAGAAAAAGTCTTAAATAAGAAATAATAGCCTTAGAGGTGGGGTCATTATCACATATGCTAAATGTTGGATTTATACCTTAATATTTGAATATATTTTTAGCATTAAATTTTTATCATTTTGTATTAAATTTAGTGGTTATATGAGTATTATGAGAAGTTTTATTCTTAAATTATGAAATTAGAGTTTAGTAGGAATTTATGAATAGTAACTATAGAGGCAAACTATTATCACATGTACAAGAAGTTGGATTAGGCCTTAAATTTTGGATATTTTGTTAATAATATTACTATAAGGACGGTAAAAAATTTGGTGATAACGTGAGTAGTAGGGAATAATTTATGTTTAACTTATGAAATTAGAGCTTCTTGAGAGAAATATAGCCTTTTGCATGGAGGATGTCTCGATATTCACGTTGTTGCGTTTTGCATGTTTCAAATAATTATGTTCAAATTGAATATCATCATGTGTGCCTACATGATGATCTTAAGATATAAAACCATGAATAAGACACTAAGTAATTAAATTAAAAAATCATGTGAGCTAAAGGCAAGGTGTTCTGTGTCCACTCTATCAGATGATAATAGTGGTTCAAGTATGTTATACCCTAAGAGGTGCATCAATCCATTCCATTGAATTAATAATAATGGGGTCCTTGAACTCAATGTGAATAAGAATATGATCTTAAAATAAACAAACACTGGTTAAGATATTAATCACTTAATGTGAAAGATTATATGAGTTAAGATCAATGTGCTGTGTCCGTTCTACCAGATAATAATAGTGTCTCAAGAGTATTCTTCCCTAAGAGGTTCTTCATGTTGTTCCACTTGTTCAAAAATAGTGTAAAAGAGCATGTTTCCCTAATATATGTTGGGTTTATTATAATAGTATCTCAAATGTGATTTTCCTTGAGAAGTACATCAATCTGTCCCTCCAAATTAATAATAGTAGGGTCCCTAAACTCCATGTAAATAAAAATATGGATTATGATTATATCTAATAATGAGTTATGGAATGTATCTTTACTTTGCATCATATTATGTTAACATACATGTACATTATTCTCTTGTGTGAATTTATGAATTTTATGTAATATTGTGATGTTTTTATTGTTACCTTACTCAATATGTAGTGTACTAATCATTATTTTCATAGGTTTTGGTCATTCCTATAAGAAGATGACCCATATATTTTTGTACAAGTTAAAGAGAACCTCTTGGATGATTTTGCTGCATATGAAGCCTTACTTGATGGTGAGTGATCTTATCATGCTTAGGGTTTGAAAACGTAGAGTCATGTTATCTAGATATTAACTTTGAATCGAATACCTTTTGGGATGTATGTTGAATATTGTACTTGAAATAATTTTCCAAACACTTGTTTTAATTTGTAAAATCTATCGCATACTCTGTTTTAACATGTTTTAAGTTTTTAATTTTTTTTGGTATGCAATGTAACAATTGTATGGTAAGTCAAATTAAAGTCAAGTACGATGGTAATACCTAATTGTATTGTTATTAAACTTTTTCTAAAAATAAATTAAACAAATAAGTAGTAAATTATAGGGTGCTAAAGTTAGCCCCCATAACCCAAGGGCTTAAGACCAACTTTTAGGTCTAGTAAAGAAGCCTAGCTATCACTTTATTCCCATTACATGATCTCAAGCACTTAGCTTGTCCTTCAAGAAACCCATTTCATTCTAAGCAAACTCCTTGATTCCAAACAACAAAATTATGAATTCATGGCACTTGTTATACTCATGATAGATGGTTTATAAAACAAATGTAATAGGTCTCCCATGATTCAACCCTTAAAAGAAACTCCATTGGGAGGAAATATAGGAGAGTTTTGCATCTAAAATCCTAAAAACTAAACTTCTCCCACTACATTTAGTTTTTTGTCCTACTAGAAAGAGGTGAGTTACATGTAAAACATATGATGCAAATTCATCAATTAGGGGGCAATGCAACCAAATTTTTTGCCTCCATCTAGTGTATGCATGACATGTGCACTTGTCTAAACAGTGTGTGTAATGCACACATCTAACAAAGTCAAAACTTTTGGTTGCAACATGCCCTATTAGGATATGTAATAATATTTTTTTTATCGAGGCTTTCTTGGGATTGGATGATGCACAGAGGTGAGAAGGGGAGACGACTACAAGTCCATTAACAGTCCTCATCAAAAAAGGATGACCAACTAATAGTCATTTTTTGAGGAGGTAGCCAACAAACAAAATTACTACAATAATAACATCTAGCATGACTCAAACCATAATATTTTTCCTCAATAACAATCAAAAATTTTCATCTATACATATTATATATCATTTTCTGTAATTTTCATATTACTTCTCTACATTTTTCTGCATCTTAATTATTTCTTCAAAACAATTATCATTCAAATATATTACATTCTTTTTATTTATTTATATTATCTACCACTTTATAATGAACCCCAATGAATTCAATTTTTAAAATTTATTTGGAAATAAATCTCCTACAAATCCAAATGAGACACGAAATTCCCAAAATCTAAATTACTCCAACATTCATAGTCCAAATATACAATATTCTCTAAATTCAAGTTTTTCAATCATTTATTCCAAACACTCAATTTCCCCAACAGTTGAATTGTCCTCTTCATTCAATCAAAATTTTCAAAATTTTAATAATCATCATTCTGAGGTTTCAAAACAATACATATCTACTCTTTCAACTTCCATTAATCATTCACCCCCCCCCCCCAAACATTAGCTTCCATGGTGGACTCTAGTTATCCACCATTATCCACTCAAGATATGGTGGAAAAAATCAATATAAATGAGTAAATAAATACCAATCCAACTCGATCATATGGAAAACGCCCTAAAAAAGAATAAGAAGTGCTCATAAGTGGGTTCTTAGAAATTCCATAAGACCTAATAGTAGGAAACAACCAAAAATAAGATTCTTTATAGGAGTGTCAACTTCCATGACAAACTCTCAATATCAGCCATTTTGCATTCAAAATTAGGTGGAAAACATCAATGTAAATGAGTAAACAAATATCATTCAAAATTGATCATATGGTAGATGGTCTGAAAAAGAAGAATAAGTGCTCATAAGTGGGTTCTTATAAATTAGAGTAGACTCGATAGTGGGAAAAAACCAAAAAGGATAGTTTTTATAAAATCATGTGAAGGATTTTTTGATGAATGGAAACTACTAGGGACCAATAGAAATTCACAACAATTAAAGAAAAAATATCATCGAATTAACAGAGATGTGAATTGATGGGTTGGGTGCTATAATAAGATTTTGTTGGACCATGAAAGTTGCACTTATGAGTTAAAGATTCTCGATGATACACAAAAATTATAATTAATAAAGTATAATATAATATTTACTTACTATCACGATTGGCAATTGATGAAGGGACATCCAAAATGGAGGGATATGACACACAATGTTTACAAAATTCTACATTAAAGTAAATAAAAGTGAATGAGTTAGGAGCATATACTTCCTCATTTAATAGTAAAAATTTAGAGATTGAAGTTCTAGAGGTAAGACCTATAGGCTAAAAAGCAACAAAGAGTAAAGTAAAGGGTAAAGGAAAACACAATATTGAGATTATTCCAACTATTAAAGTTGAAACACAAAAAAAAAATTGGAGTTAACAAAAATAGAAGACAAGAGAACTCAAATGTCAGAAATTATAATTTTTGAAATGAATAAAAAAATATAGATAAAGTAGAAAGAGTTAGATCTTGCAATCATATGTAGAGACACATCAAAGATGGCCTATTAGAAACTAGATAGCCATTCATTTTTATATGAAACAACTATGAAGAGAATTCATGCTAATTCATAATGAGATGTTGTAGTGCTGTGATTTTAGTTTTAATTATGGTATTGCAATATTGTAGTACTTACTTTATGTTGTAAATTTTTTTAAAATATTTTCATAATTATTATTATTTAATAAAGCTTACTTATTAAAGATATATAGGTGGATTGTGTCATCTTAATCCATATTAATTTTATTGTACAACTATTCTCTACAAGACTAGTCATCATATTAAAACTACATTAAATAATCATGTCAGATTCAATTCAGTTAATGTCAAGCTACAATAACTCCTCTACATAGCTTCCAGCCACATTGAATACTCACATTATATTTAATGTAATTAAACCAAAGATACAATAACTTATTGATAAGAGTATACACTATCTTACAACCACTTTGAAAAATCAAACCATTCACAACACTCCACAATAAGGTTCTCTTATGTATTGATTCACAACATTCCACAACAATGCTCCATAATAATAGCTGTATTCTTTTAGTCGCTCTCTACATTCTATGACTAACTATATGTCAAAAAAATTCAATCCATTTGAAGGCATATCTCTTGAAGAGATAGTAGCCAATGAAGCTATGGATACTATGTTTCAAGAAGCTGCTCACATTTATGCAAACATGATGAGCTCTTTTATTGAGAGTGATGGTTGTAGTGGAAGAAAGTGATGAAATCACATAGAGAGAAATCATGAAGAAGACATAAACAACTCTACAATGATTACTTCTCTAATTGTTAGATATACAACAACAACCAATTTCAATAAGTAATTCATATGATAAGGCTCTTATTCCTTCAAGTTATGAAAGTTTTTAGTACTCATTCTTTATATTTTCCAATGAAGTGTGATGCAAAAGTTAGAAGTAGAAAATCTCCACTACAACAATGCACTATTGCAATATACGTGTTGGATTATGGAATGCTTGCTAATTGCATGGATTAATATGTGCACATTACGAAAACAACAATAATAGAATGTTCGATGCATTTTTTTAGAGTGATGAATGGGATATTTTATTCATAACAATTAAGAAATTAAAATGTTGATGATGTTAGATGCCTTCATCGGTTATAAGAAAGGTGTGGCTTTCTTGGTGTGATGAGAATTATCGACTATGTGCATTGGAATTGGAAAATTTACCATGTTTCATGGAAATATTTTCATGGTGACTATGGTACCGCAACTATCATGCTAGAAGTTGTCATAATAGTAAAAATAATGGATTTGTCATGCTTTTTTTTAGTTTCTCTAGATCAAATAATGACATCAATGTTCTTAGTTTCTCACCACTATTCAAAGAAATTTATAAAGGCAAAGCTCCTAAATTTTTCTTCATAGTGAATGACATAGAATATCATATAGATTAATATCTAGCATGTGATATCTACATAGATTAGGCAACATTTGTTAAAACCATCCCACTTCCTCAAGGGTTGAATAAAAAATTATCTATGGAGCATCAAGAAGCTACTAAAAAGGATGTTGAATGTGCATTATGAGTGTTACAGGGGTGTTTCACGGCTGTTCATGGTTCAGGACATGTTTGGGATGCGGCCATGCTAAGGGACATAAGATGTATTTACATTATATTGCACAATATGATTATCGATGATCAACGTGATACTTATTGAGGTAATTATAATGTGCATATATTTGATAGTGTAAAAAATAATATTATCCCTCCTATGGTTAATCATGGTTCATAGTTGACAATGATTCTTATCTCTAAAGAGTTATTGAAGTATGCAATTATTTAACCCATCATTAACTTAAATCAAGTTTGGTTGAACCTAACTGACAACCTTTTAGAATAAATAACTAGATTTGGTACCTAAGTTATTATTTTATTTATATTTATTATTTATGTAATTTTTATGTAAACTTGGCAGTGTTAATGTTATAGTATTTATTGTGTTGGGTAGGGGGTTGGTGAGTTTGTAATTGCTGAAGGTGCTAGGGTTGAGGTTGGTAGTAGCACTATTGATTGTATTGGTTGGTCGGGTTTTACATTTTGTTTTGGTTGGACCATGAGAAGTTAAGATCTTGTCTCTAGGTTGGGTTGTAATGATTTCCATATGGCTATTGAGAGTTCCTAGCATGGTTACCCACATAGTTCACCGACACTTGATTTGCGGGACACTATTCAAACAAATGACCTTCTCCACAGTATACATATGATAATGTAGTTGTTGAAGTAGTGGGATGCTCCTCTCTTCTCTATACCTACAAGTTAGTGGTAGCAATATTTTTCAATAGATTAGCCATAGGCAATACCTCAGCTCGTAGGGCTATAATGGCATCGAATTCGAATGCTCCCACTACTCTCACCTTATTAACACTCCTGGAACTACCCCACTATTGGTTATTGCATGCTATAGTCTCGATAATCTCGTAGGCTTGATCATAAGTTTTACTTAGCAGGGAATCGTTGGTTGAGGCATCCACTAAGCTCCATATCCAAGGGTTTAGTCCATGGTAAAATATTTCTATTTGGAACTAGTGAGGGATTCTGTGGTTTAGAAATTTTTTTAACAATTTGTTAAATCTCTCCTATATACCGCGGAGTATTTCGTCTTCTTATTGTAAAAATACAATAATGCTATGTCTAAGCTTGGCATTTTTATTGGGAGGGAAATATTGCATTAGGAATTTTTATACTAAGTCATATAAGGAGGTGATTGAACCAGTCGATAAGGAAGTCATCCACTCCCTAGCACGGTCTCTCAAGGAATAAAGGAATAACTTAAGTTATAGGGAAGTTTTTTGAACTTCCATGAATGCTCTCATATGAAGGTGTAGATCTTTAGTAGATTGCCCACTATATTGCCCTATGGTTTGTAACATGTGGAACATGACAGGTTTAAGGTTGAAATGAGGGGCTTGAAGCCTAAGATGAGCAATGGTAGGGTTAAAATGGTCTTTAGACTGGCACAACATAGCCTTAAATACCTCATTTGTAATCGTCTCCTATAGGTGTAGCTTGCATTCCTACTATATTTGTATTGATGTGAGGTGGTAAGATCATAAGTAATCCTTCCCTTTGGTTTGGTTATGGAATAGGCAGTCCGTTGTTACCATTTTTAGGCTACTATGGTCCCAAATGACTCATGTTGCTAGAAGCTTCTTATATTGATATTTCTTCTTATTATTATTGATGGTGTAGGACCGCTTGAGTTCTACGTAGGGTGTGCTCTATTTCTAGATTGATTGGTACTAAGGCATCCTGATTAGTTTTGGTTATATAAGGGCTATTCCTTTAAAAACAAACGAATCTAAAATTTACAAAAAAAAAATGTATTGTTAGTTATGTACAAGAAAAACTCACAGGATGCTATCCTTCAACATGAGGCATTTTTCAAAATTAAACCTTTTTGTCCCCACCAATGACGCCAAAAACTTGGTGTGTTCATGTGTTGTGTGCTTAGTTCAACAGTGTTTAGTAGGACAAGTATAATAATGAAGCATAGCATAGTTGTGCAAGTATATACGATCTATCAAAGTAGTAAAGTGATGAGAGGATGTTGATCCTATAGGGACAAAGATGATTTAAATATGCTCACCAAAGTCAAATATACTATGAATCTACTTAAGTGACTAAATGTTGGTAGGGTGATGCTAAAAATGTAAAGAACGAATTGAATGAACAAATAGTTAACAAATTCACTACAAGATAGATGGGAAGGAAATTAGGAGATAGAGTAGTGAGAAGAGAGTTGTTAATTCCAAGTATGTGTACCTTATGACAATTCATAGCATGTCAGGCTCAATGGATATTAATCATCTTAGAATCATTAGGTTTCATTTAGTGGTAAAACATACTCTCAGGCCATCTCCATCAAGGTGCATGGATTTTGGCGTGATAGTTAGAGGATTAATGACAAGGTCTTTTCATCTTTTGGTGCTGACCCAATCACCATTTGTCATCATAAGTTTTTCACACTATCTAGGTTGATGCATAATTCAAATGAGTGCCTAATGTTTCTAGCATTCAACACTTAAGAAAAATTTAGCTTAACAAAATGAAATATCATTTAACTCAACATGACTAGAAATATCAACGATTACAACAACAAGGGGTTCCAAACTTTTCCTTTCACTAAGAAGTCAGCTAATGCTAAACTTCTTCCAGTCAACGTAAAGTAAATAAGAGAAAGAAGGGAACGGATTAGGTAGATCACAGTAATTAAACCCTTATCTAACCTAATCACTTCTTCTTTTTCTTCTCGTTATAGAGCTCTGTTGGAACACTTCTTCTTCTTTTCTTTTCTCTACTACTCTTCCATTGTCATTGTTATTTTTCTCTCTTTGTAGATTCTCCAATCTCCCTTCTTTGATGTGATCCCCCTTACTTCAATGTTAGGGGATTTATAATGTGCAACCATGTAGATAGGATAAGTTTTCCCTGGTGATGCAATGGCCTATTGTACTTAGGCGTCAGGTGGTTGTAGTCTATTATCAGGTAACAATTCCCTATAATGGTCCTCAGGTACATACTACCAACTTTTAGGAAAATCACACGTTTTTCTTTGTTGGCATGTAGATCTATGATGGTGACTCAGGTGGTAGCTCTTGTAGTCTTGATAGGGTGTAGATATTCCTTTAGACATTGGGGTGCTACCATTCTTGCACATGTCTTGAAATTAACGGAGTAAAGTTACTAATCCTATAGGGTGTCATAAGAGTGGAAAGTGTTGTTAGTTCAAATAATAAAAGAACTATTTTTAGGTTAAACTCAAGTGAGACATGCGAGATCTCAAAAAGAAAAAAATTTGTTAAGAATTACACCCTATGACACACTCATATGGAAAAAATGATGGATATAATGATACTCACAAGGTCTTTTAATCAGCTCAAATCCACTCATATCAACCACCTTATCAAATTATGCTACACTGAAAAACAGATATGAGATAGGATCATCCTCACTCGTGAAGAGATCAAGTAAGTGAAGGATCAAAGAATCACTCTAAACACTAGAGAGTGTGAACTCTTACGCATGAAGTAAGGTGAAAGCATCAACAACATGAGAAATTGCTTCAATTCAATTTTTAACAACCTCAAAGCCTTGGGGAAGAAAATCATTGAAGAAGAGAAAGTAAAAAATAGATCTTACAAGGTCTTACAAAATAGTGGAGTCTCAAGGTGACTGTTCTTCAAGAATCCAGAGATTTAATAAAGATGACCATTGACGAACTTCTATAAATCTCATTGTTCATCTTAAAGATGGAAGAGGGATTAGATGAAAGAAATAATAAGCCTCTAGATCTAACATCTTCCACTTCTAGACAACATGAATTAATTGAAGATAGGATAGAAACCAAAGGGGAGTAAGGTGAAGAGGAATTTCCCATGGATGATGAGGAAGTGGCCTTCATAACCACTTAATTTAAAAGGTTTATCTAGTTAAGAGGAGGAAGAAATTGAATATCGGAAAGACATTCTTCAAGTAACAAAAGGAGGCCTAAAGAAGCTAACATGGATGAAAAGATCAAATAATATAATTTTGGAAAAGCCAAGCATGTCATCTGAGATTTCTATTAGTTTAGAAATGAAATAGCTAAACAAATGGTGAGAAATAAGGGGAATACCAGCAACAAAAAAGGAAGGCAAGGGCCAAGAAAATCTATGGTCACCTTCGATGAAAGTGAAGGTGAACCCTTTGATGAAGTAGAAAATGTTTCCAACCTCTATTTCATGGCTCTAGGAGAGGATTCAATAACCTCTACCTCCTTAACAAGCTTCGATGATGATAACGACATCGATGAGGTAGAGTCTGACTCTCTCTACTCTTGTGATGATTTCTTATGTGTTTTTCATGATTCCTTATGTAATAATGATGGATTAATTAAGGAAAGAGACAACATGAAAAAAATTTCTCGATCACTTGAATGAAAAACACACACTTGTTTTAAATTAAAATTTTCTTTTTTAATCTCATATGGTTCTTGTGAAATTTGATTTAGAAAAGAAGGTGGTTGAATTTGATGCATATAAGGAGTTTATTATTTCTCATCACAAATGTAAGTTGGATCAACTTCAATGCAAGATAGTTAATATACAAGCCAAATGTGATAAATTTGTAAAGATAGCCTATACTTTCACCAACGGTGAATAATGATTAATTTTGTTTCTAGGTACTTAATGGTATTATAAGAACCATGAGGGCTTAGGCTATAGAAACAAAAAGGTAATTAAATGCCAAAGAATTAAAATTTTCTTTGTGAAAGATTCTAAGGCTCATCAAGTGCATGCGTCTCCTACATATAGTGATTGTAATGTATGTGAAAAAATGGGTATTCCTGTATTACGTGTAAGCATTCCAAAAATGAAAAAAATCATCTTTACTCATAAGAAGAATATTTTGTTCCATATGTGTGGTAGAACCATCCATATGGCTTCATCATATGGTTTTACTAAATATGCCAAAGATGTTCTAAAATTTAAGCAAGTGGAGGTACCTAAGGGACCATCATGCAAGAATTGAACACTAACCCAATAAGGACCCATTAAAAGGGTACCTAAACTAGTAAATTTGTGCATATAGATATGCTTCAAAATAAAAACAAGAAGCCACAATTAGTTCTTAGACAGAGGATGTTTGAGGTAAACTATGAGTGCTTAGATAAGCTAACTCTATATGATGGTGAAAGTGTGACTTTTGGAGACAACTCAAAGGGAAATATAGTCGGTGTCCATAACATCAATATTAGTAACTATAAACACTTCTTAAATGGTTTGTATATGGTTGATGGCCTTAAGCACAACTTGATTAGAATTAGTCAACAATGTGATTAAGGGTTTTTGGTTAATTTCTCAAATTCACATTACATGATTTCAAATAGAGTAGATAAATCCATTCTATTTGTGTTCCCACACATTACTAATGTGTACATGCTTGATGTTAAATCAAATAAATTGCATAATGCATGTCTAACAATTGAAAATGATGCATGGTTATGGCATAATCACATTGCTCATGGTAGCATCGATTTATTAAACAAACTTGTTAGAAAATACTTAGTATGTGGTCTTCTAAAGTTGAAATTTGAAAAAGATCGATTATATGATGTATTTCAATAAGAAAAACAATATAGGATTTCCTTTAAACCCAATAATGTTAAAACCACATCTCAACCACTTGAATTGGTGCATATGGATCTATTCAGGCCTACTGGGACCTATATTATGGGTGGTTGTAGATATACACTAGTCATAGTAGATGGTAATCATGTTATACACGGAATTACTTATTTATATTAAATATGATGCTTTTAACATTTTTATTATTCTTGCTAAAAAAATTCAAATAGAAAAGGGAACAATGATCCACATTATAAGGAGTGATCAGGTCTATGAGTTTGAGAATATCATTGCTATGGATTTATATGATCAAAATTGGATTACTCACATCTTGTTTGACGCTAAAGGAACCATAAAAATGGTGTAGTGGAAATTAAGAATAGAACCTTAGAGGAGGTTGCAAGAACCATGCTATATGACTCCAAGATTCCAAAATATTTTTAGGCCAAAGCCATTGCCACTACAAACTATGTAATAAATAAAGTAATCATATGCCATATTGAAGATGACTCCCTATAATCTCTAAAAAGGTAAGAAACCAAATGTGAGTTACTTATGTACATTTGGTTGCAAATATTTTATCCTTAGCTACTCTTTGCATAATAAGGCTTACCGTATCTTTAAAAAATGGTCAATATTGGTTGAAGAATCCATACATATTGCTTTAAATGATTTTTTCTCAACTATGTAGAGTAACCAAGATAGAGAAGTAGGTATTTCCACTTGAGTTAAAAGCCTACTAGAAAATGATGACAAGCAAAACAAATTAGGAAAGGATGAAGATCTCCAATGGATCTATAAGAGGATGAATTAATAAGGGATCTTCCTAGAGTATGGAGATATGCCTATGGACATCCTCAAAAGCTCATAATTGGTGATCTAACAAGGAGATTTGCAACGAGATCCTCACTAGGTTATATTTGCTATCATTTAGCATTTCTATATTAAATGGAACCTAAATCTCACTTGGAATCCATGAATGATGAAAATTGGATCATGGAAATGAAAGATGAGCTTAACCAATTTAAGATAAACCATGCTTTGGAATTAATCCCTTTACCTCCATATATACCCATCATTTGGACTAAATTAGTCTTTAGAGACCATCTAGATGGATGTAGCGTTGTGGTTAGAAATAAAGCTTCATTGATTGCCAAATGATAGGACCAAGATGAAGGCATTGATTTCTAGAAAACCTTTTCCCCAACATCTAGACTTAAGGTTATACATAGGCTTCTTTCATTTACATCACCCATGTATTTTACATTATATAAAATTGATATCAAAAGTTCTTTCCTAACTAGTTTTATTAAAGAAGAGGTATATGTTAAGCAACCATTATGTTTTGAAATTAACTCAAAATCTAACCATGTTTATAAAATTAACAAGGCACTATATTGATTCAAACAAGCCCCTATATCTTGGTATGAAAGGTTAGATAAATTTATTTTAGAAAAAAGGTTTTGAAAGAGGAAAATTTGATAAAAATATCTTCATAAAGAAAACCAAAAAGGACTTATTGCTTGTGAAAAGATATGTTGATGATATGATATTTGGTGCTACTACTGAGTCCATGTGTAATGACTTTTCTTCTTTGATGTGTAGTGAATTCGAAATGAGCATCATAGGAGATAACCTACTTCCTTAGACTTTAAATCAAGTAATCAAATGAAGTATTTTTGTTAACTGAGAAAAGTACATGAAATAATTGCTCAAGAAGTTTGAAATGAACTAAATCAAGGTTTGTAGTACTCCCATGTCCATTTCCATAAAGCTTAACATGGATGGAGGTAAACAAGTTTATCAAAAGTGATATCAAGGTATGATCATATCACTTCTCTACCTTAATTCATCTAAACCTACTATTATGTTTGGTTTATGCTCATGTGCTAGGTTTTAATGCAATCCCAAAGTATCTCATATGACTATGGCTAAAATAATTCTTAAGTATCTTATTATAACTCATAATTTAGGATTATTTTACCCTAGTGATACACTTCCCCTTGTTATGCATGGTCCTTCTTCATGATTGTACTCCCTTACATCCATGTTACCTCTCATATCACTCTCTTCTCATTTAAGTGTTGAATAAGTTATGTTCCATTTATTTTCCCCCCATTTTGGTTGAAAATTTGCCCTTATCATCTAATTATGTCTTGTCTATTGACATAAATTTTCTCTCTCTTCCCTTACACTTTGATTTTCTCAGAGTTTCTAATTGTTTGAAACCCTCCATTTTCTCTATTTACTTGCAACTAAGGTTCATCTCCCATCTCTTCATTATTGTTCACCATTTCTCTTCTATAATCTTTGGTATAGTCTCTTCTTATTTTTAGTTAAGGAAAACTTATTTTTTTGACATTCTATGAAGAAATTCAAGTGCTTGCTCATTTTGGCTCCTCCTCTTTCCAAGAGGGTTGTATATCTTTAACCTTACCCTCCTTCTTCTGTATGATCCTTATTTTTTATGAGTCTAGTTTGATATTTACTATGTGTTGTGCTAGATCTTGAAAAGCATTTGAGAAAGTATTAGATCTTGAGAGTTTAGGAAGGGTTTTGCATTCTCTAATGTCTTTGCTTTAAAACTTGGATAATAGGTAAACTTCATAGGCCTTGTAGAGCTATAAATTGTTTGCAATGTATTATATATGCTCTATTGTTATAATTATTTTATTTCTATGGTTATAAATGTGAAGCATGAGGATTGTGTGCTTAGCATGTTTGTTTTTTGTTTGAAAATTGTGTTGATTTTGGAATGGGAAGTATGTTTGCAAGTGCATTCAAGTCTTAGATGGATTTTGATCATATTGTAAGCTTTACCCCTTTGATAGTTTTAAAGTTTGGGGCTAGCATTTGAGTACAATAATTTCCCTAAATTAGGAGAACCATTGGTATGGAAATCGGTTATAATATGTATTTTGTTTCATGTGTTAAGTGTTAGCATGATTTTAGATTATTTTCCATGTTGATGATTTGAGGCATGAACATAGTTTAATGTGTTCAAACATGATATAGGGGTATATGCATGTTTAATGTTGGTTTTGGAATATTTATGAATCATTGTGAATGCTTTGCATATTTTAAGTTGAGCGAAAGCATGTTAATTTTGTTTAGTAGGAAAAATGCATGTTTAGACTATTTTTGCTCACAATAGTCAACTAGTAAATTTATTTTCTAGAAATTTTAGCCTTATTTTTAAATTTTAATAGACCCATGGAATAGCTCTCTAAAATAGTAGATTGGTTGAGTCAACCAGCCAAGTAGTATATATGTTGATATTATTTTCTAGTGGTGTCTAAACTAGTTAACATATTCCACATAGAAACCTATTGTGTATATTATTTATTGTTGGTGATGAATTGGGATTTTTTATGCTTTTCCTTACTTTTTGGACCTTATTTTAAATTTAACCACGCTATAACTTGACACTGATGTTTTAATTTTATGTCCACCTTGGAAATTTTGGCTACTAAATAGATAAAATGAAATATGTGGTTAAATGTTTAGGGTATGGCTTAATGCCTATCCTTAGGCCTCTCATAACTTGGTGTTGTTTATAACCTTTGTGATTAAGGTGGATTAAGTAAAATTGTTGGAAATATTTATGTGTGGATCTTAGTGTCCTTTGCTGATAAGTGTGATAACATAAATAAAAACATCAACTCTTTAAAGAGAAAGAGAACTTGAAATAGGACAAGGATATTGTGCCTTGGATATAGGCCCTTGAGTATACTGGTGGTCCTTTGGGTCAAAGGGTTCATTTATAATCTATAGATTTTCCACAACCCCTATAAAAGATATTGGTACTTAAGGAATTAGATGTTAAGGTTGTGTGTGTGAGTGTTATATCATTAGTTATTCCTTGGAAACTTTTACCCTAGAAGTAAAAACTCTCAATAAATCCTTTCTCCATGTTAATTGATAATTGGAAAAATGTTTAACTTGAATAATTTTAGGTTGTTGATCCTTGGAGATCATTACCCTAGATATGTAGTTGATCCAATTTTGAATAATTAGAGGTAGTACTTCCTCAGTATTAAGTTAAATTGTTGTGTTTGTATCCTTATTGGGTTTACCTTCATATGTGTTACATCACACAAGTTGCATGATATCACATGAATTTGTGTATCTTTTTTGCCCTTATAAGTGTTGTCTGGTGTCATACCATGTCGTGTGTTGTCTACTAGCTCTCCTTGAGAGGCTATATTTGTTCAGTACTTCATCACATTGATACTACCTTGTTATAGTCACTATGTCAATTGGGGTTTTATTCTAGAAAGAAGCTACTATCTTGAAGGTTGCTTAGTTTCTTGTTAGGGGTTAATAGCTATCTTTTCCTCAAAGGCAGTAGGTTAGAGTGTAGGGTTATTTGATGTTGCTCTCCCCATGTTGGAATTTCTCTTATAACATGTTGATCTACTTATAACTTTTTTTCTAGGGTTTTTTTCTCAACTTTGGAATGGGTGTTTACCACACCTAATATAAAAGTTTGAGTTCATGTATCCTTACATTTAGCATGAGTTTAGTATTGATCATACCTCTCTTTGTGTCGAATATGGTAGTAACATCTCATATTTTAATGTTTTAGGTTATAAAAAGCCCTTTCTAAAAACAATTTGGTCATAAATTTTGAGTCTCACACCGGCTTTTCTTCAAGCAAAAGTTCCTCCATCTTAGGAAAGAATTATAAGTCTTCCCTTAAAGGTCCACAAGGTGGACAAGAAAATATGAGTTTCCCCTCAATTTTGACATAAAATTTTTCTCCTTCTAGCCCCTCAAAAAAGTTCACTACTCATCCACAAGCCTTAGATTGAGTTTGGTTTGGAATTGGAAAATAAATTCTTCTTTTGAACAAGATGCCAACTTAAAGAGACAACAATTTAGTTTATGCTGGGTTGTATCGACAAATTTTTACAAGCATAAACAAAACATCATAAGGCTTTCCATTTGTTTGGTAGGAATTGAGTAATGCACATTTGATTGTAAGAGAGAAATTTGCAAAATATGGATGAGAGGGTAGTCAGAATTCCCCCTCTAAATTGTTGATAATGAGTACTACGTTTGGTAGGAGGATTCCACTAATGAAGTAAAGGGAAATTAGTTCATACCTTTAAGCAATGTAGTACCAAATCTTAAATGTAACAAGATGGGCTTCAGTGACCATGCTAGATATGACCTTAGCACTGGCGTTGGATTTCGAAGTAGTGCTCCTCCTAGATTTGGATTAAATAGGAAACTTAACCGTTGAAGAGTCGGTATTGGCACTTGAAGCACTCATATTTAGTATAAAATAAGGGAGAGAATTGTTGGGGGGTCTTTGGTTGATTTTATAGTCACCAAGAGAATAGGGATACTGGGAGGAAGATTGGTATTCTTGATAATAATAATAATAATAAATGGAAGAAGGTGATGTCCCAACACTTTTGGTAACTTAGTGATGGGGAGCAACCTTAATTTTACATCGGTGATGGAAAGAAGGGGTGTTGCCTAATTTATTATTTAAAGATGTGCTAAAATAGTTGGAGTAAGAATTTTAAGATGTACAAAAGAATTTAGAGATGAGTTTGAAGATGTATTAAGAGTTCTTGAAGATAGATGAAGCAAGAATCAAAGTGTAACAGCCCCAAAATTCACTACTGAAAAATTTCGTTAATTAAAAGGAAATTAGCGGAAGTAAATTAATAAACCGTGAACTTTGGGAGTATTGCCGCCACACTTAGTACCAGCCCGGTTCACTCCTACCGTTCCAGTACTAAGTGCTAAGGCTAAAAGTGAAAAACACAATTTACAATCTATTTTTAAATCAGAGTAGCGCATCAAATCACTTACAAGAATAAAATCTACCACTGTTGGTTACTTTAACAACGTTAACATTAAAATCAGGAATTTAAAAGAGAGAAAGAAAAAAAACCTAACGGTACCGGATAATTCCTTACTCTCTTTCCCATAACCCACTTGAGTAGCACCTGAAAGACCTGCAAGGGCACTGCCCATTGAATAGGCAGGGGCCCACAAAGGGAGTCCCTTCAGTACTACGGTACTAAGTAACCCTTTAATACCACACTTAAAGACATGCTCACAATGCAACACATAATGCAAGCTATATACATATAAAATCAGGGGTGCATATATAACAATCACTCACATAACAAGTTATAATTCACGATCGATACCTTTAGGTCTGAAGCCATTATTCTGCCATCATTCAATCAATCTCATATTTTATATCCATGTGAGTGCGAGAACCCCACTATTATAGCCGGTGGACCGAAAAGTATACACTCAGGGCAGAACGCTCCTGACCACTATTATTTGTCGGTGGACCGGTCTCCAGGGCAAGACGCTCCTGGCCACTATTATTTGTTGGTGGACCGGTCTGGCCCCGACTCACATGGTGTTCCACTATAAGTGATTAGTATTTTTCCATAACTTTATTCACATGCACATCGGGTTTTATTGAGCTCGGGACCCCCACTATTTTAGCCGGTGGACTGAAATATATATAAAATCATCATCCAGGGCACAACGTTCCTGGGCCACTATTATATCCGGTGGACTGGTACTCAATATCACTTGCCAGGGCAACACGCTCCTGGGCCACTATTATAACCGGTGGATCGGTACTCATAATCATAACTCATCTGAGCCCGGCTCATTAATATTTCACTTTCGTAATTAGTATCTTTCCTTTCCTTAATCAGCACATCAATCATATTTATTTGCCTCGGACGAGAGATCAATAACCCAGGACACAAAGGTACACCAGTCGTACCGGTGCATATAAACTACTCGGTACCCTTCAACCACGAACCCAGGGACGTAAAGGTACCCTAGTCGTACTGGTGCATAAAGCTAACTCAGTACCCTACCGACAAGGACATTTAATTCATAAGTATGCATACCCCCTAACTAGGTCCGTAGAGCTAGAAAGAGTAAGATATAGGGCCTGGCTGGGGCACAAAGGCACACCAGCAAATACCAGAATAATCGTGGACTAAACCACGTCCTTAGGGTAGCAACACCTAAGGAGTCACCATTCCTGATCTCGAGGTCTTTCACTTTAAGTAATAGTGTCTTAATTAAAGTGATCACGAAAAGCAAGATAATCAGATACTTATTCACTTTCAATCATTCCGAATATCATTAGTCATTTCTTATTCAGATGATTATCCAGGATATCATAGAGAAACCATTAAGGCCATACTAATTATCAAATATTATTACTTGGCTAATCAGCATTATTTGAATCATATTATAATGGTCCACAGTCATAACGACATATTAGGTACAAATTACTCATTGACCCCTTACTTATATAATTGCTAAGTATTCCTTCCTTACTTGATAATTTACTCCATTACCCTTTTGGTTGCATAATTACCAAATTACCCCTTGTCCAATTTAGATTACCAAATTATCTCCTACACTTTTTAGATCACCATTCACCCCTCATAATTGCTACGCTTATCATATTACCCATTTGGTTGGTTAGATTACCAAATCGTCCTTCTCCTTTGTTATAATTACTAAATTGCCCTTGAGTTGGATAAATTACTAAATTACCCTCCTTCATTATCAAGATTACTATTTTGCCCCTTTAGTTGGTTAAATAATTATCACTTTATCCTTTAATCGGCTAAATTATCAAATTGCCCCTTTAGTTGGATAAATTACCAAATTGCCCTTCTCCTTTATCATAATTACCATTTTACCCCTCTCAATTATTTTAATTGCCATTTTACCCTTTTTAATTATTATAAATCCCAAATTACCCTTCTTCATAATTATAATTACCAATTTGCACTTCTCTATAATTATGATTACTAATTTGCACTTCTCCATAATTATACTTACCAATTTAGACTCCTCCATACTTATAATTACTAATTTACCCCTTTAGTTGGTTAGTTTACCAAATTACCCTTCTCTAGTATCATAATTATCCAATTGTCCTTCTATAGTCATAATTTAATTACCAAATTATCTTTCGTCGTTATCATAATTACCAAGTTACCCCATTTGTCCCAAGTTTACCATAATATCCTTTTATTCACAAAATTACTCTTCTACCCCTTACTTCCAAATTGCCATAATATCCTTTTATTTATAAAAATTACCATTTTGCCCCTTACATCCAATTTTACCACATTACCCTTTTGCTTTCAAATTACCATAGTACCCCTTACTTATAAAATTATCATTTCGCCATTCACTTATAAAATTACCATATTACCATTTACTTATGAAAATTACTATTTTACCCCTCTATCTCCAAAATTAGCATAATGCCCCTTTACTTGAAAAATTCCCATCTTTTCCTTTACTCATAAAATTACCATAATACCCTAACTTCCATAATTACCACAATACCTCTTTTTACTTGTAAAATTACCATATTGTCCTTTTCCTTCAAAATTACCCTAATACCCTTCTTTCTCACAACTTACAATTTTATCCTTTTACTTATAAAATTATTATTTCACCCCTTTTCCTTTGAAATTACCAAAATACCCTTTTGCTTACAAAATTACCAAAATACCCCTTTCACTTATAAAATTACCACTTAACCTTTTATTACACCACTTTTATGAATTCACCCCCAATACATAAAATACCAATATTAGCACTTCATTCTTATCATTTAAGTCCACCAACTTGTCATTATTCAACATAATACTCATTAGCAACTACATATATTAGATCACATACTTCATAAGCATAATTACTAAAATACCCTTAGAAAATAATATTATTCATGCATTAGCAACATAATACATCATAGACAAGCATTTAACATTTTCATCAATAATCAAACTCCTTACTTAAGTAACGTACCTACATATGGTACAAAAGTTATCATGCTTTTCCTTTTTATCAATCAATATAAGCAACCATATATATATCATGCTAAGCACACAAATCATGCATAAAATCATACTAAAATCCCTAATGTGCTAGCATACGTTTTTACATGTATTTAAGTGAGGATTAACGATTACCTTAATCCCACAAAATATCAAATCTTATTGGTATCCCGGTTAAAGATTCAAGCTTTAATTAGCAACTCAACACCTAAAAATAATATTAATCATTATTATGTTAGAAATAAGAATCCAAGCATAAAACTTTATAAAATTTAATTAATAAAACACTTAACTTAAAATACTATTATACCTTAAAAATTAGCCAAATAAATTTCAAAAATAAAGGGGGATCTCACGCTATATGAACAGCGTGAGTCTCATGCAAAAATGAGAGGAGAAGGGTTTGAAGGGGGTGAGATAGGCAAAGTTAGTTATTTTCGGGTTAGGGTCTTTGGGCTAGAAAAGAGGGTAGATGGGGGAGGTTTCAAGGTAAGGGAATGGTGCAGGAGTGGAGAGGGGGTGTAGGTGGTGGCTGGGGATGGTTTCACGGCAGTAGAAGGCGGCGGAGACGGCGAAGTTGGTTGCCGAGGTGGAGGGGCTGAGAAGGAAGGAAAATAAGAGGGAAAAATGAAGGGTTAAGGAGGCTTTTTTCGACCAAATAATGCATGGTGGTGGTGGTAGAGGGGCTTGCAAGGTGTCGAACGGTGGGTTGGGTGGCAGCAGAGGTGGCTGGACAGCGGCAAATAGAGTGGTTGCAGGTGGCTCGGCGATAAGGGGAAAAATGGGGAGAAAAAGGAAGAGGTGGAGAAGGGAGGAAGTGCAGGGGCTCGAAGGTGGCTTGGGGGGTCTCATGGTGGTGCAGGGTGGTAGTTGGTGGTGGCAGAAGGCAGCGCAGGGGCTGAGTGCGGTGGTGCAAGCGGCGGTGGGCGACGGTGATAAAAAACCGGGGAAAAGAATGGGAGGAGGAGAAAGTGAGAGAAGAGGATCGGGGAAAGGAGAAGAGGCTCAAAATTATGGGGAATGAAGGGCTGGGGAGATGAAGAAAAAAGACGGAGAAGAGAGGGGGCAGGTGGCTGGCCGGCAAGCATACGCAGGTGGCAGGGATGTCGGTTGGCAGGGGAAAAGGAGAGGCATGTGAGCTATGGTCCAAGGGCTGGTTTGGCTTGAAATAGGAAAGAAAATGACGGGGAAGGGAGAGGAAGCAGCAAGGAGGCAGGTGCGATGGCAGATGGCAACAGTTGCAGCGGGCATGGCGTGCTCGACCATGGTAGAGGGGTGTTGGTCAGGTGTGGGAGAAGAAAGAAGGGAGGAAGAAGGCTGGGCAAGCGGTTGGACCGGCGCAAGAAGAAGGGGAGTCGGTCGGTCCAAGAAAAAAAGAAGGAGGGAGGCGGGCTTACTAGGCGGGCGGGCGTGGGAGAAGGAGGGGAGAGATGGGCCGAGGCCCAATGCACAGGGGAGGGCTAGCCTGGTGAGGCAGCCCGAGGGAAGAAAAAGGAAGAAGAAAAGAAGATGGAGGAAAAAGGGAAAAAAGGGCAAAAAGGGAATGGAAAAATAGGGAAAAATAAAATAAATTAATTTATAAAATCATAAAATGTAATATTCTTGATAAATTATTTAGTTTAATAATTTAATTCATTATAATCTAATATATTAATTTAAAAAGGATAAGGTTAGTAAAATATTAGTTTGAAAAATTATTTAAATAAAAATAGTATGATAAAATAACAAAATATCTATTTTAATTTACTAAATATTCCCGTCCAAATTTATATACTCAAAAATCTATAAATTAATTAAATTAAATAATTTTAAAAGCTGATTTATTTCAAATAAAAGCTATTTATTAAATTATTAGTTTTCTAAAAATTTGGGGTATTACACAAAGTGTCCTGTAAACGATAACACTAGAGAAGTGTATGTAATAGTTTAAAGTGCTATAGTACCTTGAAAATGGTCAAAGTGTCCTGTAAATGGTATAGATAATGAAGACTACATTCAATAGGACTTTTCTTAGGTTGATACTAGAAACATGTAGTTCCCTAAATTTTTAAAAAGGGGTAATGTTGAGGGTTTAGGACCAACTATCACATTGAGTCACTTCCCCTCTCATTACATAAGTCCATTCATCTATCTAGAAGGCCAAGCCAACCCATCATACTAAGGGCCAAAGGGCTCTTTTGCTTCTCTATTTCTCCTCCTCTACACTACTATAAATAGGATATCTCCCCCAACAATAAGAGAGCATTTTATGTTTTTATCAGTAAATTTCTCTCTCTAAAATCATTGTCACCTCTATCTAAATATATCACCCCTTATTGGAAATATCACACCAACAATTGTAAAAATATTTTTTTAAAATTTTATATAATTTGCATACTTTTTTATAATGTAATTATAATATTATTGTCTCATGAAATATATTTTAAAAATAATATTTTTTTATAATAAAAAAAAAGAAATTGATGACTCTTTTAGCATATATTCTTAAACTTATTTGAGACGGCATTGCAAAAGATTAACCAATGGAATTTTTTTTTTATATTTCCTCCTATCAGTCAGTGTTAATTAAAAATTAAGTTAATTAAGCAACAAACCATGATTAAACTATCCAAAATAAAATTTAGAAGCACACGATGACACACTAGGAATAAAAATGAGATCTTTGGTGTTATAGTGTAGACATATGTTGAAATCTTGTCAGATCATTCCTATAGTTTTGGTTAAAATCTAAGCTTTAAGAGTGAAAGAAGGCATTGTAAGGAGAATATAGTGATTAATAACCTAAACAAAACTATACGGTGGAGAACTGAGGACAAGGAAGGTTGATTCCTAAAAGTCATTGTAATTAGCTAACATTGGTGGCCATTAGGGTATTTACCTAACTGGAGGAACGATAACATTAGAGCAAAAAATGGGAGATAAAGGTTAAGGGAAAAGGAAAGATAAAGATGAAGACGGGTGGAGTCGTTTATGGCTTGTCTAGAGCAACTTATTAAAATTAGTTACCTAAGATAATTACTTAGTTAAAAAAAATTAGGCTAAAAAGTTTTTAAAATAAGTGATAATAATTGATAAATACTTTTAATAAGTAGTTCCAAATAGTAACTTAACTGAAGGGAATATAAATGGAAGTTGAACTTATACACAAAATGATCGTTGTTATGAGGCATAAAATTGCTAATATTTATAAATATGTCATTGGTTATGCAACCAGTTGTATTATATAACTAGTTTACTTACCATATTCTATGAAGAGAACAGGCATTTTTCTTCTCTCACTAACATTCTTTCTTATGTTTTTTTTTTTTGGATTATTTGTCCTACTCTAAATTTCTTCCAACCATATATCTAGAATCTACATATAGTAAACCACTATCAATTTCACCAATTTTTTAATCAAAGTTTGGATAAAAATTATCATTAATAATTATCTAACAATAGAAGACAATAGTTTTCAATTACTCATAGACATAGTTGTTTCTAATTGGAAAAAAATTTAGCTGGATCATATTAATATTTATCATATATGTATGTAAATATGTATGTATGTATGTATGTATAATTTCTTATCCCCATAAAATTTTCCAAACTTGAATCCAAAATGTTATTTCTGAACTTGTCTAAATTTGGCCCCGAATTAGTGGGAAAATTTTCCATTCCTATTTCCGGTAACATACACATTCTATGGAATATACAAATAATGTACTATAATTTTTAAGACATTCTATGGAATATACATGGGACGATAACATCATACATGGATCGTCATTTAGATATTTTGTTTTTAGGTGTGTAAACCCAACTAACACAAGTGAGTACATTGTCAATAAGTGTGTGTGTGTGTTAAGGCTCACATACTAAGCAATTAAGTTAGGTTTAATTTTCTTGATCAACTAATGAAGAAAATGATGTCGAATAATGTAGGGGAATGTTTACCCCATAACTTTGATAGATATTTTCTATCAATTAGGACAACAATGAGCATATAATGGCTCATACTCATACTCAAAACAACTTAACAAAATCATTAATTAAGTTATAATGGTAACTTTGACTCTTGTTGATGATGGTAAATAATGCATGCTCAGGGATTACCTTGGACTTGGTCAACTATATGTTTACACAACACTGGTATTTTCCTCTACACCTCTTCTCTACCCATGTATACCTTATTCCTCTTCCTCATGATCTAAGTTAAGGCCACATAGAAGGTTTAAAACTTATGAAAGCTATTATCCACTTCTATTATTGTAATACCCCGTATTTTTAAAATCCAAATTATTAAGTTTAATGATTTGATTAACGTAATTTGATGCAAATATTTAATTATTTTAATTTTGATTCATTTTATGGATTTATCGACGATTTCGAATTAATATTTGAATTTAATTAATCGTTGTCATTGCGAACCATTCTAGATAAATTCGTTAACGATAATGATTTTATTATATTCTTATGAGTTCGAGTCTCGGTTAAAAATATATATTCCCGTTCTTTCTCGTATTTTGATTTTTAATATTTTAAATTCGTTTTCGATTATAACTTCGTCATGTGATTACGGCTTTGATTTGAAGTTATATTTCGTTAACAAAATATATTATTTAAGTTATAGAATTTTTGTTTAAATAGTTGAATTTATTTTAATGATTTTACCTGTAGAAAATATTTCCGACTTTAAGTTTATTCATTTTCGGAAATTGTTAATATTTTTAGGAAGTTTTAAATTTAAAATATTTATTTAATAATTTCTTTTTGAAATTAATTTTCTTCTGTTTTACGCTTTTCAGTTTACGAAAAATCGGTTTCGAAAATTATTTAAATTAGTCTCGGTTTATTAGAATTTGATTTAAATATTTCCTTATATATTTTTAAACATTATTTCGAGGTCTTATAATATATTTCCGTAACAAAATAAATTTTTACGTTTGTTGTTTAATTTTTCGAAAACATTCCCGAAATTCTTTATATAGCTTGTATATCAATTCTAAGCCTTCAGATTCGTTCAAAATAAATTTTCGTTAAATAAATATTAGGCAAAATTCTTCTAATAACAATTATAAATATTTAGTATTTATTCTATACTTGTATTTGAAAAAAAAAACTCTAACCCGTCGGCCGACCCCCCTTTTCCTTTTCCTTTTTCTCTTCTTCCATTTCCCTTCTCTCCCCGACTCTCCTGTTCGTGACTCCTGTTCCCTGCGCCTCGAAACTCTAGCCTCCCTAATCTCCTCCTCCTCGCTAGCTGACCTCCAGCTGCCGCCGACCGACCACCGCTGGCGGCGCCGCGCAGCAGCCACAGCAAGCAGCAACCGCAACAGCTGTAACCGACGCAGCGCCACAGCCGCACAGCATCAGCATCGAACGGCAGTGGAGACAGCAACGAGCCACGCCAGTTCTGCCGTCGTCCGGCCACGGCAAGCGTCGCCGACCACTGGCGAGCCATCCCTATTCCCCGACAAAGCTTCTCCGGCATTTTCTTGTCCCGATTGTGTTGATTTCATTCGGTATAAATTTTCGAAAAACCCTAACGCTTGTTTTGATTAATTGGGTATGAATTAGCTTATAAAAAGCTAAATTGATTGTTTGTTTATGTATATATGTGCTGTAAGATTGATTTGGATAGGTTAATTGTGTGGTTGTGTTGGAATTTTGGAAAATTTGGATTTTTGGCCGGGTTATGCCCGAATTTTTTGGATTCGTCTGATTTAGCTATTTTTGATAAATTGATTATACAAAATGTTTTAAAATGTACCCAATTTCATTTTGGAACCGTCAATTTGAGAAATTTATGCAGGTTTTATCGAAATTTGATTCCTAGGTCAAAATTCGGGTGTAATGAAATTGGGTCGTATAATTGAGTCGTTCCATTCAATTGATTTTATAATATCGTTTAATATATATTTAATTTTATATTGGAAGTGTTGATTTGGGAAAATTGTGCGTAATTTATCGGAATTGGATTTTTAGATCAAAACTCCCGCGGGTTTAAATTAGATTTTGTAATCGGGTTATTTTATTCAATTGACTATATAAATTACATTAGAATATATTTAATTACATTTTCAAACTGTCAATTTATATGTTTTGGCAAGAATTGATCGGGTTTGCGTTCCGGACTCAAAAACCCTAATTGTGCTAAATTGCGTATTTCTTTTATTGGTTTTGAGCAATTGACTATTTGATATGTTATAAATGTGTTTAGTTGCATTTCTAAACATTCAATTTGATTTAATTTATGGAATTTTACCGAATCGTATTTTCGGGCCTAAAACCCTAGATTTTAAGTGAGATTATGAAATTGGTTATTTGTATAGTTGTTTCGCTAAAAATTAAATTTATAAAAGTAGTTGAAATGATCCTAATTGTATTCAAATACCTTTAATTAGAATTAATTGATTTGAATTACCTGAGTTTATGCCGTGGGCTTTAAAACCCTAATTTTGAAAATTGATCATCTGGAATTGATTAATCAGAAGATTGTTTTGTTGAAATTTATTGTCTAGATTTATCTAAAATTGATTGAATTGTGTCTTAAAATTATCAATTTGAGGTAATCAAAGCGATTTGGCCGATTTGTGGTTTAGATATTAAAAACCCTAATCTTCGGGGATGATTTTATAAAATTGATTTTTGTTATGTGTATTTTATCTAATCGATTTATATCTTTGGGTTTTAAGTCATTTAAATTATGTTTTAACCTAATCGGTTTGGATTCTGTTTTATGTAAATGGTTGGGTTACCTATTTAGTTGTAAAACCTAATAAATAAGTTATTTTTGATAAATTAACTTACGATCGATTATTCATTCTCGGGCTTTCCAAATTAAGTTGAAATGTCCCAAGTGATATTTGTATTAACCTGTTTTGAGTTGGTTTTAACCTTACATCTTAATAGAGCTATGCTTTTAAGTTCTACGTTTTGGACACGTTTTCTAATAAAGATCATTTGTGTCATTTATGTGTAGTTAATTAGAGTATGTGAATTATTGATTGATAGGATAGTTTCTAATTTAGTTTTTCGATTTCTATCGGATATAGGAAAGCTTTCTCATGGATCCACGAGCTAGTGATCTCTCTCCCTCTTATATCGCTTAGCTAGCTTCGGATCCAGGTAAGTTCTCTACTTACCTCTACTTATGGGTATTCGTAAGGATGTGGCTAAGGTCCCTACATGTTATGTGACTTGCATGCTTTGGATGCTTTGTATCTATACCCTGTCCTGTTGTGTATCACATGATTGTCCTAAATGTGTTTATGCGTAGTGAGCTTGGAGTTAAGGTATGTGGTATGTGTTTTTCTTACGACATGAATGTGATATCCATATGTGGTGATTATGATGTGATGTGATATGATGTAACCCTCTAGGACATGCATGCTATGGTGATTATTATTATTATAACATGGAGATAAAAGGGCAAAAAGAAATAATTGGGAAGTGAGTTGCTAAAAGGGAGTATAAGGGACCCGATTAGGGTTTTGGGAAGAATTAGTAATCTGGAAAAGGTGAAAGTAAAAATGATTAACGGTGAGTGAGGTGCGGGTTGAGAGTGAGAGTTTATGTTATGAGGAATGATTATGGGTGTTTGGGGAGAGAAGAAATATTGGGTGAAAAGGAGAGGTTACTTGTGGGAAAAGAAAGGTACTAGGGTTGAAGTGGCCAACTAGGGTTTTAGAGTCACAGGTGGAATTGATGGGTAGAGCGATATGATTTGGGATTGGACCTAAATGAGATGAGGTGTTGAGGATAGATGAATTAATGGTAGTGAAATAAGAGGAAGTTGGGCCACATAGGTCATATTAGGGTTTCAAGGGAAACCCTAGAGGCTAATAGCGGGTGGAGTCTGATGTCACGAGGTGTTGGGCCTTAACCCACACCCTTAAGAGTTGGTTTTTATTATGTGTGAGTATAGAGGGAAATTGATATCGAGGTGTGATAAGGGGTGCACGAGTTCCAAGATATGGGACGGGCCCTCTTGGGAGGATAAGTGTGAATATAGTTAGCCATGCATGTCAAGGGTAAAACACTTTCAAATAAGATATGTTAAGACACTAATCACTTAAAGTGGAAGATTGTTGAGCCGAGCCCAGACCGGTCCATCAGCAAATAATAGTGGCCAAGAGCTAGGGTGCCCTGGAGACCGTGCCACCGGCGAACAATAGTGGTCAGGAGCGTTTTGCCCTGTATGATTTCCGGTCCACCGGCTATAATAGTGGGAGATTTCGTGCTCAGCAAACCAAATGTAAAATCGATAAGACATGGGGAAGATACTAAATACTTACAGTGGAACACCATGTGAGTCGGGGCCAGACCGGTCCACCGGCAAATAATAGTGGCCAGGAGCGTTCTGCCCTGGAGACCGGTCCACTGGCAAATAATAGTGGTCAGGAGCGTTCTGCCCTGAGTGTATACTTTCCGGTCCACCGGCTATAATAGTGGGGTTCCCGCACTCACATGAACTATTAAAGAATATGTGTGGAATAAATATATTATTGATGAGAATAAAGATTAAGTCACAAGCACTTACAGTGAAACACCACATGAGTCGGGGCCAGACCGGTCCACCGGCAAATAATAGTGGCCAGGAGCATTCTACCCTGGAAACCGGTCCACCGGCAAATAATAGTGGTCAGGAGCGTTCTGCCCTGAGTTTATATATTCCGGTCCACCGGCTATAATAGTGGGGTTCCTGCACTCACGTGGATTAATAAATACTGTGGTGTGAAATGACTACTTTTAATAAAGACTCAAAGGAAATAAGTTTAATTGGACTACGGTCAGCTTTTATTATCTATATTACTACATGCTGCTTACGTGAGTATGTTACGCGTTGAGTTTCCAATAATATAGATTAATTCTACTTGAGGCGCATGAGCCACTTTATATTTCGGTTATACCATGCTTATATGCTTAAATGGGATGTTACATATGTTTCTTATGCTACTATAGATGTATGGCAAGATTCATGATGTGGGTTGTGAGTATGTATGATATTGTGTCAACGTATTGTATCATAATTTAATATGTACTTGATGTTATAGTTTACGTCTCTCCCATAAGATAGGGTAGTGGGACTTACTCAGTATTGGACCCGTACTGATACTACACTGGTTGAATGGGTCCTGTGATGATCCACCGATGGTGGGGAGCAGACCCTTGATGCAGGTTTTGATCGGTTACTAAATTGGGGTGGAAGGCTTGACTTGAGTGAGTAGGCAATCCGGATATTGATCATTCAGGATTTATTTTTGTTTAGCTATATTTTGTATTACACTCCTGTTTTGAGAAACATATTCTGGGGTTGTAATCCTAACTCGTATTCTAACTTCTGTTTGACTTACCTCTTATTAAGGATTTATGTTAAATATCGTCTTGCGTTTTATGATACTTCGTACTAAATGTTGATCGGATTTAGTCTTAGCACTTAGTACTGGAACGGTAGGAGTGAACTGGTCTGGTACTAAGTGTGGCGGTAATACCCCCGAGTTTACGGTTTTATCCTTTGCTTCCGCTAAACCTTTTGGTTTTAAACGAAATTTTTCAGTAGTAAATTTGGGGGTGTTACAATTATGAAGAATCTAGGACAAGATGTTAGAGATTTATTTACAACCAATTATTTAGATTGATGAAACAGATTTCCTAGCCATATGAGAAGATAAAAAATATAAATAAAAAAATTTCTATAAAATATCAATTCAATGAGAATTACATAATCTATAACAAATCAATATAAACTTGAATTGTGAAGAAAATTACTAGGTTACATATTCCAACTAAAAATGCTTCAATCTATATAGAAGTCCTTATAGTAACTTCCATACACCCAATAGCAAGTGATTTGAGAGTACAACAAAAGCATGGGATACCATTTGACTCTAGAGATTATAAACTCCAAAATATGAAGAAATCTATAACTATTAAAAAGGTGTTGATGTGTTTATATGCATTGATCATGAATATAAATTCTCCAAAAGAGTTCATCTAAATATAACCAAGAAGATGGTAAGATAACGATAATTAAAAATTGTAGATAAATTTTGTTAGCACTAGAATTAGACGGTATTGAAATGAAATTATCATCAATGATGTCCTTGTATATAATTTTTTAATAATTAATAAATTTTATTAATCTCCAAAAAAGGCATCATGATCATACATCAAAGTATCATATATGGCACAAAAATTAAGTTGGTAACCTATCTGATATAGCCAAAATACACCTATATTTCCTTTCATATGCACTATGATGAATATAAATAAAACCACATGCACTAATATTCTAGGCATAGTAGTCATATTCTTGAAGGAAGACATATTACGATTCATATAAAGTATGTGCAAGATGCCAACATAAGCCACTCTCAAAATGATGTCCTTGTTGTCTTCTTATTCTTTTTAGGTGATACAAGCTTTGAGGTTGGAAAAATAATTGGAGTCAAAATACTATAAAAATTAAAATAATAAATTGTTATGATAAAGATGATTTGCATATAACTTTCCTAGAAAAAAGAAATGTGGGGGAGAAAGTTGTGCCTTATTTTTAATAATATAGACGATATTTAAAAATATAAGACCGCCATATAAATTTAAGCGGTAGTTTTCATTGTATAGAGTGTGGTTCTAAGTTAGAATAATTGTTTATTATAAAATGGGATGATTTATTTTTCCAATTTTAAGGTTATAGATGGTTTTTTTTTATACAAAAAATGGCCTTCTATACTTATTAAGATGTTTGTTTTCATTCTTCACTTTTAACCTTGTATATCTCCCTTTTAATGTCTCATTCACATAAACTCATAGAGACCTATTGCATAAACAGGTTGTTTCCCTTTGTATTTCACCATTGTTGCTTCCTCTGCATCCTCCTTTTTCCTCTCCTTTGATTCCCTCTTCAGCCGTCACCACTAGCCTTCCTTCTTTCATTTATCTTATCATCATTGTTCTTCTATTAGAGGTTTATATTTTCCATATTTTATCTTTTTTTATTGTTGACATGATATATATCACTTATTTTTTTATCATGCTTTTACTTATTAGGACATCATTGTACTACTTTATTTTTTCCATGTGATGTGTTTGGTATATTTCTAGAAGTGTAGCTTTAATATCATTATTTTTTTTTTAGTGTATTGTACGAGAAACCCTCCCATTTTATACTAACCTATATACATTTTATATACATATGGTTTGGATATTATTGTTGTAGTTGTTCCTAAACTACTATACTCAACTTTATTTTTAACAATAGATATAATAAATCAATCGTGGATATACTCTAGTAGAATGACTAGAGAGTATATAGATAGTATAGATGACTTCCTAAGATTTGAGGTAGAACATGTCACAAATTCACTGTGGATATGTTTCTCACGTATTGACTGTGTCAATAATAAGAAGAAAGGGGTTAATAAAATATAAGATCATCCTTTTATATGTGAGTTTGATAGGAGTTACACTAATTGGATATGGCATGAATAGTCCATTGATGTCCAAATTAGTTATATAAAAAGCGGTGATTTTGAATATGATGGCCTTACTAACATGGAAGACTTGACAAATAATATAGATGAACTTTTTAGAGACTCTTTTGCAAAGCTTAAAAAGTTTGACAGTGATTCAAAAGCACCCTTGTACAAAAGTTGTACTAAATTTACAAGATCATCTATCATGTTACAATTATGAAACATCAAGGCGACTAATGGATAGAGCGATGAAAGCTTCACTTCCCTTATCAAATTGTTAAAAGAGATGTTTTTGGAGGACAGTTTACTTCCTCTCGAGTGATATGAAGTAAAGGACATTATTTTCTCTATTAGCTTGAATTATGAAAAAAAAAACATGTTTGCCCTAACGATTATGTTTTCTATCACAATAAATATATGACATTGGATACATGTTTTAAATATTAAATTTCTTGTTTCAATAAGTCTAAGGTTCCTAAAAATATTTTGTGGTACTTTTCAATCATATCAAAATTTTGGCATATGTTTAGTAATGGAGAAAATGAGAAGAATCTTATGTGGCATATTAAATAGAGGACTTATGATGGAATTCTTATACATCTAGCCTATTATCCTTAATGGAAGATGATAGATATCAAATTCCTTGAATTTGGCCATGAATCTAGAAACTTTTGAATTACACCTTGCTATAATAGAATGAACCCTTTTAATAGAAACACAAACTATAGTTTATGACCAGTTATATTGGTGATATATAATCTCCCTCCATCATTATGCATGATGTAGAAATAGATGATATTAACTTTAAATATATCATATCCAAATTAGCTAAGTAATGATATTGATGTTTATTTAGATCCCCTTATTGAAGATTCAATGTATAAGTGGAATCATGGAGTTTAGGTTTTTGATGTTATTTCAAGAGCCATTAAACTTGAGAGTCATGTTATTTTGTACAATAAATTTTTTTCTAGCATATGGTAATATTTTAAATTATAGTGTGTGTAGATACTATGTATACTCTATTTGTGATGATAACACATACTATTTTCACTTACTAAAGAGTAGGAAGACCACATATCTTGGACATCGTAAGTTTTTACCTACAAATAATCATTATTGTAGTCAAATAAAAGCTTTTAATGGAAAACTTGAATGAGAAAGATATCTAAATTAGCTCATGGGACTCCACATATTTAAAAAATGTAGGGTATTGAATGTGTCTTTGGAAGAAGAAAAAAAACAAGAAGTTAGTTCTAAGAGGTGGGTAGAAAAAGAGGTCAATATTCTTTAGCCTTCCATATCAAAAAACTTATGTTTGCAACATTGTCTTGTCATGATGCACATTGATAAAAATGTATATGATAGCATAATTAGTGGTTTGATACACTTATAAATGTTTCAAAAAAGACCAAGTATGGAATCAATTCTAGTTTGGGTCTTATTGAGATGGGTATAAGAATATGATTACATCCATAGAAAGTGGAAAATATAAATTTTTCCTCACATATGTTATACTCTTTCTAAAAAGAGAATATTTCTTTGTGTGGGTTGATGAATAGAGTGAAGGTTCTAGAAGGATATTCATCAAACATCAAGAGCCTTTTTACAATGAAATATTTGAATTTGTTGGGCATGAAATCAAAGGATCATCATGTTATAATTCAAGATTTATTACAGGTGGCTATACACTCTCTTTTTTTCTAATAGTGTGAGTATTTCAGTCACTCATTTTTTTTTTTAAAATGAAATTGTGCTAATGTTATTAACCATTAAAGGTTGAATGCATTGAAAGAAGATATTGTGATTATATATTGTGGCATCTCAAGATGTATTTTCCTTCATCTTTCTTTCTGACCATGATTCATTTAACCATGCACTTAGTTAAGGAGGTTAGACTATATGGGCTAGCTCATTTTCATTGAATGTATCAATTTGGGAGATTCATGAAATCCTAAAAAAAACTATGTGAGGAACCCAAGCATGCCTGAATGATGCATTATTGAGGCTTATCTAGTAGATGAGGCAACTAAATTTTGTTGTGAGTTCTTATCGAATACTAATAACATATGTCTTCCTCAACCATGACACTAAGATATATCAAATAAAGGAAAATGGGGTAAAATATTTTTGGTGATCAAGATTGATTATTCTAACAGAATGAGATAAGCTCACTTGTATGTGCTTCATAATAGAGATGATGTATAACTATTTGTGTAGCAACACATGGATATGATCAGGACTTTAGATCCATCTAAAAGTGAAAAATGGTTATTAGAGAAACATAATAACTCATGTTCAAAGTGGTTGGCTTCGCAAGTGTATGATTATGATACTGATTTGTATTAGTTTTCACATTCCCCTCAACAATTGTATTGTGGTACAACTCGTACATGATTAATAGTAGTACTTTCAACACAAAAGAGAAAGATATTAAGAGTACCATGTATCATATAGGTGTGAGTATAATATCTAAAGCTTTGTATGTAACAAGTGATAGAGACAAAACCCTTATTTATGCATTCATGATGTACTAAGAGATGATTAGGTATACATGGATATTAGATTACACTTACTTTAGGTTCCTTTATTTGGCTACAAAAAGGTCAGCGATCAAAATGGTGTTTCCACTAAGGAAGTGGAGTTTAAAAGGATGTATCTTTCAAGATAAAATGATAGAAAGAACTCATTTATATTGGCCTCACAAGTCAAATAGGTATTCTATAATTCTAATGTAGCCAATAAAAGACAGTCCATAGTCTTGTCACTATAGAAATAGAATGATAACCTATAAGGGAAGAATGTATTGATTATATACCTACCTTTCTTATTTAATATTAATGATGTCACTAATGATGTTCATGTGTGGGATGATCACAAATATTAGTTTTATGTACTTGAATCAAATTTTGTGCATAAGGAAGGTAGACACCACAACATAAAGAGACATAGATCAATGATGTATCTAAATATAATATAAAACATTTCAATGTTGTGAATTTTAGAAATCATGTTGAATTATATATTAAATTTTTGGATGAAATATATTTGTGAACAATTCCTTATTAAAATGTATGCTTAATTATTACTTTGATGGTTGAAAGTGAGTAGACATTTGATAGTCATGATGAAGATGGCAAGCCAATGATTCCAAAAGAAAAAAATTTGTTATCTTTCTTGGTATCTTAAGTTCACATGATAAATCTCTCTTTAAGCATTGAAGATTGGAAATACCAAGTAGTTATCATTGATATTCATTTGTGATCAATTCCTTATTAGAAAATGTATATTTATTTATATCTAATTTGAAAATAATATTTTATTTAGTTGATGCAAATAATTTAAATATAAATTGATTGATGTCATGAGTGGATAGTTAATGCATATATATTATACTAAACCTTATAAGGTTGCAAATTCATGTGAATATATAGTGCAAATTTTAAATTATGATATGAGATACACAACACTAATGTTTGTGTATCACTTGGGAATGTATATAGGTTTTTGCATGTAGAAAATTGTGAATGGTCCAATTAACATGTGTAATGAAATTTTTTGAAGAAAAAAAAAAGAATGATATAGAAAACATTTATAAAATAACATTGTCATCTATTCTTACACTGGAAAATCTAGAAGGTTTTAAATGGTAGTTGCGGACTAACACTTCCGTCTATAATCTCATGTAGATAGTTGTTATAGTTGTAAATTGCCATATATAGTTCAATGCATTATGTGAGACTAAAGACAATATTTTTAGTCCATAAACACCATTTATCCTTTCCAATAATGCATCATTTTTATTTTTTATTTCATTGTAGATGATTGTGTTTTGAACTGTCATCCATAGTATAGATAGTTGTAACCTACACAACCATTGTCTTCCGTTATCTTTCTTTCTTTTATAGTCTATGCCTATTTTTTAGTGGTGCTAGTTCAAACCAAATCTTTATCATTGCTAAGCCATACAACATTGGGTGAGTAGGTGATCTTGAGTCTCAACTGCCTCATTACACATGCTACACACTTTTCCAGCAAGCACTCCATATCTAAACAACTTCTCTTTTATAATTAGTGGTTGATGACATACCAACCGCATAACTAATTTATATCTAAGCAACCCTTTTATTATTCCAACAAAAGTACCGCTAAGGATTATTTTCACCTTTGGGTATATTCCTATCATACAAGCCATGGATAATGTATCTTCCATGTAGTTCACAGTGATCCTCTACAATATGTTGTGAAAGCTCAAGGCATAAACTCATCACTTTCTTTATTAGACAAGAGTGATGGGCCTTTGATACATAGTCATTTATGAATGTGTTATTGAGATACATTGAACCTAGAGGTCTTGATTATTTCCAAACAACTACCATAAGTATATCACAATCACATTCTTAATCCAGCTAGCCAAGTTTCTATGGCGTAAGCCCTGTTTAGATTTTGGTAAACAAATAGTATGTTGGTCAACCAATGATCCGCTGCTCTTATCACTAAGCTTTTTCCAAAAGAAGGTATGGCATATTATATCAATATATTGAATTACCTTACATTTTAGCACAAAAATCGGTGCTTATAAGCCTTAGAGACCTCCAAACACAAATTGAATTAGTTGGAGATGACATGTATAGGATAGATATTTATATGTCCATCATTCCACTCTATTAAGCAAGTTGTCAAGAAAAGGGTTGGCATTGGTGCACACAAAGTCTAGATGTGCTCAATGGAAAACCCAAGTAGAAAAATGGAAACACACCTTCCTCACATGATAAAAGATCAAGTATCTGTTACCTGAAACTTCAAGATTCTCCCCCAAAATAGGAAAAACTTTCATTAGGATTAGATCTTAATCGTGATATCTCACCAAACTCCACAATATTCCCATGTATATGTCTATATGAATCTAAATCTCCTTTAAAAAATCAAAGTTTGTATATGAAGCATAGATCAATAATATGGAGAGATTGACATCATAGGTGCCCTTTAAAATCATCTATCTATTATAGTTGGTGCATGTATCTATGTAAATAGTCTATGGTTAAGATAAACAAGTATGGAGGAAGAGAATATCCTTACCTAAGACCCCTTTGACTGCAAAAATGCTAAGTTAACAAGTGTTCCAACATTATCATACCAACAAAATGGGGCTGCCAATAACAAGAGTTCCAAAAAAACTCCATCCTACGCTATCATAAGCTTTTTGGATGTTAATATTCCCCACCATCATAGCCCCTATTTTTTTCCAACCATAATGCTTCATCAATTCTATGACCATCATTGCATTATCATTGAGCATATTTCCATTAAAAATGAGCTAGTGTCATTTCAACCACTTCATGAAGCATTTTCTACATTATGTTATTCATAACCTTTGAAATCTCCTTGTACAAGTATTGTAACAATCTATGGGTTGGAAATATTTTCCTCTATATGCATTTAGAACTTTAATAGTAATGATTGTGTTGTTTATTTGTTTAAGTATTCTCCCTATTATCCAAATTTCCTCCAATGTTGCTACTATATCAGCTCCAATAATGTGCCAAGTGTGCTTGAAAACAAATGGATTAAGACCATTAGGATCTAGACTACTTAATTCCCTTTTTGAAAGCATTATTTTTCTCACTTCCTTGGTTGAGGCTGGTCTTAGTAGGGCTCTTACACTTTTTAGTTTCACATGTCTTTAACTATAAATTTTTGTATTCAATATTACAATCTAGTAACTCTAGTGCAAGCAATGATTTATAAAATTTTTATACTATATTATCATCCTTTATGATCTCCTAACCAAACTCATTTACTAGTTTGTGCACACTTTTCATTATTTTCCTTCCTTTGACATTAGCAAAGAAAAAATGAAATAATGTTGTTGTTGTTGAAATAATGGATGGAAATGATAATGATCCTCAACCAATTGAGGAATTTCAACATGAAAATGAGAGTTAGAAGTTATATAATTATAGGTGGATTCATTTAATAGTAAGGGGTGTATTGAAAAGTAGCTTAAAGACCTAAAGGTGTCGAACCAAATTTTTATATGTAGGTATTTGTAAAGAAATGAAATAAGAGTAATGAATTTGTTAGGTATAAAGCCATATAGTGGCCTAAGGCTTCGTCCAAAAGTCTGGAGTTAACTCTATAGACATTTATTCCCCTTTAGTGGATGCAATATCATTGAAATTTATGTGCAACTTAGTATCATAAAAAAGTGTAGATGTGCCTTATTGATGTCATTAGGATACCTACATAAATCATTAGATGTTAATACCTATATAAAAATTCTAGAAGGGTTAATAACATCTAAGGTATATAAATAAGTAAATAAATAAACTAAAGGATGTGTGCTCAATCAAGTTATAAAGATCGATGTATGAACTTAAACAATATGATCAAATTTGGTATAATATCATCACTTAATAGTTGATAAAATAAGAATAAGTAAATAACCCTATTAGTTCATACTTGTTTATTAAATTAAGAGGACCAAGTCAGGTTATACAATCATACCCACTCTTATTGATGATTTGAATATCGTCCTATCTCCTAATGAAATTTAACAAGCAACTAGCTACCGAAGGAAAATAAGAGTATGAAATGAAAGACAAAGCCACAAGTAGTATCATAGTCATAATGTTAGTTCGAGCATGCCAAATAAGGTGTATATATTAAACACAATAGTAGTAGTTCATTAATTTAATGTAGATAAAGTCCTATTCCATCCTTATAAATATTTATAAAACACGCGCGCGCGTGCGCACATTTAAAGGTTAAGTGTTATATCTAAGTGTGACTAGTGCATTGACATGTCTTTCTAATGATGCTAACCTAATGGATCATTTACAAGAAATCTATTATTAAAATATAGTTTGACACCTAGATGAAGACATTTGAATGCTATAAAATGTTTCATATGTTATTGTAACAACTCCATTGTCACACCTAACATTTTTTATTTTAACGCAAAGTAAATAAGGCATATAAGGTGTTACCGCCACATCTAATATAGAGAAGGTACAACCCATTTCCAATCTATGTCGGATGTCAAGATAAAAAGTAAACTTATACATTGTGATCAAGCGAGGTTTTCAACTGATCCCAAAAACTACAAGATTACAAAACCACTAAAATAAAATATAGTAAGAAGAAAGGGCACAAATGTCTAAGAAGACTGGGTTACAAACCCCAACTACTACCAAATAATTCTATTATCAACCCCATACAAACATAAAGTAATAGAAAAACCATTACACCTACACCAAATATATGAAAAATTTTGTATCAGTATGATATATGTATTAAGTAAACATAGTCTAATAATATTGATAGCATGCCCATGCATATAGGTACATGTTAGAAAGTTATAATTCATGATGAAGATGACTATATAATAAATACTTAAAACATGCTTATAATTTAGATAAGAAAACTGTAAAATAGGAGGAACATGCTTGAAAGTAGATAAGCATATGATAACATGAATTTAGAACATATTATACATTTAGCATTATTCATTACTATTCGTTATCAATCATAATATTCATCAAACCTTAGAAATTACATGAACATTTAGAATAATACGGAGACCTTAGAATATGATACCAAGCACTAAAATCATGGAATACACACACATATGATGTCTGCCGATTATTCTATTTCCTTAATTATGTTATTACACAATCTATCACATTTCATATACATTCTCACATATAGATATCTAATCAATTCTATAGATGTATATATAACACTACATTCCACATTATTATGCTAGCATGCTTTCAAATGTACTGAAACAACACCTTTCTACTTATACTATGAAACACACACACTTGCAAGATAAACTACTTATTCTTTAATTTTTAGTGATTGTAAACATGTAAATACACTTTAATTATCTTGTTTTAGTGGGTAAACTATTATTAGTGTCTCATGAACATCTAGCTAAGATCCTTGCTATATGGGATAAGGATTTGTCTACTCCTTAGAGCACTCTAATCTAAAGTATCAATACCCCTTATAGGGTTCATAAATAACCTATAGAGTATAGAGAGGCCATGTTACTAACGTTCTTTATGTAAGATAAATTATGTTATACCTAAAAGTTCGTCCTAAGGTAAAACTATTCTTTAACCCTAAACTCAATCTTTCTCTAAAATTAACAGTGAATTTTAGATATAATAAATCATAATACTTTTCCTATTTAATCATCTTTAAAAAATAGCACTTAATGTTATGGAAATAATACTTATAACAAACCACTTTCTAATATTAGAACACATTAGGCTTGAACTAATTAATTTTTCATATATATTAATATCACCATATCAAAAAAAAAGGGCTATGCACCTTTTTTGGAAAAATTGCAATTTATAAAAAAATATTATTCATAATGATGGAGTTTGTAAAAATTTATCAAGAAGATTATATTTAAAAATTAAATTTTATTTATTATTGGAAAAAACTATTTATAATCATTTACTATTTACATAAAAATACTATTCTAATGTTCAAAACAATTGTCAAGGTCAACAATTGATCCTAAATATCTCACTGAAAGCCTTTAGATATTAAATTATGATTTTGACCCTAATATGTCATAAAAATTAGTAATTAATAATAAAATATTAATTAAACTTTTAAAATCATAAAATTAAATAATAATCACCCCTAATAAATAATTAGCATATCATAATACTAAAACTTAATTAATAGATTCATATTAGATATAGAATACCCCTAAACCCTAAAAACACTTAAAATAGCAAAATGTTTAGCATATAAGGATCTATCACATGAAAATTAGCTTACTATTTATTGAATACATGATGAACATATTAGAACAAATAAAACACAGGTCATATGTAAAAAGTCCAAAATGCCCCTTTTATACTAAAACTTCATTAAATCATAAATTTAACTATACAAACCCAAATCAACACTTCAAATATATGAAATTACACCTAAAAATCCTAAATAATTCAATGGAGTCATAAAAAATTTAGAAAAGCAACAAGAAAGCTATGTTTTACCTTAAGACTGAAAATACCCCCTTTTTTATTTTCTTAAAACTTCATCAAATTCTTACACACCCTAAATATGATCTAATGGAAAAATGATCTAAAAAAACCTCAAGAAAATGATCCTAAAATCTGAAGAGAAAATAAATAAATAACACTAACCCACAAAACCGGCCTCAAACCTGGGATTGGCCCAAAATGGCACATAGGCATAATCACAACAACACATAAAATCATGCTAGTGCATCAAATTCTATCTAATCTTGGTTTGATTATGTTTACTATTATTCCAAAATCTCCTTAAAAAGCTAAAGAATATCCTCCTTCAAGCACAACACCTCCTCCTAAAACCTATGCACAAAAATTACCTACATGTAAAAAAGATAAAAATATCAAGAATTCAAAGAAAGTTAAGAAAATAAATGGAGGGAAAAGAAGAATTGTAGAAGCCAAAAAGAAAAGGAGAGAGAAGTGTCGTGGAAAAGTGGAGGATGAAAAATGAGGCAAATAATTATGTCGGAAGAAAATTTAGTAAAGGTTAGACAATTATAATATTATAAGAATTTAATTGCAAAATATCAAGAGGGATTGTTGGAATTAGACAGGCCTCATGGCCCTTGATCTTGATTTTAGAAAGTTATATGAATGGTTAGGATTAGTTTGATAAAATTTAGATAATATTTGGAGGAAGAAAGACGCAATTTGGGGACTATTGTTCGAAAATATCTGAGTAAATCCAAAAATAGTAAAAAGTTAATAATAATTATACAATATTTTAAAACTATTTTATGCTCAATAACATTAAAATATAGAAATTCTCAAAGTTTCATAAGTTTTTGTTTATTAAAAATGTCATTTCGGGACTTAGAATGTTAAAAATAGAAAAATAGAATGGTGAATAGTGTTTTTATTTTTTTTATCAAAGTTTTCGTTTAAGATTCTTACAAGATTTAGAAGACTTAGAAAAGGCCAAGAAATTTAAATTTGATCAAATTAGAATAATTTCAAAGAAATTTAATGATCAAAAGTGGCTTGAAATTTTCACGAAACTCAAAACCATAAGGAGAAGTAAGAAAGTGTAAATGAAAAAAAAATTAAATATAATTAGGGTTTCTAAAACATTAAATGATGTAATAAATCATTCAAAATGAGATACATTTGTTTATAAATATTGCAATTTTTGATAAAATCAAAGTTTTCGAAAAATAAGGTATTATAGTTATTTTTGAAAAACTAATGATATAAAGATTGTTTATAAGGAATGAGAAAAAAAAATGTATCAAGGTGGTTGACTATTAGGATACATAACATTATTAACCTTATTTCAATCAAGTTATGTGATTCTACATGATGAGATTACTATATTTGAACGTCGAATAAATTATATTGGTCACTTTATCAAACCATATAAAATAGATCACATATATGTAACCGAAAGTGACCCGAAGAGATCGAACAATTATGCCATTTGCATTACATAAATTAAGGATGGATACATTGAAGGCAATAGAACTAAAGCACATGCCAACAAAGCTATCTTAGCCACTAAATTAGACGTTTATTAGTAAGTCCTCAAAGTCATATTTTCCAATGATAACCCAACGAAAAAAAAAAGATAAAAGACTAAATTCCTGGTCATTATACTATGCGGCGGTGCACCTTTTCAACGTGTACCAGATGTCGTAATAAATAAATAAATAAGGGATTTCTGTGCGAAGCCTATTATATGACGTATCATATCTTACTGCAATGAAAGAATTAGACGGCCAAAACCTACTTCACGCCTCAATAAAAAAGATTATTACTGAAGTCACATTTATGACAACTCCACACCGCATGACATCAGCATAATTCTATAGCAAGAAAGTTCAACCGAGCTTCCATGAAATCTTACCACTAGCTAAACTGATCAAAATCAATAGTCCACGCGGACTCGATAAATAGAAAACTATAAACAACGTTATAAGTAGCAATTTTAACGGAGTCTTCGGCTATAATCTTGTAAGCTCATCAATTTTTGACCCATTTTTACGGAATCGAACAGCTTTTATCAATTTGGCAAATTCATCGATTCATCTCTATATTTATATAAAATAACTGACTATGTTCTCTTCCTCTCATCTTTGAAACATATAAGATCAAATTAAATCAAATCTAATAAATTCTAATATTAATAATAATTATCATTATTATTATTATTATTATTATTATTATGATAAACAAATAATTATAATAGTGATAAAAAAATATTAACTATAACATTAAATATATTAAAATAATAATACTATAACATTATTTTTAAAATTAGATCTACAATATTCATACAAAAATTGACTTAAACAAAAACCTATTTTGACCACTTTTCCCGCCACGTAAAAGCTTACGACTCTTGTCTGTCCAAGTAGGGTTGTTGACAAGCCAAATCGATTCGACTCGCTTAATAAACAAACTTAAAATTAAATTTAAATTCAACTTAATTATTGAACAAATCAAACTTGAACATAATAACTTTGAACTCAAGCTCGTTTATAATATAAAAGCTCGTGAACTTGACTTATTTACCACTGAAGCTCGACATTTGGATTGTTAAAAGTTCGACTCGACTCGTTAAAAGTTTGGCTCGTTTATAAACAAGTTAAGTTCAAGCTTTATTTGTTGGCTTGTTTAGTAAATGGACTAAACTCAAGCCTGCCCTGACTCGACTTGATTCGGCTCGTTAACAGCCCTACGTCCAAAGCACCATTGGTTCTAGAATATCTCCACATCGACAAATTTATGGTGTCATATATTTTCACTACCAAAAATACAGCGAGAGAGAGGGGAAAAAAACTAATATAAGATATGAGTGCTTACAGAACTGAATTTGCATTCTCTCATGTCTGCAGTTAAAAATACTAGGGTACTACCGTGGTGCAGTTAAGAGCTAAGATGTAAGACAAAGGCAATAGTGTTATTAGACTCTCTCACACTTGCAGCTGGCCGGACAGCAGAGTAGAAACTACCCTTGCTATTCCAATTTTTTTAGCCACCCTGACTCCTTTATGAGTTTCAAGCAGACAGAAAACTGGCTAGCTGCAGCATCACAGCCCCCCATCAAACTGCAGCCTGCAAATAAGAACCCCAATTTTACAAAGAATATGCCGGCGAATCCTGAGAACTCATTGGGTCTTTCTCAATAAGAATGCTACAATACATCCCAACACAGCACCAGCAAGAACCTGTACCAAAATGTCGATAAGGAACAAAAGAAAAAATTGAACATATAATCAGATTACATAGGCCCTCATATGTAGTCTAGTATCAAAAACGGAGAATACGAATTTCAAAAAACCAACACCTAAATCAAGATTAATTAATTACATTCAAGTTCAGAAGCTTTTTTTTTTTTTACTTCATCTAGAAATAATCTAAATTTGCTTGCTAATAAAACATCAACTGTACTCCGGCAAATTTCGGATGCATATATTATCTCCCTACTACACTAAAGTAACCTAGTACAGCCTACATCAGCATGGAATCAAAATTTTAGGCGAATAGGACACAAGAAGACTATACTAACGAATACCCCCCTTGTCAGCATGAAAGAGTCCGCTCTTGTTGCAAACGGTAACAAATTAATGCTGCACTTGAAACCGTTTCTAGCTTCAATTCACCTAAGATATTGAAGAACGAACTCATAGTGTCACCTTAAAGTATGGGCCAATTACTGATTAGATGCATACTAAAACACTAAATGAAGTTCAAAATTCAAACTCCTAACCATGTAATCTTTTAGCACATTAATATCACTACATAAGAGCTGCACAACATATTAAGGCAAAAGAACTACAAAGAGGGAGCACAAGAGTTACCTGCACCGGAGTATGCCCAAGCGAATCGCGCAGAGGTCTAACATTGGATAAAGGATGTTCTGATGGAAGCTCACACACTATTTGGTTCAGCAACTGCCACAAAATAAATTTCACAAAATAATGTTCCTTCAGGCAAAATGAGATAAAGGACACACATAAAACTCTTTCATTTAGCTATACTTCAGAAAATGGAAGAGCTTGATAACGCATATTCGATGGTAATTAAAAGAGCCCTAACTTAAAGCTGGAAATACTAATTAGTGTCAAGAGCTGATCCTCCCATTTTTATTGAGCAGAAATCTCCATATAGTGTCGTCATTGATATCAGTAAACAAATTAACAAGAAAAAAGAAAATTACAAAACATCTTATATCAATCAAATAGTGCTTCAAAAAAATCTATGAGCCAAAACTGCAAAACAGCAAGTCAATTAGAGCCCACCTGGGCTCCCAGCATGAGAGAGATGAGCAGAATTCCCTCTTTGAGTGGGGAAGTACTCCAAAAAAGTAATTAGGAGGAAGAAAGAGATCCAAGACAGAGATTGAGAGAAATTGCCATTATTTTTCTGCTAGGCTCCTTCATTGATACTGTAGCTAATATATAGCCCTCAGAAAAAAAAATATGCCAACTCCTCGTGACATGCAAAAGCAAACAAAAAGCAGAACAACCAAATATGACACACCATAACAGTGCATCTTCCTCTAGAAAGATGAATAACTAACCAAACTAATTAAACCATAGTAATTTGCGGTAGTAAAGATAAGAGTCAATTAGTATTTCGAGAAAATAAGTCTCTTGGGACTTGAGCACTCTTCAAAATAACTTTGCCTTTAAGGTTGAGTAGATTCAAGCCAAGATATCATCCAAAGACAGGAATCATATGAGTATATGACCAAGGTTAGAGTCCTCCGAATGTCATAAATTTTGGAACCTGCACCATAATTAAAGGGTAAATAGCATAATGCTTGCTTGAATATACAACGCCCCACTTCAAGTACCAGGTTAGCAGCAACTTCCTTCTTATTTATGTTCTGCAGAATCAAGGTGTCGTACTGCAAGAGATGCTTATTCTTGAAGAATCCATACACATGGATTGTTGTGACATGACAAACAACTGTATCCATGGATATTAGTGTGTCCAAGGTCCTGGTACCAAGATTTGGAGTGGCAGACACCCTTTCATGCAAGACTAGCTTGCAGCCTTCTGGGGCTGGGGTTCTCCATCACAAGGACAGCAAAAGGCATCAAAAATTGTGTTCCTCGTGTAAATAAAGAAGCATCATTTGCAGTGTACACTGAGAATGGGGCTGTAAGTGATACAACTTGATTTGAAACTCTCTTTTTGCATACCCCATCTCCCGAAATTCAAAGTCCCAAGAGATATAATAAGTGAATAAAATAGAACCATCCAAGACATCCGATTATAAGAGACCCATATAAGCAGTGTAATACCAACAATCAGGCAACAGAACCACATTAAATGCAGCCATCAAAAAAATTTCATGCGCCATCTGCCCTAAACCCCAATATTACCAATCCCCAAAATACAGGCCAATCTCCAACATCTTGTTGTCCTTCCCAGCACCATCATATTTACACTCAAAGTTTGCCAAGCAGCTGAATATACAAGTACCCTCCTGATTCTTTGAATATACTGAATGTGAATTGCCATGTAATCTGCTGCCGTTTGATGCACCAAGGAAATTTCCTTGGTAATAGCTTGGATATCGCTTGTCAAGATCCACTTCAAGGGAACAGCAACAATATTTGTGCCAAAAAAAATTATTCCCCAAAGGACAAAATTTATTATTTTCACCAAGTATATGTGCTGCTTATAATACAAGCAGCATCGTCCTGACTCTTATCAAAGTAACAACAGTCAAGAGTCCTGATCAGGCAATTAAATCGTAGTAGCGTTTGCTGTCGCGGTCATGGTATCACGGTATTGGAGCGTCGCGAACAATAAATTATGTGTCGCGGTCGTCGCAGCGTGAATTTGTATTTTTATTTCACCATACACTCTAAATATTATTTATTGATCATTTGAATATAAATATTCAATAAAGTAGTGTTTTATATTATATTAGAAGTATTAAAGTAAGTCATTATATGCTAAATTTTCCTAATAACCCTAAATTTACCTATGAATGAAAAAAGACATGTTATTTAATAGTAAATATGAAGATAATAAATAGTAATACTTTATTATAATTCAATAGTAACTTGGTCCAAGATATTTATAGTAAATGAATAAAAAAAATTATCATGCATGCTTTTTCCAGTAGATTTAAAAATTCTCAATAAATCGGCAATTTATCTTGATTTATCGGTGATATTTTCCGATTTATCGGCGATACCGATTTACTGGCGATTTATCAGCCAATAAATGTAAAATTTTAAAACTGTAGCGTATTAATAATTTCATGTCACGGCCGACCCAAAAACCGATAAATAGCAGCCACTATGCTATAGCAGGACCGCTATTTAATTGTATGGTCCTGATTCCTCAATGTTCATATGTTCAGACCTACTCCCTTCATCAATCATAAAAAAAGTTTTGGAACTAAAATCAATAGCTCCAGAAGTCCACACATCTCTAATATTTTCAGTAAGTTCGTAGCTACCTACTGTTCAACACTCCTCATGGAGTGAACAATGTCATGATCAGTGACTATCATATGCTTTGTCCCATAATTTGTAGTGCATATCCAACAATCAACTACCTTAGGCAATAAAACCAAGGTCGCACTGTTTCTGTTGCAGCATCAGCCAAGGTGTCACAAACAAATGTCGCGATTGTTGTAGCATGATTTTCCTCCTTTTTTTTTATCATCAAATATGGACAAATATCAACAAAGATTAGCTGATAATGAATATGTCAATATAAATATATGAAATTCTAAAACAGTCACTTATTAACTAACCCAAAAACTGATAAATATCGATTGATATAGCGTATTGGCAAGAAAATTTTCAATCCTATCAACCACATCATCCCATACATATATATAAGCATTTCATCAGGCACCTTCATGCATGACCAATAAGCATACATACTCTATCAAATCTCAAGACAACAGCATGCACTTGCTGAAACCAGCTACATTTAAGCATGAAGTTACAGATTTCCTCTCTCGTAAAAACACAAAACCCAAGAACATAAGCTAACCCATGTCATCTGGTATCATCCACAAGCATGTTTCTGATAGGCTTTTGATTAAGCACACATATGTGCGGAGGCCACGTAAGGGGGGCTAGGAACGGTGGGACCTGATAGTGAAATGGGGCAGGGTATCCAGTGACCTTTCTGTTATGATCCGATTATTCTGTTATTCCTTTTTTGGACTGGCGGGGGGGTGAGTCATGAAGTTAGTCACGGGTTCAGGAAATAAAAGGGGAAGGGGGGCGAGAGAGAGGGGATGATCTATCTCTGGTAGAGGGTGGGTGGTCCAGGTCCTCGAAACTTGGGAATAGCTGCTGTAATTTCTGTTCTGCGACTATCAATACACTTTGCTAATTAATCCAAATTGTTTTTTTCTTACATTTAATTACTCCTCATTTGTTTAATCCTGGTATTGGTGTGAGCCGGCTGCTGGTTCATAACAAGAGTGGTATCAGAGCAGTAGTCAATCAGGGGGGGGATCCCATTGCTCCAAAGAACGGGGACTCACTGGAAGAGAAGCTGGTGGTAATGTAGGAAGAGTGGCAACGGGAGTTGGACCAGATCCGTGATGATACTAAGATGCTCCCGATGATGGAGGATCGACTGGAAAAAGGGGGGAAATGGATGGGAGAAATCGCTGGGAAATTGGATGACATTCTTAAGGGAGGAGCCACTAACCTGCAAGTGTTGAAGGGTCTGGAAATAGGGGAATCCGTTGGTGAACCAGCAAGGGTACAAGCCGCCAAGCCAGTAGTGGCAGAGAATGAGTACCAAACAGAATTCTGGCCATCAAGAAAACTGAAGTTTCCGGTGTTTAGTGGGATAGATCCTAATGGATGGATTTTTTGAGTGGCGAGATATTTTGCCTTGAATCGCATTCCAGAAGTGGTAAAATTAGAGGCGGCAGCAGTAGCCATGGAAGGTAGAGCCCTCGCATGGTTCCAGTATGCTGAGGAGAGCAAGAGATTTGATTTCTGGAGAGGATTCAAGGAGGCTTTCCTGGCGCGATTTTGCTCCCGTCAGGAGGATACCATCTATGAAAAATTCCTGGCCATTAAGCAGGACACTACGGTGGAGGAATACTTAGAAGCCTTCAAGCTCCTCGCATCGCCATTACAGGGGCGCATGTCTGAGGAGGTGATGCAGGGAACCTTCCTTAATGGGTTGAAGCCATACAATTAAATAGCGGTCCTGCTATAGCGTAGCAGCCGCTATTTAGCGATTTTTGGATCAGCTGCGACGCAAAATTACCAATACACCACGATTTTAAAATTTCACATTTATCGGCCGATAAATCGGGATAAATCGCCGATAAATCGACCATTTATTGAGAATTCTTAATTCTACTAAAAAAAGCATGCATGATAATTTTTATTTATTTATTTACTATATATATCTTAGATCAAGTTACTATTGAATTATAATAAAGTATTACTATTTATTATCTTCACATTTACTATTAAATAGCATGTCTTTTTTCATTCTAAGGTAAATTTAGGTATTTAGAAAAATTTAGCATATAATGACTCACTCTAATACTTCTTATATGATATAAAATACTAGTTTATTGAATATTTATATTCAAATGATCAATAACTGATAATTAATGTACATGGTGAAATAAAAAAAAAAATTTCACGTCACGACAACCACGACGCATAATTTATCGTTCGCGACATTCCGATACCGTGACACCGCAACCGCTATTTAATTGCTTGGCTGCAGCCTGCAATTCGGGCAGAAGTAAGGATGATGCGGCCAAAGGGGTTGGTGGAAATCATGGAAGCAGCCCAGATGGTAGAGGATAAGAATCGGGTTATCCAAATGGGCCAAGGAGGAGCTGGTGGATATACTAACAAAGTGATAGACCCTTGATCCGTTACACCTATGTGAGGAAGGGCAAAAGAGGAAATGGGGAGTAAGGATTGTGCGGATTAGTTAATTGCTGAAGTGTCCAGTGTATTGATGACTCATTTTTGCTATCCTTATTGTATGCGTCGGGGAGGGTCTGGTAGCTAGGGGGGTGAGTCACCCTATTCTGTTATTCAGTTAGAGGCTAGTGTGGGTATTTAAACGGAAAGGAGAGAGAAGGGGAGGACAGGAATTGAGTCGACTGTGGGAGGTGCCAGGACCTCGAATCCCTGGCTGTAACCTTTCAATTCTCTAGTGCAAATCCCCTTTTATTCTAATTTTATCCTGGAGCAAACTTATTGCGTTTCTGTTTCCATTATTTCTTGTCATTACTGGTTGTGATCAAGGACAGGGTTCTATCAGTGGTATCAGAGCAGTTCGACGAGCAAGGAGAAGCTAGCAGATGGCACAGAAGAAGGTGGATGCTCTGGAGGAAAAACTAGCAGTGGTACAGGAAGAGTGGCAGAAAGAGATGGAAACGGTGAGGGAGGACACAAAACGGATTCCTGCTCTTGAGAAAACCATGAGCGAGGTACTCAACAAGTTGGATCAGATGTTGGGTGTCTCATCATCCCCTGCCCCAAGGGAACTCAGGACCGATGAATTTATGGGGATGGCGCCACCTACGCGCCCGGAGTTTCGCGCAAACATAGAGTCAGAAGGGAGGCGATCGGAAAACAGATCAACAAGACAGCTAGAGCTTCCCATCTTCAATGGAGTTGATCCCGATGGATGGCTATTTTGAGCAGAGCGGTACTTTACCTGGAATCAGATGAACGAAGACGAGAGGCTCAAAACTGTAGCTGTAGCCATGGAGGGGAAGGCATTAGCCTGGTTCCAGTACATGGAAGAGGGGAGGAAGTTTACATCCTGGCGGGGATTTAAGGAGACTTTTCTCCTTCGATTTCACCCCAGGCATGAGGGGAGTCTCTGTGAGAAATTCCTAGCGATCAAGCAGACGAACACTGTGGAGGAATTTCTTGAGAATTTTGAGCTCCTAGCTGCGCCACTGCAAGGGCGAATATCGGAAGAAGTCCTGGAAGGCACGTTCCTCAACGGCCTGAAACCAGCCATTCGAGCCGAGGTGAGGATGATGAGACCATGTGGGCTGGCGGAGATCATGGTGGCAGCGCAGATGGTGGAGGATAAAAACAGGGTGATCCAGACCGACCGGGGAGGATAGGGTGGGTCTGGGCCCAAAATAGATCAGGCGGTTCAAGGCCCACCGAACCCAAAGGGGGCTAACCCGGGATCAATTTCTGCGATACCCGTGAGAACCCAATTCGCAGTAGGCAAGCCAGGGACACCAACGACGATTACAACGAACCACGCAGGAGAACCGGCGATCGCCCGACGAACAACTGGCCACCGGAGGTTAACCGACGCCAAGCTTCTGCGCCGCCGAGAGCAGGGCCTCTGTTTCAAGTGCGAAGAGAAATTCAGCCCGGGGCACATTTGTAAAAATCGAGCGCTCCAGCTACTGGTGGTGGATGACTCGCAGGAAATGGACGAAGAAGAAGAGGAGCTGGAAGCATTGGCAGAAGGGGAGACCGGAGGAGTAGCAGGGCGAGTCGAGTTGTCCCTTAACTCAGTAGTGGGCTTCACAACTCCCCGAACGATGAAGCTGCGGGGTAAGGTCCAAGGGGAATCAGTGGTGGTATTGGTGGACTGTGGCGCTACCCACAACTTCGTCACCTGGGAACTAGTTCGCCGGCTGAAGTTACCTCTGTCAGCGACGGCTTCTTATGGGGTCTTGATGGGCACAGGAAGTTCAGTACAAACGGAAGGCATCTGCCGGGGCATTTCACTGATTCTCCCAGATATAGAGGTAAATGAGGATTTCCTTCCACTGAACTTAGGTAGTGCGGACATGATTCTGGGTATGCAGTGGCTCGAGAAGTTGGGGACGATGCAAATTAATTGGAAATTATTGTTGATGAAATTCCAAGTGGGGGAAGCGCAAGTGACGCTGCGGGGGGAGGCTGACCTGTGTAAAACCCAGGTGTCTTTGAAATCCTTAGTGCGGACTATGCGCAAGGAAGGCAGTGGGCTACTATTGGAATGTTGTTTCTTACAAACGGAGGAGTTGTCCACTCAGGCTGAGGTACCCCGATCAATTTCGAGGATCCTTGACCAGTTTCCAGAGGTGCAGAAGGCAAGGGGCAGTCTGCCACCTCCCAGGAACTTTGATCACAGAATACCATTACTGCCCGGCGCTGCTCCAGTCAATGAACGGCCCTATCGCTACCCCCAAATACAAAAGAATGAGATAGAAAGGTTGGTGGGGGAAATGTTAGCCGCAGGATTAATACGACCTAGCCATAGCCCCTTCTCAAGCCCTGTCTTACTGGTTAAGAAAAAAGACGGGAGTTGGAGATTTTGTGTGGACTATAGGGCTCTCAACAAGGTGACAGTTCCAGATAAGTTTCCCATTCCAGTCATTGACGAGCTGTTGGATGAGCTGAATGGGGCAGCCATATTCACCAAACTCGACTTGAAATCTGGATACCACCAAATCCGGGTTCACCAAGAGGATATCCCGAAGACGGCTTTCCGTACACATGAGGGGCATTACGAGTTCCTAGTAATGCCATTCGGTTTAACAAATGCTCCGGCTACATTTCAAGGGTTGATGAACGAGGTATTCCGACCTTATCTTCGTAAATTTGTTCTAGTATTTTTTGACGATATCTTAATATATAGCAGAAACATGGAAGATCATCTCAAGCACTTGGGGAAGGTACTTAAGGTGCTGAGTGAGAATGCGCTGACAATTAATATGAAGAAGTGCGTGTTTGCCCAGCTGGAATTGGAATATTTGGGCCACATTATCTCAGCCAACGGGGTCACTACAGATCCAGCTAAGTTGAAGTGCATGAGCGAATGGCCAGTGCCCAGAAACCTGAGGGAATTAAGAGGATTCCTGGGTCTAACAGGGTACTATCGCAAGTTTGTGAGACATTATGGACAATTGGCAGCTCCCCTCACTGCCCAGCTTAAGAAGGATTGTTTCGGGTGGAACGAGGAAGCCCAAAAGGCATTTAATCAGCTCAAAGAAGCCCTGCTTAGGGTGCCAGTTCTGGGATTACCTGACTTCAAATCGCCCTTTGTAATAGAAACAGATGCATCCGGGATCGGGATAGGAGCCGTATTAATGCAAGGGGGACGTCCTATTGCTTTTTTCAGCCAAGCCTTAGGACAGCGGGCACGGTTAAAATCAGTGTATGAGCGAGAATTGATGGCCATAGTGTTGGCGGTGCAGCGGTGGCGACACTATCTAATGGGGCGGCCGTTTACGATTAGAACATATCAGAAAAGTCTAAAATTTATGCTGGACCAGCGGGTTTTGCCGGAGGAACATCTTAAATGGCTTTCGAAACTCTGGAGTTTTAATTTTAGTATTGAATATAAGCCGAGGGGAGAGAATAGAGCTGATGATGCCCTTTCTCGATTGGGAGAGTTGACTACCCTTTCCACAATTTCAGCAGCAAGGATCGACAACTGGAGCAACCTTCAATCTGAAATTGAAAAGGATCCCAAACTAGGAGCCATAAAGGAAAAACTACAGCTGGGGACTGGGGTAGAGGAAGATTACCAACTCAGAAATGGGAACCTTTTCTTCCGGAACAGGCTGGTCCTGCCCGCAAATTCATCTCTGAAACCACGCCTGCTGGCTGAATTCCATAGCAGCGGAATAGGAGGGCACTCCGGGGTGTTGAAGACTTACCAAAGGCTGTCCAGGGAGGTGTATTGGGCTGGAATGCGCAAGGACGTCCAGAAATTCGTGGCATCATGTGGCACTTGCCAACAACAAAAATATTCCACCCTCACCCCTGCAGGGTTACTTCAGCCACTGACCATACCACAACAAGTTTGGGAAGACATATCCATGGATTTCATCGAGGGGTTGCCTACTACAGATGGGTTCAATTGTGTCCTGGTGGTTGTGGATTGTCTTACCAAGTACGCTCACTTCATTCCACTGAGGCACCCATTTACCGCCCGATCAGTGGCTGCTATCTTTGTGAAGGAGGTTATACGTCTGCATGGGGTTCCTAGCTCAATTGTATCCGACCGTGACAAAATTTTTATGAGTAATTTCTGGAAGGAGCTGTTCAAGGTCCAGGGAACCACTCTCCACTTCAGCACAGCCTACCACCCACAAACAGACGGACAGACGGAGGTAGTCAACCGGAGCTTAGAAACATACCTGCGCTGTTTTGCAAGTGACAAACCCAAACAGTGGGTAAAGTGGATACCATGGGCTGAGTTTTGGTACAACACATCATTCAATACAGCCACACGCACCACCCCCTTTACTGCCCTCTATGGACGAGACCCGCCCAAACTACTGCGGTACACAGCAGAAGGCTCCCCATTAGCCGAGGTTGATTTTGAACTGCAAAACAGGGACGATGTCCTAGAGGAACTGAAGCAACACTTACTACGAGCGCAGGCCAAATGAAATCACAAGCTGACCAGAGGAGGAGGCATTTGGGGATAGACATTGGAAGCTGGGTTTATGTCAAACTCAAGCCTTACCGGCATCGTTCTCTCGCTCGCCGCTTGAATGAGAAGCTCTCTCCGAGGTATTTTGGCCCATACCAGGTGGAGGGTAAGGTGGGGCCAGTGGCCTATCGACTTAAGCTTCCAGACTCTGTTCCCATCCACCCGGTATTCCATGTATCAATGCTGAAGCCAGCCGTGGGGACAGAACATCAAGGGCAGCCCTTTACACCCGTCCTTACTGCAGATTTGGAGTGGAAGGTGGAACCAGAAGCACTACTGGATGTGAAGTATAATACCAAGGGAAGACTAGAGGTGTTAATCAAATGGAAGGAGCTACCGGAATTTGAGGCTTCCTGGGAAGATTTTGCACTCGTCAATGAACAATTTCCTGAATTCCACCTTGAGGACAAGGTGAAAGTCCGAGAAGGGGGTAATGATAGACCCTTGATCCGTTACACCTATGTGAGGAAGGGCAAAAGAGGAAATGGGGAGTAAGGATTGTGCGGATTAGTTAATTGCTAAAGTGTCCAGTGTATTGATGACTCATTTTTGCTATCCTTATTGTATGCGTCGGGGAGGGTCTGGTAGCTAGGGGGGTGAGTCACCCTATTCTTTTATTCAGTTAGAGGCTAGTGTGGGTATTTAAAGGGAAAGGAGAGAGAAGGGGAGGGCAGGAATTGAGTCGACTATGGGAGGTGCCAGGACCTCGAATCCCTGGCTGTAACCTTTCAATTCTCTAGTGCAAATCCCCTTTTATTCTAATTTTATCCTGGAGCAAACTTGCTGCGTTTCTGTTTCCATTATTTCTTGTCATTACTGGTTGTGATCAAGGACAGGGTTCTATCACAAAGGTGACCTAGGTGGGTCAGGCCCAATTAACCCACCACAGATGAAACACACGACAGCCCTTCCCCAAGTTTCTACCATTCTCAATACAACTAAGCCCTCTTTGATCTCCAGTGGTCTTCATTCGGGGAGTGCGGCCACCATTCTGAGTCCGGAAGAGGCGACCTCCTTCCGGCGACAATCCGGGTACTGAAAAATGTCTGACACTGAGTGTCAAAGGCGGAAAGAGAAGGGCCTCTGTTTCCGATGTGAAGAAAAATTCTCTCCAAGCCACGTCTGCAAGAACCAACTCCTCCAGGTGCTGATAGTGGACGATTCTGTTTCGCCGGAGGAGTTGGACGATAGTGAGGACCTACTGGAAGGGGATGAAGGAAAATCAAAGATGGCTAGAGGTAATGTCAAGCTTTCTATGAACTCTGTCGTGGGTTTTACTTCTCCTAAAACTATAAAATTATTGGGGGAAATTGATATGGAGAAAGTGACGGTATTAATTGATTGTGGCGCAACCCATAATTTCATAGCAAAGGAAATGGTAGCGAGATTGAAGTTGCCCTTAACTGTGACCTCAGCATATGGGGTTTTCATGGGGATTGGTGGCTCGGTACAGCCGTACAGGGCCAAGGGGTTTGTAAAGGGGTTCGACTAATATTACAGGAACTAGAAATAGTAGAGTACTTCCTACCATTAGCCTTGGGAAGTGTAAATATTATACTTGGGATGCAACGGCTAGAAAAACTAGGGGTGACACCGGTTAATTGGGGGTCATTGATAATGAAATTTATGTTGGGCAAGAGGATGGTGACACTGCACGGTGATCCAAGCTTGTACAAGACGCAGGTATCATACAATAAAACCGCGGTCGCGGTCGCGATTGCGGTCGCGGTCGCGGTGTCGCGGTATCGGAGTGTCGCGGTCTATAAATTATATGTCGCGGCCGTCGCGGCGTGATTTCTGATTTTTTTTTCACAATATGGATTAAATTTTATTTATTCATCATTTAATTACTTATACAACTATGCATAAAGGTTATATGTTATATTAGAAGTCTTTAAATGACTTATTATATGTTAAATTATTCTAACAACACTACTTTTGCTAATTAATAAATAATAAGTTATTATATGTTAAATTATATGTTATAAATTTATTATATGAAAATTTATAAATAACTTATTATAGAACTTTCATGTAGCATATGAAAATTAGCAACATATTAATATATTATTCAACTAATAAATAATAGCTAATTAATAAAAACTAGATAGCATAAGTTAAGTAGATTAGTTAGCTAATTAATAAAACATAGATAATATTATCACATATTAGTAGCATAATTTAACATAAATCATTTAAATATTTCATATCTACTAAATAAGGAATACTAAATACTAAATTACCCTATAAAATTATAGCGTACCTATAATTAGTAAGTGAACTATAAAAGTCATTATTTATAAAATTATATAGGTGATAATGAGTTTTTAATATAACACAAACACACTTAAATTATTATGTATATACAATATGTTAAATAAAGAAAATAATATCTATACACTAAATATAAGTATTTAAGTGTCTAACTCTTCTTGGTATTAAATAAATACTACTTCTCCTCTTACCCAATTTCAAATTATTATTAATTGATTTTTTAGATGCCTAATCTATAATATTAAATTTATTATTAATAAATTATCGTTATATTATATTTATATAAATTTACAATAAATTAACACTATAACAATTATTTATTATCTATCTATTAATTTTAATCATGTACTAATTTAATTAATGTTAAAATTACTTAACTAATTAGTATTCAATAATCATACAAAATTATTAATAATAAACTGTTATTAATTTATTATAGTATATAACTGCATATATTAACAATATATTTAAATTATAATAATTATAAGTATTAATTTATCTATATATTAATTTAATTAATTATTAATATCACATCATTACTAGGCTAAGTATTAATATTTTATTTAAAAAATTCATATATGTAGCATATGAAAATTAGTAACATATTAATATATTATTTAACTAATAAATAATAGTTAATTAATAAAAATTAGATAGCATAAGTTAAATGAATTAGTTAGTTAATTAATAAAAAAGAAATAATATTATAATATATTAGTAGCATAATTTAATATAAATTATTTAAATATTTTATATTTACTAAATAAAAAATGTTTATACTAAATTACTAAATCAGAAATGTTTGCTGCGAGCCTACGACGTATCTTATAAGCCAGTAACAGTTACTGTGCTGGAGTCTCAAAGTCAAACTCTCACTCAGTCCCAGCCTTCGACGGTTCCAGACTCCAGAGTGCTAGACTTCGAGACCTCGAGTGCTCGAGCAGCTCGACTCTTCCGGAGTGCTCGACTTCGACCTCGAGTGCTCGAGCAGCTCGATTCTTCCGGTCTTCCTGTTCCCAGACTTCCGCCGCTCGTCGTCTGCTGCTCGCTAGTCGCCGCTCGCCATCCGCAGCTCGTCGTCTGCCGCTCGCCAGTCGCCACTCGCCCTCCGCTGCTCGCCCCCGATTCTACGGTTCTGGGTTGCAGGTTTTTGTGAATTAGGGTTAGTTTTTTTCCATTCTTCCATCAATAATTGCTGGTTACTGTAGGGTCACCGATATTTCGGACAATATCGGCGATATTTTCCGACATCCGATATTGCGCCGAAATATCGGCGACATCGCCGTGAATTTCTCCCTCCATTGCGTTTCGGGTGTTTCGCGTCGCGGCAGGCACTGTTTCCGCGAAATTGCGGCCGATACGCAATATCGGATCCGCGATTTCATTCCATGGCAGGTATCCTTGCGATCACTGATTAAGACTCTAAACCAGGTTGGTCATGGGGTGTTACTGGAGTGTACCGTGCTGGAACTTGAAGGAGAAGGGATACGACAAACCGGTCCAACCATCCCAATACCGCAGGACATACAGGACGTCTTGGACTTGTATTAGGACATTATGGAGACACCCACAAGTCTGCCTCCAATTCGAAAATTTGACCACTGCATCAACTTAAAAGAGGGAACTGCTCCGGTTAGTTTTAGACCTTACAGTTATCCGCAAGTACAAAAAAATGAAATAGAGAAGTTAGTGGGAGACATGCTGGCTGCAGGGATTATCCAACCAAATCGAAGTCCATTTTCGAGTCCAATGCTGCTAGTTAAGAAAAAAGATGGAAGTTGGAGGTTTTGTGTGGATTATCGTGCATTAAACCGGGTCACTATACCTGATAAATTTTCGATATCAGTGATTGAGGAGTTGTTAGATGAGTTACAAGGGGCAACAGTATTTTCCAAGCTAGACCTCAAGTCGGAATACCATCATATTCGTGTCCACCCTCCAGACGTGCACAAGACCGCATTTCGCACACACAAGGGTCACTACAAATTTCTCATGATGCCATTTGGCTTGACGAATGCCCCGGCAACATTCCAAGTACTCATGAACGACATTTTCAAGCCGTATTTAAGGAAGTTCGTCTTGGTATTTTTTGATGACATTCTGATATATAGCAAGACATTGACAGAACATGTTGCTCATATAAAAGAAGTGTTGGAGGTCCTGAGAAGTCACACTACGTTCTTGAAGTATAAGAAGTGTACATGGGGGCAGCCAAGGCTGGAATATTTGGGTCATATCGTATCAGGGGAAGGAGTGGCTGCAGACCCATCCAAAATTCAAGCGATGGTGGACTGGCCAGTGCCTACAAATCTACGAGAGTTACGAGGATTTCTAGGTCTCACTAGATATTACCGGAAATTTATCCACCGGTATGGGCAAATAACTGCACCTCTCACTGCCCAACTTAAAAAGATAGTTTTGGTTGGTATGACGAGGCACAATGGGCATTTGAACTCCTCAAGGAAGCCCTGGTTAAGGTACCTCTACTGGCCCTTCCGAATTTCCAATAGCAATTTGTTATTGAGACAGATGCCTTCGGGGTAGGGGTCGATGGGGTGCTGATGCAAAACTGGCGCCCGATTGCATACTTCAGTCAAGCTCTAGGAATGCAAGCTCGTCTAAAATCAGGTTTTGAGCAAGAGCTTATGGCAGTGGTACTAGCAATCCAACAGTGGAGACCCTATCTCTTGGGTCAGAAATTCCTGATCAGAACTGACCAAAAAGCCTGAAGTTTTTATTGGAACAACGAGTTGTGAGTGAAGAGCACCAAAGGTGGGTGGCGAAACTGTGGGGATACAACTTTGATATTGAGTACCACCCTAGTTGTGAGAATAAGGCCACAAATGCTCTATCTAGACGTGGGGTGGCTGGGAGTGTTGCTGCCCTATCATTGTCATGAGCGGGCAATTGGGAGACCCTACAAGAGGAAATGGATAATGACCAAGTTTGGGGACCTATCAAGCAGGAGTTACTGAACTCTCCGCAAGCAGGCTCTGATTATTCACTGAACCAAGGGAATTTGCTATACAAGGGAAAGCTAGTATTTCCTTCTCAATCTATTTTCATCCCTCACTTGCTGGCAGAATACCATGGGGGCCAAATTGGGGGACACTCTGGAGTCTCCAAAACATTGCAAAGGCTTAACAAGGATGTATACTGGGTGGGAATGCACAGGAGAGTACAACAGTTTGTGGCTGCCTGTGAGGTATGCCAACATAACAAGTCGCTGGCCTTATCACCTGCAAGGCTACTACAGCCACTACCGATTCCTGAGAAGGTATGGGAGGATGTCTCAATGGATTTTGCGGAAGGGTTGCCTAGATCAAAGGGGTATACATGCCTTTTTTTGGTGGTTGACCGTTTGACGAAATATGCTCATTTTATACCCCTACGGCACCCATATACAGCTCAAGACGTTGTTGTTGTGTTTGTTAAAGAGATAGTTTGCCTCCATGGCATACCCCGCTCAATAGTATCGGACAGAGATAAGGTGTTTGTCAGCCACTTTTGGAAGGAGCTATTCAAGTTATAAGGTACACTTCTTAAGCATAGTTCGGCCTATCACCAGCAAACGGATGGGCAAACAGAAGTGGTTAACCGAAGTATTGAGACTTATCTGTGTTGTTTTGCCGGGGACAAACCTAAATAATGGGTGTGGTGGGTACCTTGGGCGGAGTATTGGTACAACACATCCTATCACACAGCCATCAAGACCACTCCCTTCACAGCATTATACAACAGAGATCCCCCACCCTTGGTTCGCTATACGGTGGACAACACCTGTTTTGCGCAGGTAGACAGGGAGCTGCAGGACCGAGACCTCATCTTAGCCGAACTCAAGGGGCACTTGCAGTGTTCCCCGCAACTTATGAAAGCTATAGCAGATAGGAAGCGTAGGGATGTAGGATTCATGGTTGGAGACTGGGTTTATATTAAGCTCAAGCCCTATCGTCAGCGATAGTTGGCTAAGAGGGTGAATGGAAAGTTGTCCCCAAGGTATTTTGGGCCTTACCTAATTACAGCACGAGTGGGAGCAGTCGCCTACCGTCTAGCCTTACTCGAAAATACCCCAATCCACCCGGTTTTCCATGTTGAAGTTGGTTGTGGGCAACGGGCAGCAAGCACAACGAATTCCACCAGGGTTGACAGAGGAGCTCGAATGGAAGGTGGAACCGAAGGATGTCTAGGGAATGCGCTACAATGCTAGAGGAGAGCTAGAGGTGATGATTAAGTGGAAAGATCTTCTGGATTTTGAGGCTTCGTGGGAGGAATTTGAGCTTATCAATGAACAATTTCCACGTTTCAACCTTGAGGACAAGGTTAAAATTCGAGGGGGCGGTATTGATAGGCCTTTGATTAAGCACACATATGTGCGGAGGCCACATAGGGGGGGCTGGGAACAGTGGGACCTAATAGTGAAATGGGGCAAGGTATCTAGTGACCTTTCTGTTATGATCCGATTATTCTGTAATTCCTTTTTTGGACTGGAGGGGGGTGAGTCATGAAGTTAGTTACGGGTTCAGGTAATAAAAGGGGAAGGGGGCGAGAGAGGGGGGGCATGATCTGTCTCTGGTAGAGGGTGGGAGGTCCAGGTCCTCGAAACCTGGAAGTGGCTGCTGTAATTTCTGTTCTTCGACTATCAATACACTTTGCTAATTAATCCAAAGTGTTCTGTTCTTACATTTAATTACTCCTCATTTGTTTAATCCTGGTATTGGTGTGAGCCAGTTGCTGGTTCATAATAGTTTCCTTTATCAAAACCGGTATCATAGCCTTGAAATTGTGGCTTATACTTGAATCAAATACAAGAATTACCCCTTTCACCTTCAAAATCAGCATAAAACAATGAAAAAACAGTTTTGAGTACCCAAAATTACCTCGGTTCTGTCAATGCTCAAATGTGGCGCAATTCTTAGTACCAACTCAAATTCACCCAGATCTAGAGGTTTAAAGAATTCTGGGATTTTTGGATCTGCAACTGCAACACCAATTAATGTCGGAAACAAAGGTTGTTGATTGAGGATAGGCTTCAAGAATTGTAGTGTGGTTTGTGAATTTGAAATAGCATTTGGATTGAGTGGAACACAAGGATTATGTGCCGGACAACAGGAAAATGGCAAAAAGAGCAAAGGTGGTCAAATATTGTGGCATTCATGTGCTACATCTAGTTTAGCGTCAAATTTGGCAAATCCAGTCATCCTCTTCATTTCAAATTTTCCTAGATATGGCGGTTCATCTGAAGTTGTGATGAGGATGGACCAAATGGGCATGAAAATGGGGGTAAAGGGTCTTTGGTTTCTTTTTCAGGTACAGGTGGTGAGGACAGTAGAGAAGTTGGACTCTTTGGTTGCCCACAAATTTGAACTAGAGATGGCAAGTTCGAACTGTCTTTATCTTCTTGCTTGAGGGTCACAGTATCAAACAACAGATGTTCTGCTTTTGAAGGTTGAGAATTTTTGTTTGCTGCGATGGCTGTGATTTTTTTACTTTCGCTAACGAGAATGTCTCACTGTGGTTATAAGGGTGCTCTGTGGTTTCTTGTTCGAGTTTGGGCAAATGAATAGACAAAATTTCATCTAAATTCATCCATTCATCCAATACTACGAGCATCATTTTTCTTCTCAATTTGAATTTATGTTTAAGATGATACTTTTCATCCCAGTAGACACAGATATCTGGTTCCCAATTGACATTCATTTCACTAAAGCCAATACGATGGATTGCTGGCGTTAAGGGGCGTTGTGGGTGAAAGAACTTCAGGATGTAAGGCTTGAGCCATGGCAGCTCTCAATAAGAGCACCAATTGATGCAAGATAATTCCCTCTTCAAGTGGGAAAGAACTCCAAAAAAGAAGTTAGGAGGAAGAAAGAGATCCAAGATAGAGATTGAGAGGAACCTTCTCCTTTATTGATACTATAGCTAAAATATAGCCCTCAGATGAAAAAATATGCTTACCAACTCCGTGTGAGGTAAAAAGCAAACAAAAAGCAGAACCATCAAATATGACTCACCATGACAGCACATCATCTTCTAGAACAATCAATAAATAACCAAACTAATTAAACTAGAGTAATTTGCAGTAGTGGAGAATATAGTCAATTAGTATTGTGAGCAAATAAGTGCCTTTTGGACTGAGTAGACAAGTGCACCTAAGGCCTTGGGTTGGGTTAGATCGTATCAAGCAATCACCATTTACTTATGCTCAAATTCAAATTATATGACTTGTTTGAAAAGTGATTTAAAAAATGAACGGCATATAGCAATAAACAGGGCCATTACTCTTTTCCATTATTGTGACAAAAGCTAGTATAGTTGACAATTTGCTTCTTGTATAACTTTCCCATGATAACAAAACCTCGAAATTACTTTACAAAAATATATGGCAAAGGACAGATAATTAATATCTTTCAAGAATTCAGATCTTACTTCAGCTTGCCGACCAGCATGAAGCCTTACTCCAGTGGCATCATACATAACCTGCAATATCAATATCAAACATCAACATGGATATTAGATCATATTCAGAATTAACGCCTCAGAGAAAGTGAAACATGGAAGAAAGAGAAGAACAATTGAAGATGAGACACAAACACAAAAGTAAACCAAACATATCAATTTCAGCCAGTTGAAAATGCAACAAGAAATGCATCATTATTTTACTATATTTGTTTTCTTTCATGAATATATGAGGCCAAGCTATGCATGTGCTTACATTCTATATCCATGGTCATTGAATTTGTTATGATGGCTTCCAATGCTCAAAGATGAAAGAACTACACCAACATGAAATCCTATAAGATTCTTAAGTGAATCATAAACTCTGTGTTCATTTTCATTAATTTTTTTTCGTCTTGTGAGTTATATATTCTTAGGAAAAAACAAGATTAGTTTCTTTAGCTGAAATTATAGCAAAGGTAACCATCTTATTTATATCTTACAAAGTAAGAATCAATCATTTCAAAATCTTTATTGCCACATCAATCTGCATACCTCTGACTTTGTAATTTTGGCTTGCCAAGCCAATTTTTTTTTTTAAATGTCAAATTATATAGTCATATTCAATAAAAAAAATTGAAAATTACATTATGAAGACATGCAACAACAGAAACTCAAAAAAAATAAAAATCTGAAGATATGTAATATCACTTTGCAAATCTTCAAATTATAATTTTTGGCTAGCCAAGCCAAGTCAATTCTTTTTTTCTTTTATTTTTGTCATTCTAAAATGACACATAGCCATACCCAATAAAAACACGACTTAAAAGTTCAAGTGTTGCTAGACATTTAGTCTCAATTATTGCTTTGGCATGATTTTCCCGCCTTGTTTGTTGACAATTAATTTAGAGTTGATTGATAGCTAACAAACACTTTTATTTCATAATTTTATAACTAATTTTTGTTTGAGGTCATAAAAATATACTATTAAAAAAATAAAAATAAAAATAAAAATAAAAGGCCTAAAAACTTGCACATATGTGTGCAAAATAACATAAGTAATTGGTAGGGAGGATAGAAGAATTAGAGTGGAGCCTAATGTAACCTTCTTTTTTTTCATTGTTTCATTTCTCATCATCTTATTACATATATAGTACAAGAATATGCTATGAATAATGGTGTAAGAAATGAGGAGAATTATGGGAGAGGTGATTAGGACAAATGAATCATTGAAGAGGGGTCAAGGGATAGGAAGGTTTGCATTCACATTATCTAACAGTAGTCTCTCCTTCAGGCCAACCCTACTCCTTTCCCTTCCCTTCTCTTCTCTCCCTTCTCTCTAACTGCCTAACTACCCTCTCACCTTACAAGCAACAATATATGGGCCAACGCGATACAAATTACAATTACCGGTGACAATAACTATTTTCATATCTCATCCTCACCCTTCTCCCAATACTACCAGCCCCCATTCCACCCACCACCAATGTCTCCTTGATTAACAGCAGCTACTTGATCAAAGCATCTGCTCTTCTTCATTGTTCTATTCCCTGCCCCCCCCCCCATTTCAACATCCCCATCTCTGTCAGCTCCACCAATAAAGCAACACTTTGGTGTTAGGATTTAATTTCACTGTCAAATTGACCCAATCTATTGTTTTTCAACCTAACCCCCGTTTCTTTAACCAACATATCATGGAAATTCAACAACTTCCTGGTTCTTTCATCTACGCTAATTCCTAGATCCCATAAATACAAGGCTTGAATGAATATAGGTTTTTCATATGCACACAATCATAAAGCAAAGGGAAATAGTGTTCTCTAAACGAAGTATCATCTTCTTCTTGGTGCAATATGCAAAAATAATTATGGTTTCCCAGGTAGAGAGTATCTTTATTTCTCCTCCTCTCTTAGTAGTGTAACAATACTCTGCTCTCTCTAATTTCTTATTGGATACATTTTTAGAAGAAAAAGATGGCAGCTTGTGCTTCATCCACAAGCAGACCAGTACTCTGCTCTCTCACAATTGACTAGACTCTATAATCCACAACGCCATTGTCTTTGTATATCATCTTGGCCTTTCTCACTCAACAAAGGGGTGCATTTATGAAGAATTCAATGATGAGAGGTACCATCCTGACAGGAAAGTCGGAGATAAGGAGGTGGCCGGAGAAGTAGAAGCCATGTATGATGGTGACCCTAAGGCTTGACCCATAATTAAAAGGTTAGAAATAAAGAAGGACCAGGCCACTGTCATAGGCTCTCTGGGTTGGGCCAGCACAAGACCCTTATCGATACAAATTGGACAGGCCAGGTAAGTCCCCCAAATTATGCATTTAAGCATAGAAGACAATATGTTTTGATTGGACTCGAGAGAGAGCTATGATGCTGCTGTAATTTTTTTGCTCATTTTCCATTTCCCTCTTTGTCGATCATGTTCAGCAGGTGTTTTACCAGTTAAAAGCTAAAAATAGTGAGCATTTTCCTTTTATGGTAGTGATTTGATATAGTATCAAAAAATAAACATAAAAAATTCTCAACATCAAAGAAAGAATCTGAAATGAAAGATGGAGGAGAGAGGAGCCAAGGAGTGAAATTACCAGTGGACAGTCCTTGCTGAAAATAAAAGTTTGCCAGGATTAGTTGGTAAAAAGAAGGGTACAAGAATGAGAAGTGAGGAGAGAGGAAGAAGGGGAATGTGTGTGTGTGTGTGTGTGAGAGAGAGAGAGAGAGAGAAGGGATTGGATATGGGTAAATGTTTTTTTCTCCTGTCCTTATTATCTTAAATAATTGAAGCCCTTCATATTTAATCCAATGGCCTGACTCTCGCCCTCACATCTCACACCCTAAGATTCCTGAATGTGCATATATTTCCCTCCTTGTACTGTTGTACATAAATTCAATGATTTTAACTTTTGCTCTTAACTAACAAATCACAAAACCCACAACATCTAGCCTCTCAATACGGGACTCAATTTCCTCTCAGCTGCTCTAGTTCTCCTATGCTCCCCACTCAAAACTTAACACTCCAAGAGTATGTTCATTGAAGGCTTAAATATCATTACATCTATGTTTAGTTTAGAGATATATGCAAAAGGTTAGAGATCCATAGCCTAATGGCCGCTGTCCCACAATCCATCCCAGTTGTCCAACATAGGTGCATAGATGTTCCCCCTTACCCTTCTCCCCCCAACCTGTGTACTGTAGTCGAGAGAGAGAGAAATATATGCAGTAACTAGTATAATAGTATTTTCTAAAATCATGACCAGTTTTTAATTTATATTGAGTAATTACTATTCATATTGGTCATCGCATATTATCTAAATAGTGTCTTTTTTCTTTCATTTTTTATGCATTTCAGCAGAAAATATTGGTCATTTTACATAGGACCTAAAAATATCAATAAATGAATATATCAAAGATTAAACATGTACACCATGATTATCACAAAGATCTGACTTGTAACCCCCCGGGCACAGAGATGTGCAATATATCAATTTACATGATAATACATCATGCCAGTGTGTCGCAGGAAATTACAGATCATTCAAAACAGTGAAATACAGGTATCCAAAAATAATAATATTTTGGCACGATAACAAACAGGTTCTGATGGTATCTGTCTTGTAGTCATAGAACATTTGATTTAGGGCAGGTTGAAAGTGGGAAAGTGAGATAATAAGGAAATATATGGGGAGAACAAGGAAATAATGTTTTATTCATTATGAAGTGATCAAAATCAGAATAGAGAAAGTCTCATGACTAAAAACAAAATGGTGAACTCATTCAACAAACTTAAACATTAAAAGGACAGAACTTTGGATTGTTCTTTTTTTTCAGCGTCGCCCTATATAGGCTTTTCTTCTCAGGGAAACCATTAATAAACTATCTATATTCAAAACAATAGATCAAGCTGGCCTTGCATCTAAAATGAATGGGAGCAGAATCTTTAGTCGCCCCCACATCAATGTGAAGTAGTTCATCAGAATTAGCAGATATACAACAGAAGAAATGCAGAGCAAGAGAAAGAATTTAAAAATGAAAAAAGACAAAGAAAACGTAGTTCCAAAAGGTACATACAACACACGCCAAAACCACTGCAATTGCAAAAGCTGGTCCAGAAGTTCCCTCTTGTAGAGCTATAGCTACTGTCAGTGCCATCACTGTAGCAGAATGGGATGATGGCATTCCACCAGAACTAAGAATCCTTCTAGAGTCCCATCTCTTTTCCTTATACCTGATCACCTAGCATACATGCATGTATGGAAAGACTGAATAACTTCCCAGAGTGTATAAAAGCACCGATCTACATGGATAACACCTAGTTCGGCTTGCAAGAAATCAAAAAAATTATGTAAGGAAAAGAATACAAATCCCAAGAGAACCAACTTGAATGAAGATCCAACATATAGTCATCTGCAATGCAAAATGCAGAAAATTCAACTTACTTAAAGTTACAAGATTCCCCATGATTGCAAGTAGAATCCTTTTTATTCTACCACAATCAATTTTTAGCATTACATAACAAGCTCCAAGTTCCTTCCCACAACTTATAATGCAACAATAAAAAAGTTAGTCTACATACCCCACTCTCATACACAGATAGTATCTATTCTACTAATATCTCCAATCCATACAATGAAGTAGAACCGTGCCCAATTCTCAAGGTTGCCAGACAAGCAAAACACGGTATTTCAACAGTTCAACATAGAGCTGCAAGTTGTTTTTGAGAAGATATCATCCCAGATATCAGCATTATTTCCTTTCCAAAATCATAGAAAGCTTTGAGATTACTGAACAATACCCTCAGACATCTAACTGAACCACAACCTCCAAATGTAGATGTAGTCATACACATCCAAAACAAAGGTAAATGAATAACTAAAAATAATGCAAGGCTACTGCTTAGAACAGAAACCATAGAATTGATTGATTTACTTCACACGCTGAAAGCACCAAAGCTCGCCCATGATATAGAAATTATTTGAAATTAATTAGTTATTAGTTTTAAATTCCAAAACCTTTTTCAAAGTGCTTTGCAAATGAGTTTCCTAGATTTATTTATTTTTAAATAAAAGGGGTGGGGGAAGAAGAGAGAGATTTTCTTAAGTGGATGGGCAGCACTGCATCTAAAAGTCTACATACCATGCCATACCAATACACAGAAGATATTTTCTCTAGATAGATAAAAGTATAAGCCAACAACCCCAGTGGCAGTGCATGACAGTAGCATTTATCACAGATAAAATATCGTCTGGACAAACTTGCTGAAAGAGTCAAGAAAGAATATACAATACAAGGAAGAGGAACTCGCAAATTATGGTTAAAGATGAGAAACAAAAATCTAACCAGTAACTTTCTATTGTGATGCTTCTATGCCAAGAACATCAGTGACAAAGCTACTAATTCCAAGAGCATATTGGATAATGCCGATGTCATAAGCAAAAAGTAGTGCATGAGGTAAAGGATGAACAATAAGATGGCAAACATAATTTCTACAACCTTTTCATCTCATTAGGGACCATTGAAAACTGTAGTACGCAACATATGGCACCCGTATAATCTTTTATACAAATTGAACAACCAGTACTGGTGCTACCTGGCATCTTAACCGTTTAGCAGAACGTTATAGGCTCATATAATCTATCACCAAACAACATTTCCCGCAAATAATGAAAGCCACCAACTTATTATAATAAATGAGCACAATTCTAATGGTCCCTTCAGCGGTTTCATCATACCTCATACTCCTAGGAAACATGAAGATACTTATACGTACTACGGTTTTCTTTCTTTTGTATCTCAGCATTTGCAAGCAGATAACAGCTTACTTGAGTCAAGCATCTTATGTAAAAGTATCGTGAAAGCTACACGATGAATAGCTCGCAATTTAATGAAGGAGATAACGATTATACTCCCATTGAAAAGCTTAGTTACCAATTCAAGATCACATCCTAAGAGGTACCCCTCCCTGGCTACCCCCGGGCAACTTTTCCGGGCAAACACAAATCCGTCCATTTCCTTCCGTGCCTTAAACTGGAACTCAAAATCGGAGCATCCGCTGGAAGGGTAATACCAGCACTGACCAATACTATGTCTTTCAAGTCTTTAATAGGCTCTTGATCAAACAATGTCAGTTATATGTACAGTAAGAGGGAGAGAGTTTAAACAAACCAGGCCGTGAACAGCTTCAGGAACTGGGCGAGCGTCAAGGCGATGAATGCAGAAAGCAAGCAAATATTCGTAGGCAGAAGAGACGGCGGGGATAGAGACGACGCAGCTCGAGTACTCGCCGCCGCATCTGCTGTCGTGATCACCTCGTTCATCCTCGACGATCTCTGTAAAAAACGGAATCTTGTATCATACTAATACAGATCTTCAGTAAAGGAAGAGATTTATCCCCTTCTTTACTTTCTCTGCCTAGTTTTCTGACAGTTTCGTCTTCAGGAAAAGTGTCAAATTGTTCAGATCGATGGCGGAGGCACTGGTGTGGACAGAACCGGCGGCATGAAACTAGGCGAGCAGGAGCGGTGGGTGGGTCATTTCAGCAGACGCGTACACACGCTAGATTCATAGTCAGATATCTCCGAATATATATTCAAAAAATACAAATAATTTATAGATCCATAGAATATCGAATATAAATACATATATTCGATACTTATATAAAAATGTTATTTTAATAATTTTAATAAATTTTAAAACAAATAAAAGTAAAGAATGCATATTTAGCAATATTTATATTTATATAAGTGGCGTATTTTAAAATATATATTAAAATATTATTATTAATTTTAAAATTAAATAAAATTTATCTTTATAAAATTAAAATATTGTATTTTTTATTAAAATAATTAATAAAATATCATATATTTTTTCATATCAAATAAGTCAGTAAAACTTAAATACCATAAAGATTTAATATCTTTTTAAAAAAATTAATTAAATATCTGATCAAAATTTTTGGATAAGAGATCAAATTTTTATATTTTAAATATTTTACACAACTCTAATGCATTTAGTTTGCTTCAAAACAAAGTTAGTGTTGGCGTTCGGCACTTGAGGCATCTACAATACCTAAATATACATCGGATCTTAAAAATTCAAATCTAAATTTATATTTATTGTATCTGACAGATAAATGAGTTATTCATGTATCATGTGCATATTGCATATTTGTAAATTTGGGGGCATATTTATAAATAAAATACACATACAAATATTTTTAAATAAAAATACACTTTTTCTATTATAAGTATACACATTATTTAGTTGTATGGTTAAAAAAATGGTGATATTTTTGTAATTTTTATTAACTTTGTTTTAAAAGAAAGTAAAATGATATGCATGTTATTCAACAAAAATACACATGACAATTCATAATATACATATATATATATATTACATATATTCGAATATACACATTATAGTATATAAATAGTTCGCACATATTTAAAGATTGAAATATACAACTTCTAACATATAAATAGGCATATTATATAACACACATTATAGTATATAAAATAGTTTACACATATTTAAATATTGAAATGTACAACTTATAATATATAAATATACATATTTTATGACAAAAATACACATCATCTAGGATAATAAAACATGTCTTTCATAAGATGCACAATTTCTAGAATACAAGACACGTCTTTTAATACTATAGTACACATCTTTACCATTAGAATATACAACTTTAATAAGAATAAGAATACACATCTTACAATATATAAATACACATATTTTAGTATATAAATACACAACTGCTAGAATATAAATACACATCTATTAATACTATAACACACGTCTTTTGTTATTACAATATCCAACTTTTAGTATAAGAATACACATTTTGCAGTGTATAAATAGTTTAATACATATCTTATAGGATATAAATGCAGATTCTTATATTTAAATACACATTATGTGATATAAATACACACCTTTTGCAAAATAAATACACTCAAAAAAATATCCATATTATAAATATATTTTCGGAGTACACATATTCTAATATAAAAATCATATTATTTACAATAATAATACACATCTTCTAAAATAATATTACACATATTTAAAGATAATAATATACATTTTTTATGGATCAGTGTGCGTGCTTTTAAAATAAAAATAAACATATTTGGGAACAAAAATATGCATTTTGGGGGGCAAAATTATATATATTTAAAAATAGAAATATACACAATTATAAATATGTATTTATATAAAATGTGTAAACATTCATTCAAAAAATCTCAAACTTTTCCACTATCAAGTGTGTATGTGCACGCACGGATACCCGATTTGCAAAAAAAAAATATATCCGGAAAGGATGCCGGATATATTCACCATACAAGGATTGTGTGCCGTGTTAGTTTTTTATTGGAAAATGAATAATTTATGCAAATGCTAGTACATTTATATTTTATATAGATTAAAATAAATTTTTTATTTAAAAAATTTTTCTCTAATGAAAAGATAAACATTTTGAAGTGGTTGTTTCAACTTTTCAAATGGTATTTTAAATTTTAGGATATTACATAAAATGCCCCCTATATTTTAACGAAATACACAAGATACCTCTGCTCTAATTTACTTTGTGTCAAATACCCTTGTATTTTTATTTTTATGCATAAATTGTTCTTATAACACCCCCCGCCAAAATTCTAAATAAAAAAATTATTTTGAAGACAATGTAGAAGCGTAATAAGATAAGTTGAGGGATGTTCACACCATGAAAGATGTATGATTATTACCTAACACATATTTAATGCAAGGTAAAATGAATAAAAAATAAGTAAAGGTGCATATGCTAATAAGATAACAAAATGAAGATGAAAATAATATAAGAGGAAGAGATAGGTTTATAAATCTAAATACTGAAACCAGAGTTAATAGTTTAAATAACCAAAAAGAGCAAAAGCACCCCAACATAGTGGGTAAAACAATCTAAACCGGTTAGCCCTAAGCAAACTAAACAAAAAGGTAAACCTCAATCCCTAAAGGATGTCCAACTATTGGCCCACAACATTGTCTTCAACATACTCGAGCTAGGAATCGTAACCCTACAAACCGTCCTCTAATCACTAAAATATTGGTAAACAAAACTACTTAGAACATGATAAGGGTTCATGCTACATATTAAGATCATATAATAATCTGGTATATGACATCCTTAGAAAACAAGACACATAATATCATAGATAACATATGTAATACCCCGTATTTTTTAAATCTGATTTTATTAAGCTTAATGATTTTATTAGCGTAATTTGATGTAAATATTTAATTATTTTAATTTCGATTTGTTTTATGGATTTATCGACGATTTCGACTTTATATTTGAATTTAATTAAATGTTGTCGTTGCGGACCATTCGAGATAAATTTGTTCACGACCATGTTTTTATTATATTTATATGTTTTTAATTTTCGGTTAAAAATATGTATTACCGTTCTTTCTAGTATTTTAATTTTCAATATTTTAGATTCGTTTTCGATTATAACTTCGTTGTGTGATTACTACTTTATTTTGGAGTTATATTTTATTAACAAAATATATTATTTGAATTATAGAATTTCTGTTTAAATAGTTAAATTTATTTTAATGATTTTATCCATAGAAAATATTTCCGACTTTAAATTTATTCGTTTCCGAAATCGTTAAGATTTTCGGGAAGTTTTAAATTAAAAAGATTTTCGGAGCATATCTATGAATTTATTTTCGAAATCAATTTTCTTCTTTTTTTTATCCTTTTTGGTTTGCGGAAAACCAGTTTCAAAAATTATTTAAATTAGTTTTGGTTTATTAGAATTTGATGTAAATATTTTATTATACGCTTTTAAATAATTTTTTGAGGTCTTATAATGTATTTCCATAAATAATATAAATTTTTACGCTCGTTAGTAAATTCATCCGAAAATATTTCTAAAATTCTTTATATAGCTATTTTATGAATTTTAAGCCTTCGGATCCTTTCGAAGTAAATTTTCGTTAAATAAATTTTATATAAAATTATTCCAATAATAATTTTTGATATTTACTATTTTATTTTGTACTTGTATTTGTAAAAAAAAAAAAAAGACCAGCCGGTGCCCCCGACTGAACCCCCCTATTATTTTCCTTTATCTCTTCTCTTTCCCTTTCCTGACTCCCCTGCTCTCTACACCCGAGCCCAACCGCAACCCTCACCTCCTCCTTCTCCCTACTCCTCTAGCTGCCATGACAGCCACGACCGACCACCACCGGCGACGTTGCCAGCCACCGCAACAACTGCACACAGCAGTCGTAGCAGCAGCCACAACGCAGGTTGTGCAGCCATTGTCCGACCACGGGCTGCCTTGTTGGTTGCCGGCGAGCTATCCCCAACCTCCGACGAAGCTTCTCCGGCCTCCACTTGTCCCGATTTGCAAATTTTTGTTTAGTATAAATTTCTAAAAAACCCTAACGTTGATTTGATTAATTGAGTATAAATTAGCTTATGAAAAGCTAAATTAATTGTTTGATTATGTATATATATGTTTTATGATTGATTTAGAGTGGTTGATTGTAGTGTATTTGAATGATTTGTGAAAATCGGATTTTTGGTCAGGTTATGCCCGAATTTTTCGGATTTGCCCGATTTGGCGATTTTGGATAAATTGATTATATAATACGTTTTAAAATATATCTAATTTCATGTCGGAATCGTCAATTTGATAAATTTATGCGGAATTAATCGGAATTTGATTCCTAGGTCAAAATTCGTATGTAATGACATTGGGTCGCATAATTGAGTCGTTTCGCTCAATTGATTTTATAATATCGTTTGATATTTTAATTTCATATCGGAAGTGTTGATTTGGCAAAATTGTGTGTAATTGATCGGAATTAGATTTTTAGGCCAAAACTCTTGCGGGATTAAATTGGATTGTGTAATCGGGTCGTTTTATTCAATCGACTATATAATTTATATTAGAATATATTTAGTTACATTTTCAAACTATCAATTTATATATTTTAATTATAATTGATCGGATTTGTATTCCGAACTCAAAAACCCTAATTATGGTGAATTGGATATTTTTTTTATTGGTTTTGGGCAATTGATTATACGATATGTTATAAAATATGTCTAATTGTATTTCTAAATATTTAATTTAAATAAATTAATAGAATTCAATCGAATTGTATTTTTAGGCTTAAAACCCTAGATTTCAAGTGAAATTATAAAATTGATCATATGTATAATTATTTTTCTAAAATTAAATTTAAAGAAATAGTTGAAATGATCCTAATTGCATTCTAATACCTTTAATTGAAATTAATTGATTTGAATTACCTGAGTTTGTGTCGTGACGGATTATCTTGAATTGGCTAATCGAAATATTGCTTTGTTGAAATTGATTATCTAGATTTATTTAAAATCAATTTAATCGTACCATTAAGCTATCAATTTGAGATAATAAAAGTTAATTAGTAAGTTCGTAGCTCGAGCATTAAAAACCCTGATTTGCCGGATATGGTTTTATAAAATTGATTGTGCTATGTGTCTTTTATCTAATCGATTCTGTCTTTGGATTTTAAATTATTTGAATTATGTTTTAATCTAATCGGTTTGGATTTGGTTCTATGCATATGGTTGGTTTACCTATTTAGTTGTAAAACCTAATGAATAATTTATTTTCGATAAATTAACTTATGATCGATTATACTTTCTTGGGCTTTTCAAATTAATTTGAAATGTCCCAAGTAATATGTGTGTTAATCCAATTTGATTTATATTTAATCTTAAATCTTAATAGAGCTAGGCTCTTGAGTCCTAAGTTTTGGACACATTTTCCAAGAAAGATCGTTTATGTCTGTTTGTGTTTATTTAATTAGAATATGTAAATTATTAATAAATAAGATAGTTTCTAACCTAGTTCCGATTTCTATCGGCGATCTAGGAAAACTTTCTGGTGGATTTTTGAGCTTTCGATAACTCTCCCTCTTTCTCAATTTGATTAGCTAGCTTCAGATTTAGGTAAGTCATTACTTACCTTTACTTATGGCGGAATTTGGATGTATGTCTACTTGAAGTGGAAGGTGATAAGTATGCCTATCGATTATTTAATTATGTCAAGTGTATGTTGTGTTCTGTGTGGTAACTGCATATATGTACAAATTTATAGCCTCAATACAAAGGTGTGAGTATGGATTGAAATTATATGATATCCTATGTTGTATCTTTATGTCATGGAATTATTCATGTGGGCCTGATTTATGGTCAGTTAAAATCCTTGAATAAGATACTAATAATTCAAAGTGGAAGATCACGTGAGTTGGGCCGAGGTATAGGGTTCGTTCCAACCGACGATAATAGCGGCTCAGGTGTCCTGTCCCTGAGAGATGATTCAAGGCGTTCCACCGGTTAAGAATAGTGGCTCAGGAGCGTTTTGCCTTGAGAGGTGTAGAGTCTATTCCACTAGACGATAATAGTGGCTCAGGTGTCCTGTCCCTGAGAGGTACTTTAGTCCGTTCCACCAGATTAAGAATAGTGGGGCCATATACTCAATGTGAATAAGAATATGATATGATTTAAGTAATGAATAAGATACTAATTATTTAAAGTGGAAGATTACGTGAGTCAGGACCAAGTGTAGGGTCCGTTCCACCAGACTATAATAGTGGCTCAGGTGTTTTGTCCCTGAGAGGTGATTCAAACTGTTCCACCGGTTAAGAATAGTGGCTCAGGAGCATTTTGCCCTGAGAGGTGTAGGATCCGTTCTACCAGACGATAATAATGGCTCGGGTGTGTTGTCTCTAAGAGGTGCTTTAGACCGTTCCACCAGTTTAAGAATAGTGGGGTCCGTGAACTCATCGTAAATAAATAAAACCGGATGTAATAATGATTATTATTGGATTGTTGGATTGGTGTTACTTAGCATGCGATTGTGATTTCTTGTACGCTTGTATCTTATGTGTCGTCTGTCTAGTAATGTATTCATAAGTATGAATCTATGACCCTATGTTTTATTATATGTAATACATGTATAATTGAGCATGAGAATTGTAAGCTAGAGTCTTTCATATCTTAAGTGTTTCATGTTTCCTTCCATGAGTTGGGTAGTCTTGATTTACTCATTATCGGACCCGTACTGATGCTACCTTGGTTGAATGGGTCATGCGATGATCCACTGTTGGTGGGGAGCAGACCTCTTATGCAGGTTTGAGATCGGATATTGTATTTGGGCGGAAGGCTTAGCTTGAGAGAGTAGGCAATCCGAAATTTGATTCGTCGGGATTTGTCTTATTTAACTGTATTTATTTTTGGAAGTTTCAAGTGTTGTATTTAAATTTTCAAGGGCTTTGTAATGGACTTTTAATTCCTCATACTCTGATAAGCTTTTAAAATTCGGGTTTATTTCACAAGTTCCGCTGATTTATTCAGCGACGATTTTATTCGGTGAAATTTTTCACTTGTCATCTGCCTATGGATATTGTTGGGGTCCCTCCTTAGTTAAGGGGGTTTCCCAAAATAATAATAATAATAATAATAATAATAATAATAATAAGGGGAGTGATGCATGCATAGTAGAGTTCCAAAGATAATTAATACTTTGGACCTCTTGGGAATTTGGTCAGATAAGTGCATTTCACCATGTTCAAGTAATCAAGGTTCATTGACTTAAATTAATAAGAGAGCATTCAAGATTCATCTTATGGCTTATGGATTACCCCCTTCTACTCCTATAAATAGGGATCTTTGGGAAGGCTTAGTTCATCATAAGTAAAGTAAGCAATTCTCTACAAAAAGAGATAAAGTGAGAGCCACTACAAAAGTGAGGTACTTGAGAAAAGTTATCATATTTTCTCAAGCAAAGTTTGAGTGTTCCACCACTTATTTGGTGAAATTCCATCCTTTGTAATCCATCCTCTTTTGGGCAAAGAAGTTGAGTGAGCTTCTAGTTCATACTAGAGAAGAATTACTTGTAATCCTACAATCATCATAATGGAAGGTTCGTGGTTTTCCCTTCAGCTTTAAGGGTTTTCCATGTAAAAATGTGGTGTCTTTTATTTTTCTATTTCTACTATTTTTGTTTTTCCCATTTTAATCACACAAGGAAGGAAAAGGTCTTCCGCTATCAACCGATTATTTTTCCCCCAACAGTGGTATCAGATCCTGGTTCATAAGGCTATCATATTCTCTTGTGTGATTTAAAATGGAAGGTACCATCACTCATGATGGTAACATGTTCAAGCTTACCGCCGAAAATTATTCATATTGGAAGCCTATGAAGGAGGATCATCTATATTACAAAGATCTATATGAACCTATTATAAAGGAGAAGATGCCAGAAGGAAAAGATGTCACAGAATGGGAACTCTTGAATAGAAAGGTGGTTGCTATGATCCGTTAGTACATCAATCGAAGCCTATTTGAGCATGTGTCAACTCATACAAATGCATATGAGTTATATAAGAAGCTTTAATCAATGATTCAAAAGAAAACACCCCGAAACAAAGCTCATCTTGTTATAAGATTGGTCAAGCTGGATTACAACGATGGCCAAAGTATGATCGAGCATTTGAACAATTTCAAGGGGCTCGTAAATCAACTCAAAAAGATTGGGATGAAGATCGATGATGAATGACAGACTTTGTTACTCCTTAGTTTGCTACCCGAGAGTTGGGATACTCTTGTCGTCACCCTAAGTAACTTAGCTCTCAAAGGAAGCTCTCCATGGATAGCATCACCGACAACCTATTGAATGAAGAATCAAGGAGAAAGGAACGTGAAATCTTTGTCCAATCCGAGGCCAATGTCATCAAAAATCGAAGAAGAAGAAGTGAGAATCGAGGAAGTAATAAGGCTAGGGGTCATGAAAATTCAAGAGGTCAGTCTAAATCTCGTTCTAGGATCATATGCTACTATTGTTACAATCCTGGCCACAAGAAATCCGAATGTCAAAGTTACAAGAGAGATCAAAAGAACAGGACCATTAAGACCGATACAATCGACCCGAAGAAGAAAGAAGACAAGAGCACAACAGTTGTGGCAACAAATGAACTTGATATCTTTTTCATTGGTGAAGACAATTATCTTAACATTGTCGATGATGATAGCTCATGGATTATTGACTCAGGTGCCTCCTTCCATGTCACCCCACATCAAGAATTCTTCTCATCATACCAAGGTAGTGATTTTGGTAATGTGAAGATGGGAAATCAAGTTTCAAGCAAGATCGTGGGAATGGGTAATGTTGTTTTGGTAACCAACACAGGATGTGAACTTGTGTTGAAGGATGTGAGACATGTTTCGGACATGCATCTCAACCTCATCTCAGCCAGGAAGCTAGATGATGCCAGGTACGTGAATAACTTTGGTGCTGGAAAATGGAAACTCACAAGAAGTAGCTTAATTGTTGCTCAAGAAAGAAAATAAGGCTCGTTGTATGTTACATAAGCCAAGCTATGCAAGGGGGAGACTAATGTTGCCCATGATAATTCATGTTTAGAGCTATGGCACAAGAGGTTGGGGCATATGAGTGAGAAGGGATTGCAAGTCCTCGCTCAAAAAGACCTCCTCCCAGATGTGAAAGGTAAAATCCTCGACCGTTGCACTCATTATTTGGCTAGCAAACAACATAGAGTTTCATTTTCTAGAAGCAATGTTCCTCGTAGAATAAAGCATATTCTTGAATTGGTGCACACCAATGTATGCTCGATGACAGAGAGATCACTAGGTGGTGCATTATACTTTGTGACATTCATTGATGACCACTCGAGAAAGGTGTTTGTGTCTTTGTTGAAGACCAAAGACCAAGTATTCGAGGCATTTAAGGAGTTCCATGCTCGAGTGGAGTGTGAGACAGAAAGAAAGCTCAAGTGTGTTCAAGCTGATAATGGTGGAGAATATCGCGGTCCATTCTAGGAATACTATAAGCAACATGGTATCAGGCTCGAGAAGACACCTCCTAAGACACCACAATTAAATAGGGTGGCCAAAAGAATGAACCACACAATAAAAGAAAGATTTCTATGCATGCTCTCAAATGCCAAGCTACCTAAATCTTTTTGGGGAGAAGCTATGAAGACCGTTGTCCATATCATAAATCATTCACCCTCAAGTCCTTTGGATGGTGAAATACCGGACGAAGCATGGACAAGAAAGAAAGTATCATATGACCAATTCAAGGTGTTTGGTTGTCGGGCATTCGTCCACATTCTTAAAGACGAACGATCCAAGCTTGACTCAAAGACAAAAGAATACATCTATGTTGGATCACCTCAAGATGAGTTCGGATACAAGTTGTGGGATCCTTTGAAGAAGAAGATTGTAAGAAGTTGAGATGTTGTGTTCTTTGAGGACCAGACAATAGAAGACATCAAGCAGCCAGAAAAACCTAAGCTTAGGGTTTGCACCCGTCCTCAGGAAGAGCCATCTCCAGTGGTACATAATGAATTAGGAGAACAGACAAGCACCAATGATAAAACTAGTGCTCAACCAGATCAAAATGGGAGTACAACAGAGGATTCATCATCTGAGTCAAATGATGTAGAAGCATCTGAATTAGTTGAGCCTTCAGTAACAGAAGAGTCTGTGGTATAGCCTCAGTTGCGACAGTCAAATCGGGTAAGAAAACCTTTCTCTAAGTATGATCTAAGAAAATATATACTCTCTGTGGAGAGGGAGCCTCAAAACTACATTGAGTCCATGGAAGATGTTCAAAAGGAAGAATGGATGAAATCCATGTAAGAGGAGATAGACTCATTGCATGAGAACCATACTTATGATCTAGTCAAGATACCCAAGGGAAGAAAAGCCTTGAAGAACAAATGGGTGTACAAGATCAAAAGTGAAGAAAATAGCTCAAAACCTTGATATAAGGCTCGGATCGTGGTCAAAGGGTGCAATCAAAAAAGGGCATTGATTTCGAAGAAATTTTCGCTCCAGTAGTTAAAATGTCCTCAATTCGAGTAGTGCTTGGTCTTGCCGCTAGTCTTGATCTTGAGATCGAACAGCTCGATGTCAAAAAAACATTTTTACATGGAGATTTGGAAGATGAGATATATATGGAACAACCCGAAGGGTTTGTGGTTCCTGGTAAATAGCACTTAGTATGTCATCTCAAAAAGAATCTTTATGGACTTAAACAAGCAGCAAGACAGTGGTATAAGAAGTTCAAAACCTTCATGACACAACACAAATTCAAAAAGACTCACACCGACCATTGTGTTTTCATAAAGAGGTACACAAGTGAAGATTTTATTATCCTTCTTCTCTATGTTGATGATATGTTGATTGTTGGGAATGATAAGAAGAAGATTGCGGCAATTAAGAAAGCATTGAGTGGTGCATTTGCAATGAAGGACTTGGGTCCAGCAAAGCAAATCCTTGGGATAAGGGTTACTCGAGACCGACCCAAGAAGTTGTTATGATTATCTCAAGAGCACTACATTGAGAAGGTGCTTGAGAAGTTCAACATGCATAAGACAAAGCCAGTAAATGTTCCACTAACTAGTTACTTCAAGTTGAGCAAAAGCCAAAGTCCAATAAGCAATAAAGAGAAGGAAGAAATGGTGAATATTCCCTATTCATCTGCTATTGGGAGTCTTATGTATGACATGGTCTGCATCAGACCCGATATCGCCCATGCAGTTGAAGTTGTGAGTCGATTCTTATCTAAACCAAAAAAAGAGCATTGGAAAGATGTCAAGTGGATAATTCGATGCCTCAAGGTACATCTAAGAGGTGTATGTGCTTTGGTAATGCGAAACTTGTGTTAGAAGGATACACAGATGCTGACATGGCTGGAGATACTGATTCAAGAAAGTCCACTTCGGGGCATGTGACCACATTTGTAGGGGGAGCTATCTCTTGGCAATCAAAGCTCCAAAAATGTGTGGCCTTATCTACTACAAAGGCCGGATATATTGCAGCTACAGAGGCATGCAAGGAGATGTTATGGTTGAAAATTTTCCTTCGAGACTTAAGTCATGAGCAGGAAAAATATGCTCTGTATTGTGATAATTAGAGTGCCGTTCACTTGGCCAAAAATTTAGCCTATCACTCTCGCACAAAACATATCGATGTTTGATACCATTGGATAAGGGATGTGCTAGAGGAGAAGCAGCTACAACTCGAGAAGGTTCACACCGACAAGAATTGGTCGGACATGATGACCAAGACAATAACAACCAAGAAGTTTAAAGAATGTTGTGAAGGTGTTGGTATGCTGGTTCCTCCTAATTAAGTTGGGAAGAGGGAGATTATTGGTGTCCCTCCTTAATTAAAGGGGTTTCCTAAAATAATAATAATAATAATAATAATAATAATAATAATAATAAGGGGGGTGATGCATGCATAGTAGAGTTCCAAAGATAATTAATACTTTGGACCTCTTGGGAATTTGGTCAGATAAGTGCATTTCACCATGTGCAAGTAACCAAGGTTCATTGGCTTAAATTAATGGGAGAGCATTCAAGAGTCATCATATGGCTTATGGATTACCCCCTTCTACTCCTATAAATAGGGATCTTTGGGAAGGCTTAGATCATCACAAGCAAAGTAAGCAATCATCTACAAAAAGAGAGAAAGTGAGAGCCACTACAAAAGTGAGGTGCTTGAGAAAAGTTATCATATTTTCTCAAGCGAAGTTTGAGTGTTCCACCACTTAGTTGGTGAGAGATTCCATCCTTTGTAATCCATCCTCTTTTGGGCAAAGAAGTTGAGTGAGCCTCTAGTTCATACTAGAGAATAATTACTTGTAATCCTATAATCATCATAGTGGAAGGTTAGCAATTTTTCCCTTCAACTTTAAGGGTTTTCCACGTAAAAATTTGGTGTCTTTTATTTTTTTATTTTTTTTCTGCTATTTTTATTTTGCCCATTTTAATCACACAAGGAAGGATAAGATCTTCTGCTATCAACCGATCCTTTTCCCCCCAACAGATATCTTATTGTGGGAGTTTATCTTCATGGCATAGATGTTGTGTTGGAAATTTATTTAACAGATTTTAGCCTTGCATCTAGCATGAGATAGATGGTGGACATTTAACATGTGTTAGATGTGGCGGTAATAATCCCCAGATTCTATTTTCACTTCTACTTTATTCTCTCAAAAAAAAATTCAGGAGTGAATTTTGGGGGTGTTACAACATATATATCATAACAAAATCTATGAGACATACATAACCATTTACTCATGAAACCCTAGGACAAACTATAAGGATAATTCCAAGTAATGTCACTATTTATAATGGGAACTAATGTAAGACTGTACCTCCTACCGCAACTACACACTAGTAATAAGGGCTTTTTTTAGAGATCTTCAATATCCACCACACTTATTCTCCCAGGTAAGGGAGCATATTCTAAATTTCAAGTCTACAACACCCTAAACATGCTCATTACAATTAAATCATTATATATATCCAAGATAAGAATGAACATAGAACTACAACTCTCACCACACTAACACTAGTGCCAAGGAATTTTTCTCAGGGATCTTCAACATCCTCCATTCTTGGTCTCCTAGGTTAGAGGGAATACATTCATTTTTGGGATTTTTCTCAGGTATCTTCAACATCCACCATACTTGATCTCCTAGGCTGGAGGGCACAACCAAGATAATCAAACTCTAATTGTGCATAATAGGAATACATCTAACATTATTATTTCAATTTCATATATTAATCTAACTTAGGTGTTTTAGTGTTGACACCAAACACTAACCAAGGTAATCTAAGCCACAGAAAATGGATTTTTAGGAAAAATAGCATCGACTCAAATTTACAAGCCTTTCAACACATAAAGCTACACAAAATTTCTCATTTTTATATATTATCTCTAACTTAGATCCAAAATATCGATAATTCAATCCATACTCAAAATGAAAGACTAGAAATTAAACCCTAGGTGAATTCTCAAGAGGGAACCACCATTATACCTAGGAAAACAAGGCAAGGAAAATCCAACAAAATAGGCTAAATAGTTAGCCGGAAGCACCAACATGTTGACCGCTTAAGAACCCATAAACATTCTAAAATTGTATACCTCGGTTAAATGATTGGCGATTCAATCAATTGATTATTCAATCAAACCAAAACCATAAAAGTATACCCGTCGACTATTGGGGTATCTCAGTCGACAGAGCCAATTGTACCATCGATTAACTAACCGGAACTTTCCATCGATATCACAATAGAGAACATACCATAAATTTATACAAGCTATCCCATGGATTGAAGATACAAGTTAGCCGACGGAAATAGCACTTTAGTTGACTAATGTAGCACATCGGTTAATAGCTTCCTAGGCGAAAGAACATGCAAATAAAGGTAAAAATAATCGAAACAACTACAAATCCTAGTATGCTTCTAAAATCATAAAACACACATAAAAAAATTATTATAGACAACCAAAAGCATAGATTCATGGTATCAAATTAAACATCACACCTTCATATGCTCAAAATCACAAAATCAATCTAAATTATCTCAAATCCTAAAGCATGCTCAAACTATCAAGGGGAACATTAATCATGCCACATGCTTGAAACCATAGATCTAGTTCACACATGAACAACATAGGGAAAACTAATATCATAAGGCCATAATTAACAACATAAACTCTTAACAATATTCAATATAAGAATGCCTTATCTTCAAGTAAAAATCCTCTATAATAAGAGAAAAAATCTCTTGGCTTGATGGTTCCTAACAAGACTCTTGATTTTCTAAGAGAATAAAGAATAAAAATAGTTAAAAGCCCATTTAAAACTTAAATCAAAAGCAAAATAAATTAAAAGAAAGGAAGAAGAAGGAGAAAACGTGTACCCAACCTATTACTCTAAAGATGATATTGCCAAGAAGATAAAATAAAACCTTCAACCCTTTTTTTCTCTACCTTAATCCTCCTTTGTTTAGATTAACAAAAGAGAATTAAGATGAATATTATGAGGAAGTAAAAGAAAGGCATGTTGCTGAGAGAAAAGAAATGAAGGGAGGGAGAAGAAGAACAAGTTCAACACTTAAGAGATTTTAGCTCAAGAAAGAGAGAGGGGGAAAGCAAGAGTTGGGTAGTGTGAGAATGAATTAGGAGGGAGGTTCCAACCACTCCTAATACATGAAAATCTGAAAGGGGAGAGAGGGAGATTGTTACAACCTAAAATTCTGTAACCTCTATTTTTGAGTGTTTAACCTTTTATAACCTAACCCTAAAGCATTAACTTAATTATTTTTGTTAACCCTTGAAACATAACCCAAATAAATTTTTAAATAATTTATCCCAATTATTTTTACTTTTTTTTTTTATTTTTCCTTAACCTTCACCCTTAATTGGATAATTTTTTTAGTTTATTTTTCTAATCGAGTACCCTAACCTAACTAACATAAACCTAAACTAACTAAAATCTTATTCTGATACGTCTAACCCTTTCCATCTCCCTTTATCACATTATCTCCCACGTTGCTCCATTTTTCTCTACACAAATCACTCCCCACATATCCCTCATTATTCACAAATCAACCACTCCTCCATGTTCAAACCATCAACACCACTGGCTACAAGCACTCAACTCCCCTTTCATTTTTTGTTTGGTATTGTAACACCCCAAAATTTACTATTTCTTTTTTAAAACAAAACCTCTAAATTTAAAACCCGTAAATTCTAGGGATGCTACCGCCATACTTAGTACTAGATTGGTTCACTCCTACCGTTCCAGTACCAAGTGCTAAGGCTAAGAAAAGAGAATTTCATCAACTCATAACAATACATAAACCAAGGTTCATAAATACAAAAATCAAAGCATGCATGAATTATTACATAATTCAAAATACGAGATAAGGTTCTTTAAAATGGAAAGATGACTACCACATTAAAATTGTTTCTAGGATTCAAACATAGCTAAAAGAGAAAAAGGAATAATAATATCATTAAGGAAAAACCAGTCACGCCACTCTGAAGATTAATCTAGCCCATGACCAACACTCGCCCCTGCCTAATGCCCCATAGACATCAATAGCATCAAAGAATGCATCTCCTACCTACAACACGTCAGATGGGCCTCTACTCGTGGGAATAAGCAGTATCCATAAAAAGGGTGATCAGTACAATACGTACTGAGTAAGGTAACAGATGCACTAAGGCCGACATACAAGGTCACATAAATCATGCAGGATAAATAAAAGATCATAAGGTCCCACGTAATAACATAAAGGCATATAAACATTCAGGTGAAAATACAAAGGTTCAGTATTAGTCCAGATACTTAATTAATCTCTTATTGAATTTTTTTTCACACCATGCTTTTTATCAAGTCCACACGAGTACGAGAACCCCACTATTTTAGCCGGTGGATCTGTCTCTAAGGCACTCCAGCACCTGGCCACTATTTTAGCCAATGGATTGATCATTTAGGGTAACATACCCTACCACTATTTTATGCCGGTGGATCGTTCTGGCCCCTACTCGCATGGTGTTTCACTATAAGTAATCGTATCTTTTACATGTTTTAGCAAATTATAGGGTTTGGTTTATTGAGCTTAGGATCCCCCACTATTATAGCCGGTGGATCGGTCACTTAGGGTAACACACCCTACCACTATTATATGCCAATGGATCGGTCTCTAGGATACCTCAGTACTTGCCCACTATCATGCTGGTGGATCGGTCTAGGCCCGACTCAATACTCTTCCACTTTACATGATTAATGTCTTACGTATCTTAGTCATAATTTTAACCCTAGACATGCATGACTAACTTCCTCCATACTTATTCCCCCAAAAGAACTCGTTTCACTCATAGTCTTATAAAACTCCTAACTTAGCCCATTATCCTTTCCTCTTTACCATACTTGCATTAGAGTTCATTTCCCCCACGTGTGGACCCAAGCCCACTACTTTTTTTTACCACCTACCCATTCACTTCCTCACTAACATACTTTACTTCACCAGACACACATACACACAGCCACATACACCTTAAAAAGCTATACCAAACCCTAACCACCACACAAAACCTTAGATCGGTCTACTATATGCCCTTATATTATCCCACGTACTATTTTTCATTTAACACATTCAAACACCCAAATAACTCTTTCATCACCTTCCACACACCTCAAATTAACTATTCATACATAAAATTTACTCCCATGTAAACTTTATATCCCCCATGCAACCTTTCGTACTATTTCATGCAAAACCCTACACTTCCACATGAAACCCTAGATTTCCCTTCAAACCCTAGATTCCCCCATGCATGGTCATATATCACTTAGATCAACCCCACATCATTTCACTCCATACCATCATATTACACAACCTAAAATGCATGTCTTATGGGCCATACCATATCAGGATAAGAACACAGCTCATACCTCGCATTTCACAACATTTTATCACATATTCATATCAATACATATATAATAAAAGGCATGGAAGCATACCATAATCCCACGCTACTCCATACATAAAATAGTCAACTAAAAGCACATGATACACAACACAACATTATACAAGGCATCCAAGCATAAAGGGCACATAAACATATATAAGGACTTAGTTACACCCTAACTTAAAACATCACCGGTCTTAGAGCACACTCCTACGCCTCTTTAGGGCTTTGACTGGTCTCACCTATATGAGGGAAAAACTAGAATTAGATTCCTTCCTACCAAAAATACTATTATTTACTAACTTATTATAAGACTAGGTTTTTTAAATAAAATAATACTTTACTAATAATAACGATAATAAATAATACTAAAAATACTAATAATAATATTAATATGATTCAAAATGGATGGTGAGATAAGGGCTTCCACCCTTCACCAAAATAATGCTAATAATATCATTAGGGCACTATTAATAAAAATACTAATAATAATAGTAATGAAATAATAATAGGAACTACAAAATACTACTACTACTACTACTACTACTAATAATAATAATAAAATGACTTAAACCGAAAGTAATATAAGCTAGGGTTTTCAACCCTACTCCAAAATAGTAAAAGTACCATTAGTAATAATAATAATAATAATAATAATAATAATAATAATAATATTAACACATATTACTTATAATAATAATAATAATAATAATAATAATAATAATAATAATATTCACACTAGATAAATAAGGTAGGGCTCAACCCTCTAAATAGATAATAAAAATAATAAGAATAGTAGTAGTAGTAGTAGTAGTAGTAGTAGTAGTAGTAGTAGTAGTAGTAGTAGTAGTAGTAGTAGTAGTAATAATAAAACTCATAATAATATTAATAATATGAAACTAATAATCTAAATAATTTAAATAGGATCTCAACCCTAATAAGAAATAATAACAGTAATATTGAACCTAATAATAATAATAATAATAATAATAATAATAATAATCGAATACTAGTTAAAAAATGAAATGACATAAAACAAGCTTAAATAAATAGGGGAGAAGGGTTGAGAGGGTTTAGGGTTCCACTTTAGGCAGCGGAGATAGGTGGCACCAGCGGTGGCCGGAAATGAGGAAAGAAATGGAAAGAGTTGAGATTTGAGAAGAAGAGATGGATAATAAGGGTGGATGTTGAGGTGTTGGTGGTAGTCTAGAATGAGGGGAGTAAAGTGAGGGTGGTGGTGCAACACATGGCAGTGGCACACAACGGTAGTGATGACGGTCGAAATGAAGAGAAGAAGAAAAAGAGAGGAGAAGGAGGAAGGGGAAAAGAAGGGAAAGGTGAGGTGGAGGAGGGTTGGTAGCTGCTTTTGGGTGGTGTAGAAAGTAGTGATAGAGGCGGATTTGGTGGTGGACAGTGGTGCAAAGGGCAGCAGGTGTAAAAATTTTGCTAATTGTGCAAAAAACTTTGCACAGCTGTGGTGGCTCGTGCAGGAAGAATCAAGGAGAAAGAGTTGCTTAGTTAGTTAAAAAGCGGTGTAGGGAAGAGTTAGGTAGGTAGAGTAGGCAACGTAGTTGACTGACGGCGGAGGAAAGGGTGTCTGAAGTTGTAGTGGAGCGTAGGGGTGAATTCTTAGGGTTTCGGGAAAATTTTCGAGATCAAACAAATGAGGGGTATTTATAGAGTTTGGAGGAGAAGGTAGGGTTCTAAAGGTTGGCAGGAGGGAAATGCAGCTTGGATTTTGGTTGCCAACGGCATCAAGTGGCCAGTATAAAATTCAATAATAGCAACCTGTTTGCGCAAGAAAAGGGGAGTTTTGTGTGGAAGAAAAGGAACGCAAGTTGGGTTGGGTTGACCGACGATTCAGGGGGAAGAGAAAGAGAGAAGAAACATCCAGTTAAAACGAGCGTAGCCGGTGGTGCCATTTTTGGGCTGACGGAGTCGTAGGTCAACAGGGAGGAGGAGGAAGGAAGAAGAAGGGGTGGACCAACTGGCCGGGGGAAAAAGAAAGAAAAGAAAAAAAAGGGAGAACCGGGTCGACATTGGTTATAAAGTCTTTAAACGGAATGAAGTGTTCTAGGGAAAAAAGGAGAGAAGGAGCGTTGTTTTGCTCATGGGTCGCGCCGAAGGAATAGAGACAATGGAAACGGGCTGTGGGCATGCCCAATTGAAAGAAGAAAAGAAAGGAAAAAGAAAAAAAAAGAAAGGAAAATAAAAGAAAAGAAAGAAAAAGAAAAGAAAAAGGAAGAAAGAAAAGGAAAAAAGAAAAATATATGGGTTGGGGTTAATTGGATAATCTGATTATTTTGGGTATATAAAAAAATAAAATATTTTAATAAAATAATATTTAATCTTCTTTTTAGTCTAACTTAGGGTTTTTAAAAGATTTTTCCTAAATTTCTTTTTAATTAGCAAATCACTCTAATTTTCTCTAATTAAATTATTTATAAATTTCTATTAATTTGGAACTATTTATTCCCTATTATTTAAATAAAATAATTTATTTAATTAATTTCTAAAATAAAATCCTTAATTAGCTAAAATATCCAAATTTCTTCCTAATTAAAATACTTATAAATTTCTTCTGGATTTGCCTTACTAATTCCTTTTTATTTTAATAAAAATAATTTATTTAATTACTTTTCCTAATAAAATCTTATTTAACTATAATTTTAAAATTAGAAATTTTGGGGCATTTCAAGTATATTCCCAACCTTTTCTCAAATTTTTGTTTGATGCAGCCCTTTCTTTCCCCTTTGCTCTGCTTGATTGTGTTTTTCCCTTTCTTCTCCTTTCTCCTTGCACAGCTTGTGTCGTCATATCTAGTCTACCTAGCCATCTTCTTTTTCTTTATTTCTTTCCTCATTCGATCGCCTCACCTAGATAACTATCTGCCCATCTGTACCCCTCCAGCATCAAGAAATCACCATCACCCCTACTATGGTTTTCCTTCGCAAACCATCACCACCACTCTCAACTTCCACCACCTTCTTCACTACCTATCACCCTCTCTTTATCATCCAGCTACCTCCATTTTCTTTGCCCCACTCCTTCCCCTATGTGAACCACCACCACTAACCTCTTCCCTACCCATTTCCCAATCATTCCCCCTTTCAAGTCGCCACTATTAACCTCATATGTTAATCAACCACTTTTTTTGATAACAAACGTAATTATAAATTTGAATTATCTTGTACATGTATATCATAGGAAAAAATTGAGTATTTAACACTTAACTAATTCAAGGAGTGCTAATGACATGTTTGTAAATCATATCCCAAGCACAAGCCAAACATCAATAAGGAGAAAAAATACTTTGGCTTTAAGTACTTCAATTTCATATGTGGAATATACAAACTATGAAAGGATAAGTAAGTGTGCTCAAGAAACCAAGACTCAAGTATCAAAGAGTATATTATAATATTAGGTTTTATGTACAAATTATTTTTTAATGATTTGATATTTATAATACCATTAAAAAATAATTTTGAATGGTCTCAAAATGATGTCATGCATAACAAATGTTTACAAGTACTTACACAAAAGGATATTCAAAATCAATGCTTTCTTAAGCTCTTTTCCATCAAATTTTACTTGAAAAATTCACCATAAATTCATAGACATTAATTTTGGGTTGAATAATACTTCTTTGAAAATCTTAAGATGTCTAATTTACAAAAAAAAATATGGCACTCAATTTTTTTGTAAAGGTGTATAGTTCTGAAAACTATTTCACCGATCAATAGATTAATCAATTCCATTGACCAGTTTTCAAACCAATTGACTAATTTAAAAACTAATCAACTAGTTTAATCTATATAAAAATGTGTGTTATCCTCGAAATCAACACATTTAATGGTTTATAAAATTGATTTATTATTATAGGCATTTATGAGATTTTTTTTCCCGTGTGAATTCAACCATTTGAGTAATTTTTACATCCAAAGGCTAGTGTCAAATTCTATCATCTTTTATCATTATAAATGATATTTTTTATACTTTAATAAGAATAAATCAAGCTAGTAAAACTCTTCTAAAATAATAATTTTCACATCTTACAAATAATCAAAGAGAGTTTTGATTTTACAATTTCAAATCCAAATTAAACTTCTATAGTTCTCAATTTTTTCTTCATATTTAACTAAAGTACTCACACACTTGTAATTATTATTTCTCTAGCTATATAAAAATCTTCACTAATGATTACTTACTTTTTTTTTGCTATCTAGTGAAGATTCTCATTATATTCACTCAAACTCATCATCTCAAACACAATTACAGAGTGGTATGTTATTTAGCATTCCTAAGAGATAACATTGATATTTAGTCTCATAAACCTAGAGAGGATATATAGGCAAAGTGTTAATCATATCCTAGAGGGTCATTGAGGTTGTAAGCTCATAAACCAAGAGATGAGTAATCATCATCAAACACCCACTATAAATAAAGAGAGATTCAAATTCAAAAGGCAAAATCTTTTGGTAGAAGATGTAGAGAAACTTTGTAGAATTTCCTGAACCACTATCAATCGTGTGTTTATTATTTCTCATCTGTATACTTATTCCTCATAAAATTTTAATCTGGCATTATTATTATAATATGCTCTATTTACCCCATCTAGAGTATGCATACGAGTTTACAAAAAGCATCACCCAGTACTAACCCCCTCGCACCAGCCTCCACCCGCCTCCACCCCTTCCTCCTATTGCTTAACTCGCTCCTGCATGCAAGCCTCACACAACCCCAACCTTCCAAGTGTCACATGCTCTCATTCCTTCAACTATTTGGGCAAAGTATAGCAACAATCTTTACACCACCAAGCATCCACTAAGGCTCTTCCTCCTCCATTTCTCTCTATTCCCTTAGCCAAGCAACCATGTACCACAACCTCAACTCCCAGTCATGCTTTCCCTCTATCCCTATCCTATCTTTCCATCGTGTTTCCACCTTGACCCACTAGCCACACCCAACCTTCCATTTTTGCCTCCATCTATCACCTCACATTTCCCCTACCCAAGCTACATCATCCGCCCATGTAACATTCCCCTTTCTACATCGTTCCCCCACATAACCTCCTTGTTGTGTGACGAGCTTATGCAGCCCATCCTTTGTTGCTTGAGTGGCTCAAGTTGGCACCCCCGTACTGTGTGAGTTTGCTCCATTTTCTTGGTTTTGATTTTGTTGATTGAATGTTGTGTTTGGTATTTGTGACTCGTGTTGTTTTTTTTTCTAGGTAAAGAAGAGGATTAGTGTAGCCTAATAATTTGTATTAGGTTTCTTATATTTTTTTCTATTTACTTAAAATGATTTAACTTATATAACTTAATAAAAAATATTAAATATCCCATGATAGCATATTAGGGTTCTGATATGTAAATTATATTAAGTATGTTTGGTTGTTAGAATAAAATTTTGTATATCAGAGCATGTTAATTTATGTAAAATATTATGTGTACGAAAGTATGCTAGAATAAGTTTAATGTTGTGAATATATTATATATGATGTAAATGTCTAATATAATAGGTTGGGAATGATCAGGCATATTGTTAGCATAATTATTATCATTGTATGCCCCAGGGGTAATTTTGTTTTTTTAAACATATCACGATATTTATTCCAATAAGTATGCCTAATATGTATTATTTATAATTACGTATGTTATTATGTGATTTTTTATGGTTTAGATATGCATATTAGGGTTTTTATGTGCTAAATCATATATAAGGGAAAAATAATCAATTATCATGTCTAATAATTTATTTACATACTAAAATATTTTAATTATTTTATTCTAGTCTTTTCATAATAAATTATTAAATAAAAGGAAGATAGTATTCAAAATGGATAATAATGTCATAATTACGGTCTTAAGGGTATTTGGTCATTTTTTTCCTAATGTGATTAAATGTGAATAATAGATTATTAGGTTGACCTTAGTATTGATTCTCATTATGGTTGTCTTGAATAAATGGAAATGAGCAAGAATGGTTAAGCCTGAAAATTAGATATGCTTGCGTATTATGTGATCTCCTGGGCATCTTAATAAAATACTAATAGTTAAAGTGCAAGACCTTGAGATCGGGAATGGTGACTCTTTAGGGGTAGTTACCCTAAAGATATATTGTAGCACACATTTGGTTTGGATTTCGTTAGTGTGTCTTAGTACCCTAGTTATCCCTTATATCATACTCTATTTAGTTCTTCTAAGAGGATATGCATACTTATGGATTAGGTGTTTATGTTAGTAGAGTATTGTGCTTCCTTCATATGCTAGTGTGACTTGGATACCCTAGTTTCCTTAAGTTGATAGTCAGTAAGATACCATGTTGTCTCCGGGTTGACGTGAGCTTTCCTCTGGAAATTAAAAATAGAAGTAATTATTCTGGGCATTTGGAATTTGTATTTGTGCCTACTTGTAGTTAATAGTTGCCTTCATACCCTACCTAGAGTTCAATAGTTTCCTTTGCATCCTACCTATGAATGATAGTTTCCTTTGTGACTAATTATAGTTCAGTAATTTCTCTCGTGCCACATTTTTCCTAATAACTTCTGTAAAATGATTTTTACTATTTAATTAATCTAGAAATAAATTAATTGTGTAAAATTTTTTAGGAATCTCATTAACTCTATCCAAATTAAAACCCCCGCATTCTTAAATTAACTATAATAAATCTTATTTTAATTTAATTTTGGTTACTTGCAAAGACTGCAAACTAAATTAATTGTTACTTGTTCCGATTAATTACTAACTCATTAGAATTAACTAAATAACTATAATCCTTAATTCTAAATATAAAATTGATCAGGTTTTATATAAAGGAAAAGAATCTAAATGTTAATTACAAATATGATTCATATATCAAAACACAATAATTTATAATCCATAACATTCAGGTACGATAAAATTCAATATTTAATAAAATATGGCTACTAAAAATTAATACAGATCACATGTATGATTAGTAATATATATAAAATTTAGGTAAATGATTATATAAAAGAAGGAAATTAAGAATAAATACAAGAACTCTTCAACTGAAATGCACTTGGGAAGAACTACACTCTTATTGGTTGGTTACCCCCAAGGTATCACGAACTCATTCACTTATTATGGTTATTTTCTCTATTTATATAAATCCTAAACATTAATTTAATAGATTTTTAATTTATATGTGGGGTAGAATAACACAAAGTCTATCCAATAAGTAAACAACAATCATCCAATATCAAATCTATCTAAAGGACCCTGATGGTCACATCAACTCAAAGCCATTTAGATCAAGGGTTAAACATCACACTATAGTCCGAACAAATATCCAATTCAATTCACTTTAATCCTTTTTCAACCCATTATTCCAATTTATTCAAAGGTAAATCTTCAGATTAATTATCAAAGTGAAAGTCAAAGGTCAACTAAAATTCACTAGGGTCAACCTAATCCAATTATTCATACTTAGACACATTTCAGCCATAATTACCAAAATGCTCTCAAACCTTAATTTCTATAATTTCATCCATTGTATTGCTAGACTTTATTAAAATTAGGAATTATCATGAAAAAACTAAAAGACAAAATATAACACTTTAATAAGAATAACAAATTTGAGACATGATAAAAAGGCTATGTTGCCCATACTAATGACTTAAGCATATAAAATCCTAAACATGTGTATATAAAATATTATACATTTCATATTAGTCATACATAATAATTTAAAGCATATAATATGTGCACATAACGAAAAAAAATTATGGTCTATGTAAAATGTCAATTTTACCCTTAGAGCATACAATTGTAGAATCATACAAAACCAACCCTAAATATCCTCACATGATAGCATATTTTAGAAAGAAATAAAATTCAAATATGCAAGAAAATAAATGGGATACTTAGCATGGAAATAAAATGACTAGGAGAAGGTAAAAATGCCCTGGTCAAACCCTAACCCTATGATAACATCATATTGAAACATAAATCTAGCTATTATCAAATGTGAATATTTCCATATTTACAAATATATGTATATATACTTGATAATTAAATATCAACATGCTAACATAAAATATATTAGAACTTACAAATTGCACATAAAAATATCATATTGCATGCTCCTCCCATTTTGACATAAAAAATATAATTTTTAATAATTTAATCCTATCATGATTATAATCCTAAAAGTTCTATCATGCTTACACACATAAATTCTACCATCAAAGTAATAATTGAATTTAACTAGACTTAAGCCGAAGAAAATATAATTAAAAATTTAGTCTCCAAAGATAAATTAAAATTTTATTGGCTTCCCTTCAAACTATCAAAAATATAAAATTAAGAAGCATGCAAAATAAAATTAAAATAAGAACAACAAAAAATTAGAATGATAATTAATAATATAGGAAAAAATAAAAGAAATAAGAGAAAGAATGATTAAACTTGAATTGAAATAATGGAAATTTGAATAAGAATAAATCAAAAACTCACACTTCTTACAAACCTTAGCTTCCTACTTCGATAAAATGTTTGATAGCTAAGCTAAGGATACTTAGGTAAGGGAAGAACAAAGAAAAAGGATAAAAGAGGAGGAGAGCACATGAAATACCACAAAAATGAAGCAGCAACACACTCACAACAAAGGATTTTGGGTCCGCCAAACGAGGCCTAAAGTCGAGAGAAAAAATAAGGGGAAAGGGTGGAGAATGTAGAGGAAGTTTTAAGGAGCAAATCTAACACCCTAATTTTTATTACTGAAAACAATTTGTTTTTAGTAAAGGCTTAATGCTAAAATAGATGGGTGTTACCATCGTAATTGACATAAGTCTGACTTAACATACTATTCTTACATTAATCACAAGGTAAAATAATTAAAACATAAAATAAGATAAATACATGACAAGAGAAACTTTATAAACTTAAATCAAAGTTTGGAGATGAACTCCAAATATTAAATACATCAAAAGAGATACTATGTAGTTAAGAGTCCAAAAAGGTATGTGGATAAAGCTATTTACTGGATAACATGACTCTATATTCAACCCAATACATAAGATCACTCCTTCACACATAGGGCATCATATGCAGCAAAATCATCTAGAAGGTCCTCACCAACCTACACATAAACATTAGGATTATTTGCTCGTAGGAATAAACAACACTCGTGAAAAGGATGATCAGTATATTGCATATTGAGTACGGTAACCATATGACCAAAGAAATGGTACAAAGAGGATAGGCATACATGTGTGTTATCATAAAAAAATATTTACTCATCCCATAATTCATTATTGGATATAAATAATATTTATTTTTTTAGTATTTACATTGAGTTCAAGAACCCCTATCCTTAATCTAGTAGAATAGACTGAAACCCCTCTCAAGAAAAAATACACATAAGACACTATTATCATCTAATGAAATGAACCCAACATATAATAGGGAAACATGCTACTAACCACTATTTTTAAACCAGTAGAACTACCTTAAGCACCTCTTAGGGCAAGACACACCTAAGTCACTACTATCATCTAGTGGAACGGACACAACACCTCTGTCTTTACTCATATAATATTTCACTTTAAGTGATTCATATCCTATCTGTTATTACTTATTTCTAAATAATATTCTTATTCACATTGAATATAGGCCCCCACTATTTTTAAATTGGTAAAATAGACTAATGCACCGCTCAAGGAAAAACACATATGATCTACTATTATTATCTAGTGGAATGGAAAGAACATCTCAGCCTAACTCATGTGATCTTTCACTTTAAATGATCAGTATCTTATTTATAATTGTTTATATCAAGATCATCATGTAGGATATATATGTTCATAACATATAATTGAAAACACATAAAATACAACCATATACTTATCAAGGTCATCCTCGAAAAAATAGGTCCATAACTCCCTGAATATTCTGAGTATCATAATTAACACATTTATATTTTATTTTCCCTTTTAAAATCATTGAAGTTTTATTTTTAACCCTTATTGATCAAAATACCCTTTTCTTACCAAAAAACTCAAAATCTCATATTAGGCAACTTGTGTCTTACTCGACCATCATTTAGTCACTTTAATTATGGGATAATTGTTAACACCCTCAAAATTTATCATATTATGATTATTTTCCAAGTTATCATCAAATGACCAAAAATCCCTTGTGGTAGTTAAATTACCCACATTTCTCCCAAAGCCTTAAGAATCCCAACGTTAACAAATTACAAACTCCAATACTTGTATGAAATACATAACCACAAATAAATATATAGATACCATGTATCTAAATTCTTGCCAACCAATATTATACCCAAATGCATACTTTCACATTCTCCTTACTTTCAAGATATTATATCATAGCATTATCAAAGCAATATTATCCATGTAACAATACTAAATAAAAAATCACATGTAAATACACGTTGCTCATCAAAATCCTAACTATAGTATGTATCTTTACCGACAAGTACACCAGTCTTTAAGCATGTAGTCCTAAACCACCCCCTCCAAGATTACTGGAAGATCACCAATGAAAACAAGAATAATCCATAATTAGAACTTATTAATACGAATCAAGGGAAAGGTTAAGTAAAGGAGGGTGTAAATGGAAATAACTTAAACAAACGGGAAGCTCTGCGTGGAAGTATGGTGGAATGTATAGTGATGCTAGGGTGGTGTTATAATGGATCATAGGTGTACTAGAAGTTAGCTTGATGGGTTCATATTTTGACATATTTTATACATTTTTAATATTATTTTTGGTACTTTATTTGAATAATATATATGAATAATTATGATTTTATGATTAAGTTATAATAATATTATATTTTATTATTTGAGCTAAAATGATAAAAATTAAATAAAATTAAATTATAAGATTATTTATTAATTTTTTTTATTTTATGTTGTAGGTGAAAAAAAAATAAAGTTCCAATCCTTTGGACCAAAGGACCGAAGGCCAAAGTATCAATGACGTAGCCTGACACAAGACACAAGAGGCGGTAAAATTTTGTGTATGAAGGAAAAGGAGGAGGGCAGAAACAGTCACAAAAAACAAGAAAAAGAAAAGAAAAGAAAAGCAGCGACGTAGGAGAGAAGAGATAAAAATTCAGGGTAGCAGCATAGAATACAAGGAAGAAAAGAAGGCGACGCACAGAGAAAAAAAAAACAAAAAATTAAGCAGCAGAGAGGGCCAACAAGTACAAACTACAGAACAAAAAAACGAGAGAGTGTACAACCTACAACAGAAAGACGCAGACTGCAGTACGAGTCATAGAAGTCGGCAAGGGAGTTGGCCGCAAAAAAAGGCATATAAAACGAAGGAGAGCTAGCAACACACGAGAAAAGGAGAGAGGGTGAAGCAGTCAGGAGGCACAAAAACAAAGAAAAAGAAAGAATATCTCACGCATGAAAAAAAAGGCGGTTAGCGCTGCCAGTGCCGCAAAGGAAAAAAAGAAGAAAAAGAAAAACTGCACAGAAATCCACAAGTTGACCAAGAGAAAGAAAAGAGAAAAAAATAATAAAAAGAATTTATTTCAGATAAAATTAATTATTTTTTTTATTTGAAAATATTTTTAAACTTTCATCTATAATTAATTTCGGTTATTTCTTTCTTTATTTTTGATATATATTGTTGATATATATTTTTATGTAATTAATTCAATCATTATAACTAGCTAATTATTTATTGTTGGGAAATAGACTGAAATCCTAGATTATAGTTTGAGATATGATATTATTTTTCCTTATTTCATGAGATTATTTTTTGACTCTATTTTAATTACGATCTTTTATATATATATTTATGATTCTATCAAGTATAATTTATATAGTGGATGCCTTATTCTGGTTTTCTCATAGTGATAGTATGTAGGATTATTTTCCTGCTAGGTGGCCATATAAATATGCTAGAATTTATATATATATAAATTGAATCTAGGTTAGATAATAATTCACCTAATAGTTTTGTAATTCTAACCGGAGTAGTAAAACTCTTAGACACGTGTGGGTCAATGGAGAGAAATACAACTAAACATACTTATTGTACTAGTTTTGATACTTAAATTGACATCCTTCCATTTATATTTAATGCATTAAATCTAATTAGATATAGGAACCGCTTGTTCCTACTATACTGCTAGTATTAATAGGATTAATATTAGTGATTTGTCATATTAATTATTTCAGTGAAGTAATATAAGGTGTATAAACTTGCTTTGGCTTACAACTTAGTCAATATTTTTCTTATGATTAAATACTGACTTAGAAATTATTATTATATTTTGACCTAATCTAGTGGTGGATTTCGATTTTCCTAGCATATTTATCACATTTGCAGTTAGCTAATATTTTTATTATTTTATTTATTAATTTTATTATTTTCTACTTTTAAAACCCCCATTAGTGTTTTTCTTATTTGGTTCTTTTGTGTGATTTATAGTTTTTATTTTTCTTATTTATTTATTAATATTATTTTTTGAGCTAGTTAAATAGAGATAAGCTCTCTCAATCCCTGGTATAGAGTGATACCCTTATTTACCAATACTATAATTATCAATAAGAGGGTTTAAATTGTATACCGACTATGGCCACACCAGTTTTTGGCGCCGTTGCCAAGGATTGATAACTTTATATGTATTTTACTAGCAATTTTATTATTATTATTATTATTATTATTATTATTATTTTGTCTTTTCTTTTTATCTAGTGTGGTTTACTCGGTTATAGTTTTTTTCTTATTTCAAGTACTCACTAGTGAATGCATACAAGAGGAAAATCATAAGAAGAGATTATACTAGTGAATCCTAAGTTAGAGAGGTCCATTTGAGCAATTAGAAAGTCAAGAACTTCTAGTTCTCCTTTATCACCTAGTTCGAAGATGAGATTTTTGATTCTCCATCATCACTAGACTTTGAAGAAGCTGCTTCAAATACCAGCACATTATTACCAAAATAGTCTATCTACTTCACTCACATGGCAGCTAATAGAAGTTTGCGGAAGCTAGTAACCCATAACATAGTTGAAGCTATACCTACATGCATAGACTACCCTAAGCATGCTAATGGGAAGGAAAAGATCTTTGAGATAAAATCCAGCCTACTTTATCTCCTTCAGAATTTCCATGGGCTCCTAAGCGAAGATCCAAATAAATTTATTAAAGAATTCCAATTTGTATGGGTCTCCATGTGCCCTAAGGAGGCATACCTTCAAATCCTGAAGCTCAAGTCATTTCCATTTACCTTGATGGAAGGTGTGAAAGACTGAATTTATGAACTACTAATAGGACATATATATGATGCACTGTCGTATGCACAACAAATTTAATAAATAAATCCTAATTCCCAAATACGTAGTATATGGCAAGAAGGAGTTGAACCCACAAGGAATGGTATATAATCAATAATTATGTAATCGATGTTAAAACCCTGGTTATGTAATAACATATAATTCTATCATCAATATCTAAACTATAGATAAATGATAAAACACTGTACTCACTAATTAATGAATAAGGATAGGAAGGTATTGATTATGGAATTAGGATATCAAATAATCATGGAGAAAAGAATGATTCCAAATGATTTAATGTTGACCTGTAGAAACTCATATTAATTCATTTCTTTGCTTTCTCTCAATTCTAATAAATTGAATAAGCTCTCAATTTATCCCTAACCAATTAATAACCTAGGTTAAGAACGCTAGATTCAATTAATGGCAGCATTATGAATGGAAAGCAGCCAACTACGACCATATCACATAAGCTCGGATCATGCAATCATACGAATTAATGGAAAAGGTTAATAATTAATCTTTTTCTACTCTGGCAACGTTAATTAACAATTACATATTAATTCTGTTATCCTAGCGTAGATTAAGATCTAAACTAGATAGGTGATCAGTCTAATTAGTTTAAGTTCTTAATCTATGATGCGAGATCATTCAATTCCGTCCATCAATTCAATTAAATTTCATTTAGAGTCATGAATTCAAATTATATTATCATATCCAAAACCCTAATTCCATCATCAAATCCTCCTACCTGATACTATCTACATAATTGCAATAACGCACAATTAAATGCAAAAATCTATAATTAACAAAAATGCTTACAAATAAATTAACAATGAAACACCAAACATAAGAAAAATAATAATGCAACAAAGAGATTTTTTTTGCATTCAATCCAAAATCAAAACTTGCAATTAAAAGAGGAATGGAGAAGAACTTATCGAATTGAATTGCAGAGTGTTGATTGTTCAATTGAATACAATGGAGAGAAAGAGAATTGGAATTACAAATTACATGTGGTATCTAGAGAGTATAGAGAGAAAGAGAAAATCCCATTCTCGAACTCCCCCGAACCACCCTTTCGAATGTTCAAACTTTTAAAATATATCGGGAAAACGTTGCGCGAACGGTTACAAAATTTGAGAAAAACACGGTCCGTGTTAGAAAACACGGGACCCCCGTGTTTTTCCTTGAACTCTCGGCCAAATGCTGAATTTTAAATGCTGAAATTTTGTGTGCTGATAGAAAAACACGGGCCGTGTTTCTTGTTCCTTCATTATTTCTTCATGAAGTTTCAACACAATCTTCCCTTTGATATATATTCTTCATTTATAGTCTTTTCTTCCATTGATTCCATATCTCTTGATGTGTTCTTTGTTGCCTTTTCTCTTTCCATCGATTTCTCCTTTGAATTTATTCATTTTTATCTTTTCCTGCAAAATCTATCCAAAAGAGAAAATCTCAAGAAAAGATTACATGTTATAAAAGTAATGAGGAATAAATGATATTTTTACTTAGCAAAATAACATATAAATCTCATCTATCAATATACTCATGGGAAAACTTGGCTAGTACTTTCTTAGACAAGTATTTTCCATCTTTACGTGTCATAGTACTAAGGAAGAGAATCACCGAAATCCAGCAAGAGACTAACGAAACATTCCATGCATACTACAATAGGTACAAGGCCTTACAATTACAGTGCCCACAACATGGGATGAGGGAAGAGAATTTGTTGTAATACTTCTATGAGGGTCTCACTCCACTCGAAATGAATATGTTTGATGCAGCAAGTGGTAGCTCTTTCATGGATAAAGATCCCACTTTAGCTCAAGCCTTATTAAAGAACCAAGCCTCTATCGCACAACAATATGATGGTATTTCCACCCATGTAAGAGTAAATGAGGCAAGTGTAAATCAATTTGATGATATACTTAACCAACTCACTACTCTTGTTTTGTAAATTGCCATAGCTACTAGAGCTGTTACCACATGTGGAGTATGTTCAACGATAGGATATCCTAGTGATAAATGCCCATAGATGATAAGAGGAGAGGATCATGAGCAAGTAAATTCTATTGGATTTTCAAATACTTATCATTTAGGTATGCGCAAACATCCTAATTTATATTAGAAAGATAATAGTAATGTTCTTAATCCATCATGTTTCAACCAAGTGACATCGATTTTTTATCAAAAACTGCAAGGAGGATCCTCTCAACTTCAAGCTCCAAAAACTAACAAATATGATAAGATATTCGAGTTATTAACAAATAGATAGAATCGGCTGATATAAAGCTAACTAAACATGGACAAGAGAGTGTTGAATATAGAGAGGCAAATGGAAGAAGTGGTGACTAAGCTGAATCAATTACATGATCCAGGGAAACTTCGTAGTAGCACCATACCCAATTTGAAGGGCAACTTTGAATAAGCTAATACAGTGGTAATTAGGAGTGGTAAATCATGTGAGAATGCTTCAAACAAAACAAGGATAATCTGGATCAATTGGAAGAAGGCCCCTTTATAAAATAAAGGGAGAGCATAAAGAACCAAGAGAATAAAAGTAGAAACCGACAAACAATTGATTGACCCACTATTAAATAGAAATATGAGAATTCTTTGATTGATAAATCCTCTACCATTCCAAATATTATTATTACTAACCTTATTTCTACTACTCCTTTTCCTAACAAGCTATCCAAATCAAAGAAGGAAGAGAGTGATCAAGATATTTTGGATACGTTCTAGAAGGTGCATGTCAACATTCCATTCCTAAAAGCTATTAAGCAAGTGCCCAAATATGCAACATTTTTAAAGGAGTTATGCACCACAAGGAAGAGATTACATGAGAAGAAGGTGGTTAAAATGAGTAAGAAATTGTCTGTCATCACACAAAGGAAATTACCTTCAAAGTGCATAGATCTGGGGGCTTCACTGTCTTATGTGTGATTGGTCGCAACAAGTTTGAAAATGCCGTGCTAGATCTAGGTACATCTATTAATGTCATGTCATATTCTATTTATGTATCTTTAGGTTTACAAGATTTTAAAAAAGATAATGTTACCATTCAAACTTGCTAATTGTTCTAATGCATTCCCCAAGGGGCTTGTAGAAGATGTTCTTGTGTAGGTTGGTACACTTATATTTTCGGCGGACTTCTACGTGTTGGATATGGAGGAAAGTAGCTTGAGTCATATGTTGTTGCTCTTGGGAATTCCTTTCATGAGAACCGCTCGCACAAAGATAGATGTTCATCCTGTTCTATTACTATAGAGTTTGATGGAGAAGCCATAAACTTCAACATCTTCAAATCCATGAGTGTAACACCCCCAAAATTCACGACTGAAAATTTTTGTTTAATTAAAAGAAAATCAGCGGAAGCAAATTAATAAACCGTGAACTTTGGGAGTATTACCGCCACACTTAGTACCAGACCGATTTACTTCTACTGTTCCGGTACCAAGTGCTAAGGCTAAAAGAGTAAAATATAATTTTACGAGAAACTTAAGCATTTAAAAATCAGAGTAGCACAGTAAACAGTTTACGAGAGTAAAATCCAACAACGGTAATTACAAAATAGCAAATACATTGAATTTTAAAAGAGACAAATTAAAACCCTAGAACTTTCCCGGATAGTACCTTACGCTCTTTCCCAAGAGCCCACTTGAATAACACCTGAATACAACTTGAAAGGGGTACTGCCCATTGAATAGGCAGGGACCCCATGAAGGGAACCCTTCAATACTACGGTACTGAGTAACCCTTTAAAAACGCACTTAAAAACAGGCACGCTATGCCACACATGATACTAGATACGTACACAATGAAAGGTAAATACTTAAGATCCATAGTCATACAACCACATACTTAACGAATCAATAATTATTAGTATGCCATACCAAACGATTGATACATCTGGGCCTTAAGCCCTTATTCCATCATTATCAATCATCTCAATGATTAGTATTTTCCATAATTTATTCACATCCAAAACAAATTTTATTGAGCTCAGGACCCCCCACTATTCTGGCCAGTGGATCAGAATACAATTATATATCATCCAGGGTAAAACATCCTGGGCCACCCTTATATCTGGTGGATCAATACTCATGAACATCATCCAAGGCAAAACATCCTAGGCCACTATTATTTCCGGTGGATCGGTACTCATCAAAGAAATCAAATGGTCCCAGCTCATTAATCTCTCACTTTAACGATTAGTATTTTCCCTTTTTATTCAGAACAACAATTCCATTTATTTGCCTCGATAGGGAGATCAAGAACCCAGGACACAAAGGTACACCGGTCGTACTGGTGCATAAAAGCTACTCAGTACCCTTCAACTAGTAAACCAGGGACGCAAAAGTACCATGGTCGTACTGGTGCATAAAGCTAACTTAGTACCCTACCGACAAGGACACCTAATCATTAAGTATGCATACCCCCTAACTAGGTCCGTAGAGCTAGATAGAGTAGATATAGGGCCTAGCTGGGGCACAAAGGCACACCAGAAAATACCAAAATAATCGTGGGCTAAACCACGTCTTTAGGGTAGCGACCCCTAAAGAGCCACCATTTTCGATCTCGAGGTCTTTCACTTTAAGTATTAGTGTCTTAATTAATGGTGATCATAAAAGCACAACAATCAGCTAATTATCCAATTTTAATCGTTCAGATATCATCATAAATTTCTTATTCAAATGGTTGTCCAAGGTAACACCGAGGAATCATTAAGGCCATCCTAACTCATCTAATTTCGAATTAGAATTCGTTCTCGTGATACTTACTAATCATCAAATACTCCTACCTCGTTAATTAGCATTATTAGAGTCATATTACGAATTCCACAATCACAACGACATATATTAGATACAAACTACTCATTTGCCCCTTACTTATAAAATCACTAAGTCATCCCTTCCTTATTTGATAAATTACCCTATTACCCTTTTTGTTACAAGATCACCATGTTACCCTTACTCGATTTAGGTTACTAAATTATTTCTCATACTTATTAGGTCACTAATCCCCCTTCATAATTATTACACGCAATATAATTTTCATTTAGTTGGTTAGATTACCACTTTGCCCTTTTTCCTTTATTATAATTAATAAATTATCCTTGCGTTGGTCAAATTACCAAATTACCCTTCCTCATTATCCTAATTACCAAATTAACCACTTTATTTAGTTAATTACCCAATTATCGTCCTATATTATCAATGACCATCTACCCTTCTCCATTATCAAAATTACCAAATTACCCATGGTTGCTTAAATTACCAAATTGCCCTTTTATATGATCATAATTACTAAACTACCCTTCCCCTTCATCAAATTTACCAAATTACTCCTTGGTCATTTAAATTACCAAATTGCCCTTCTTAATTGTCATGATTACCAAACTACCCTAATCCATTATTAAAATTACCAAAATACCCTCTAGTCGGTTAAATTACCAAATTACCCCTCACATTTATCATATTTACTATTTTACCCTTCTCCATTATTAAATTATCAAATTACCCTTTAGTTATTTAAATTATTATTTTTACCCTTCTCAATTATTATAATTACCAATTTACTCCTTTCCAATTTTCACTTTCACCCCTTTGATTTACAAATTACTGTTTTACCGTTTTACCTTCAAATTTACCATTTTACCCCTTAACTCCTAAAAATACCATATCGCCCTTTTACTTATAACATTTCCATTTATCCTTAATTACAAAATTACTATCTTACCTCTTCTAATTTCCAAATTACCATTCTGCCCATTAATCACAAAATTACTATTTTTTCCTTTAATTAAAAAATTACAATTTTACCCTTTTATCATAAAATTACAAAATTACCCTTTTATTTACGAAAATTACCATTTTAACCCCCCTCACTTCCGAAATTACCGTTTTATCCTTTTATTAATAAATTTACTATTTTACCATTGCCTCCAAAATTATTATAATACCCTTTTTAATTAAGAATTACCTTTTTTCCCTTAGTACACCGCTTATATTAAATTATTATTATTACTACATAAAATATTAATATTAATGCATTATCCACAACTTTTGAAGTTAATACAACACTCTTGTACCATGTACATTAGGCCACATTCTTGTACCATGTACATTAATAAAATCCTCTAAGGCCCACAAAATATTAAACATGTATTAAATATTACAATAACATAAAACAATATGGATAATATTTAACACTTTCCTTAACAACCAAATTATTACCTTAAATATTATTTCCATACATATCATATAACCTATCATACTTCCTTTTATCAACCAACACAATAACCACATATAATATACTAAACAACATATATAAGCATGGTACACATTAAAAATGCCTAATGTGCTAACATGTGCTAATCCATGAATTTAAGCAGGATTTAACGATTACCTCGGTTTCTGTAAAAACGAACCTTACAGATATTCCGGTTAAAGGTCCAAGATTTGATTATAAAAACCAATACCTAAAAATAATATAAAGATTTATTACATTAGAAATAATAAAATCGAGGCATACAACTTTATAATGCTTAATTAATCAAATAATTAAATTAAAAATATAATTATACCTTAAAATTAGTAAACCAATATATCAAGAAACCCAGAAACTCACGTTGCTAATGCCGCATGAGCTGCATGAAAATTAATGGGGAGGAGGGGCTCGAAGGAGGGCAATAGAAAGAAAAATAGACAATTTCGGGTTAGGATTTTTAGGCTAGGAAAAGAGGCATGTGGGGGTGGATTTAAGGTAAGGAAAGGATGAAGAGGTGGAGAGGGGGTTTAAGTGGTGGTCGGGGATGCGTTGGAGGCGACTAAAGGTGGCAGTGGCGGCGGCAGAGAGGCCGCAAAGAGGGGCTGCCGGGAAGGGGTCGAGATGGAGGCTGGCGAGGAAGGAAAATGGGGAGGAAAATGGAGGCTTTCTAGTGACGGTTTCGACCAAAGGAGGATTGGGGATGGTAGAGGGGTTGCAGGGAGTATTAAGGTGGCTCAGGTGGTGGCGGAAGCGGCGGGATGGTGGCGGAATGAGGCGTTGCAGGGCGGTTTCCAATAAGGGGGTTAAAGAAGAGAAAAAGAGGAGAGGAGGAAGAATGGGGTTGTGGGGCGGCTTGATGGGGGCTGGGGTGGCTCGAGGGTGAGGTAGAGGATGACAAGAGGTGGTCCAGGTGGTGGTTGCGGCGGCGGTAGCGGCGGAGATGGGCGGCAAAACCAAAAACAGGGGAAGAGAGGGGAGGAGAAGGAAGGGAGAAAAGGAGGGGCTCGGGTAAGGCATAAGGCTCGAAAAAAAATGCAGAGTGATCATGGAGGATGATTAAATAGGAAAGGAAGAGAAGGGAAGGGATAGGGCTCGAGGGGTGGCTATAGGTGGTAGAGGGATGACCATGGCAGGGAGGGGAAGGGGACGATAATCATAGGGAGTGGGGAAGGGAGAATGGGGTCAGTATGGAGCAAGGAATGGCAGAAGAGAGAGAGAGAGTTAGGGAGGTCAATGGGGGAGAGGGAGTTGCAGGGAGTGGTGATGGCAGGGAGTGGGGAAGAAGAAAGAAAGAAGAAGAAGAAGAAGAAGGAAGAAGGATCAGGGAGGGGTTGGGCGTGCGAACAGACCGGCAGAGGGAAGAAGGAGCCTGCCCGGTCGAGGGAGAAAGAAAAGAAAGGAGGAGGGGCGGCCGGCTAGCACGAAGGAGAGGAGAAAAGGAGCTGGGCTGGGAAAGGAAAAAGGAAAAGAGGGAGGAGGGGGAAGAAGTGGGCCAAGCCCAACGCGCAGGAAGGGGGAAGAGAAGCAGGCCGGCTGGCGGCCCAAAAAAAAGAAAGAAGAAGGAAATGAGAAAAAGGAGAAGGAAAAAGGAAAAAGAAAGGGAAAGTGGGGCAAATAAATAAAAAAAAGTTTAATTGATAAAATAATAAAATAGAATAATTTTGGGTAATAAATTGATTTAATAATTTAACTTAAGATAATTAAAATATAAGGGTTAAAAAGGATAGTTTTTTTTTTTGTAAAATAAGGGTTTAAATATTTATTTAAATAATAAGAGTATAATAAAATAAATATATATATTTTTTAATTTATTAAATATTTATACCCAATTTTATTTACTCAAAATTCCATAAAATATTTAAATTAAATGAATTTAAAGGCTAATTTATTTCAAATAAAACTTATTTATTAAAATATAAGCTTTTAAAAAAATTTGGGGGATTACAATGAAGTACCCCATGGATGATCATTCTTGCTCTACTATTGACACCGTTAATCATTTGGCATAGGATTACCTTAAGGAGGATGAGGAAGACTCATTAGCAATCATTCTTATGAAAAGCTTAGGATTGGATGAGAAAGGGAAAGATACTTCTTTGGAAGAAATAGAGACGATAATTTCCCCGCATCATGTGCACATCATAGCACACATGGAGGCATACCCTCCATATAGGTATTGATCCCCTCCTTTTTCAATTCCTTTAGCTACTAACAAACGGACACATTTTATGATTTAGGCCCCTACATTAAAGCTCAAGCTATCACTGAATCATTTGAAGTATGCATACTTAGGAGATAAAGAGACCCTTTTAGTGATCATATCTTCAAAGTTGATAGAGGAGAACGAAAGCAAGTTGTTAGAAGTCCTTAAAGCTTATAAAACAACTATTGGATGAATATTAGTAGACATCAAAAGGATAATTCCTACCATGTGTGTTCACTGTATACTTCTTGAAGAAGGATCTAAGCTAACTAGAGAACCTCAACGTAGACTTAATCCTCCTATGATGGAAGTAGTAAAGAAGGAAATCATCAAGCTCTTGGATTGTGGAGTCATCCACCCAATTTCATATTCTAAATGGGTGGCACCTAAAAATTTTGGGGTTACTACAAAAAAAATGGGGAGAATAAGCTTGTCCCATAAAGGACAGTGACTATAGGAAGTTGAATGCCACGACAAGGAAAGATCATGTTCCATTACCATTTATTGATTAGATGTTTGAGAGATTAATTGGTCATTCTTACTATTACTTCCTTGATGGGTACTCCGATTACAACCAAATTTACATAGCAGAGGAGGATCAAGAGAAAACGACCTTTACATGTCCATTTAGCAAATTTATTTATCGATACATGCCCTTTGGCCTATGTAACGCCCCTGGTACATTCCAAAGATGTATGGTTATTATTTTATCTAATTATATAGAGAATATTATTGAGGTTTTTATGGATTATTTTAGTGTCTTTGGTGATACTTTTGATTCTTGTCTCAATAATCTTACTTTAATTTTAAATGATGCAAAGAAACTAATCTTGTACTTAATTGGAAAAGGTATCATTTCATGATGACATAAGGAATCATACTTGGTCATATTTTTTCATCTAGGAGGTTAGAAGTTGATAAAGCTAAGATAGATGTTGTGTGTTACTTACCCTCTCCCACTTGTGTGAGAGAGGTGTGTTATTTTCTTGGACATGTAGGTTTATATTGATGATTCATAAAGGGATTCTATATCATTTCACATCTATTGAAATGCCTTTTGTAGAAGGAAATGCCTTTTAATTGGAGAAATGAGTGTCAAAAAGCTTTAGATGTGCTTAAAAAGCTACTAACGACAGCTTTGGTGATGCTACCTCTAGATTGAATCCTACCATTTGAGATCATGAGTGATGCCTCTGACTATGTAATTGGTGTAGTCTTGGGGCAATGAAAGAATAGAAAGCCTTACTTCATTTACTACACTTCAAGAACTCTTAATGATGCTCAATTTAATTACTACACTACCGAGAAAGAACTGTTAGTCGTAGTATTTACTCTTGAAAAATTTAGATCATATTTAATTCAAACTAAAGTTATTATTTTTATAGATCATGCAACGTTGAAGTATTTATTGTCTAATAAGGAAACAATAACTTGGTTAATAAGATAGGTTCTCTTAATACAAGAGTTTAATGTGAAGATAAAGGATAAGAAAGGGAGTGAAAACGTAGTAGCCAATCATTTGATCCATATGATTCAAGATGGTGAACCCATACCCTTAATTGAGAATTTCTTGGATGAGCAGATCTTTGGGATACAAGTAAGTACACCATGGTTTTTTATTATTGTGAACTATCTTGTTACTCATAAGCTACCCACTGACATGCCACAATCTTTGAGAAATAAAATTATAAATGAGGCATACCAATATGTTCAGGATGACCTCTATATGTGAAAATTTGGTATTGATGGTATAATTGAGAGATGTGTCCTTGATTCAGAATTTGGGTATATTTTATAACACTATCAGACATTGCATTGTGGAGGACATTTTGGTGCTAAAAAGACTATCTTCAAGGTTTTTTAAGCTGGTTTTTATTGACCTACACTATTTAGAGATGCTAACACTTATTGCATGATATGTGACAGGTGCTAGAGATTAGGTAACATTAGTCCTAAAGATCAAATGCCCTTAACCTCTATTATAGCCGTAGAAATTTTTTATGTGTGGGGCATTGATTTTATGGGTCAATTTCCATCTTCTAAGGGTTATCTCTATATTCTTCTTGCTGTAGATTATGTGTTGAAATAGGTGGAAGCAATTTCCACCCGTATTAATGACTCTCGTGTCGTTATAGGTTTCCTCTAATCTAATATCTTTTCTAAGTGTGGTATCCCTAGAGTGACCATTAGTGATGGAGGATTACACTTTTACAATAGGATGATCGAAGATTTGCTACACAAGTATGGGGTTACCCATAAAGTTTCTACACCCTATCAACCTCAAACTAGCAAGCATGTAGAAGTATCTAATTGAGAAATCAAGAAGATACTAGAGAGGACATGATTCCAAATAGAAATGATTGGAGTTAAAGGCTGAAAGATGCTTTGTGGGCTTATAGGATTGCCTATAAAATTCCCATAGGCGTGTCTCCCTTTTGGCTTGTTTATGGAAAAGCATGCCATCTGCTTGCAGAGCTTGAAGACAAGGCATGGTGGGCTGTGAAGAACTTGAACATGAGTATAGAATTCATTGGAATGCATAGAAAGCCATGACTTCATGAAGTGGAAGAAATAAGGGATGATGTTTTTGAAAGAGTTATAGTATACAAGGAGAGGACAAAAGCTTTCCATGATAAGATGATTCATGAAAATATCATTTGTTGTAAGCCAAAAAGTGTTACTCTACCATTTGCATCTTTACCTATTTCAAGGTAATTTACGTTCTAGATGGGCAGGTCCTTTTATTGTTACTCATGGTTTCCCTCATGGTGCCATACAGATTAGAAGCAAGAGGATGGGAAATGAATTCAAGGTCAATGGTCATAGGCTTAAACCTTACTATAAAGCATTCACAAAGCCTAATGTTGAAGAGGTGCAATAACAAGAAGCACCCACCTTGAATGAGTAAACTAAGATCACGTCAAGTAGGAGATGTAAAAACAAGTGCTACTTGGGAGGCAACTCAATGTGACAGGGGAGTTTTCTACCCTTTACCTGTTTCTATTTATATAATATTTTCTCTCCATACTTAAAAATTACATGTTCCTTTAGTTGTTTACACATTGAGGATAATGTGTGATTTAAGTGTGGGGGTGTGAGTGTTTTTATATGTTTGTAGGTCAAAATAAATAAATAAATAAATGATATTTTTAGAGTCTTAGGAGCCTTTAACTAGTTAATGAGGAGCATATCTTTGAAATCTAACGAAAAAATGATCATAAAATTGAGTTAAAGCAAGTGGAGATTTTTCTGTTAATTTTGATATTAGGAATACATATCTACATGTCTAAATATGAATAGATAAAGAACATGTATGATTTTCTAACCACCAACATGGCATCTTAGATTCATCACATTCATCAGTGAGCTTTTGAACCATATATACCTTCTTCTTTTTTCTAGGTGAATTCACATGAAATTATCTACTTGTCTTAGCTATAGCTCTTCTAATGGACTCTAGAAATTACTAGAACTTACTCTTGTACTAATCGAATCTTATAGTCAAAACATGCTCTGATTGAGAAAATGATAAAGGCAATTTAGGATTTTCCACCACATGATCAAATGGCTTGAACCCTAAATTGTGTACACAATATGTACACCCCATAGAATCCCTTTGAGCTTATACATTGAATAAATATTTTTCCTCACTACCCACATTAAATAACCTTCATGCCTTATCCTCGCCTTTACTTAAAGCTAGTGGGAGGTAATATATTCATTATGGATATAGAGTGGTTGTGTATGTGAATGAAATATATGCCTTTATGCTAAGAAAGGAATTGGTTATGTTTGGTGGTAGAGATAGAATTTTTATATTCGTTGTATTGTCATCATTCTTATATATATATAATGATACAATATGAGGAAGAGAGGGAGATATGGAGATGATGTTGAGAAATTTCTATTCTTTTTATCTCATTGTTCTAGTTTGGTGTTAAGGCTGAGGTCTGATTATTGATTATTGATGTGGAGTTCATTTTTATATTTCATCTTACTATTAGAGCTCTACTAGTTCTCGACCTTTTTAGCACTACAATCCTAGAATACTTCGTACCCTTTTATACATTAAACCCATTACAACGAATAAGTAAGTCCTATTTGATTCTTAAGATGAGCAGCCTTTTATCTAATGGAGATTAGTCATAAGAGTTAAGGATATGGTTTGGTCTATTTAGCAGGTATTTGATATCTTTCATGATATTTTATCCATAAAAATATGAGCCTTCTTTGTTTATATATGTAAGTCACTTGTTATCTTTATCATCTTATTTTACATAACTGAGTGTTTCTATACATTTGTAGCTATGAATCTAAGAGAGGGGGGAAATAGAGGGTATCCATAGTGAGGATGGATCTTGATGTGACTAAGACGTGGTAGATCTTCATCCATATTGTTGATATGCCTGTACCTATCATATTTATGTGTGAACTATATGTTAAACGTGATATCTTAAATCTCTCAATGCCAAATCTTGGTTGAATGTCAATCTTGTTGAATTTCAATCTTGTTGCTATGAGAGTAAAAGATTATAAGACAACTTTGGTTAAGGGTATTAGGTGTGGTTTTATTATTATTTTTTTCTTATTGTGTGTAATTTTGTGGGTATATCTGTAAGACACCCAAATTTACTACTGAAAAATTTTGTTTAATTTAAAAGGGTTTAACGGAAATGAAAAGATAAAACTACAAACTCGGGGGCATTAACGCCACACTTAGTACCAAATCGATTCACTCCTACCATCTCGGTACTAAGTGCTAACACTAAACAAGATTAATCATCAAATACGAGTCGTTAATAAAACACCATTCATTAGTAAAACACAAGTCATACAGAATCAGAGTGCGGAAATCAAAAGTTACAATCCAAGAGTATAGTTTTAAAGTTCCAAATGTCTGAAACATTGTACACCAGAAATAAACTAAATATAAAGACATAGGAAAGATAAGGGTGCACGGTAGACTCTGGCCACGTCACTCTCGACCCCCAAGCTAGGTCCGAGCTCAAATCTCAATCCCACCCGATGCCTCATAAGCGTTGTAGGCATCGAAGATAGAATCACCAACCTGCACTAAGTCAGAAGGGCCTTCTGTTTATGGGAATGAGCAGTACCCATGAAACGGGTGGTCAGTACCCTATGTACTGAGCAAGGTAACCATATAACTAAGGCCAACACATAAGAACACATAACATAATCACAATCATATGATAGCACACAGTTTCTCAGGTAAATAAAGGCCCACATTGTTTATTTATTCTCTAGATAATACTTGTTTCACATCATAATTCTTATCAATCTATGCGAGTACGAGAACCCCACTATTATAGCCGGTGGATCGGTCACTTATAGGACAAAACGCACCTGACCACTATTATACGTCGATGGATCAATCTCCAGGGAAAAAAGCTCCTAGCCACTACTATGCCGGTGGATCATTCTAGCCCCGACTCTCATAGTGTTCCACTGTAAGTACTTAGTATCTTATATGTGTATCCCCCACTATTATTGTCGGTGGGCCAGTCACTTGCGGGACGATGTCCACACCACTATTATTCGTCGATGGATTGGTCACTTATAGGGTCAAAACCCTAACCACTATTCCTAACCGGTGGATCGGCTGGACCCGACTCAATAATCTTCCACTTTATATGATTAGTATTTTACCGTATCTTATTCAACAGATTCCGCTCTAGACATGCATGGCTAACTTTAGCTATACTTATCTTCCTAAGAGGGCTCGTCCCATATCTTGAGACCTCTGCGCCTCCTAACTCGCCTCCACATCCTTCCCTTAACCTGCTTACTTATACCAATAACCCGAATCCTAAGTGTGTGGGTCAAGGCCCACCACATTATACCCCAAAGTCCACTCACCGCCTTCCCCTAGGGTTTTTTCCAGAAACCCTAACCTGAGCTTATGTGGCCCATCCTTTTCTACCTCACACAACCCAGACTATTTTGTCACCCTTACATATCACAACCCTTCGGTTCCACCCTCACTTCATGCCCCACTCATTCTCACTTATTTTATTATTTTCTTTTTCCTCTTCCCCCTACTCAAATTAGGGTTTCCCCTTAAACTCTAGTCTAGTCTCCTACACACCCTTATACTGTCACACGTACTATTTTTCTTCTGAAGCTCCTAGGCACCGAAACGATACTTCTATTACCTTCCTTATGCCTCGAGGCAACTTTCCATATGTAAAGTTTGCCCCCATGCGGACTCTAACCACTCCATGCAAACCCTAGTTCCTCCTATACCTCCATTAGCCAACTTACTTCCCCTTGGTTATCTTTCTTACCTATTTTTATTTTTCATGCCTCCAACCTACATCACCACATCAAATACCCTAGCATACATGTCCTAAGGGCCACATCATATCACATCACAACTTGTAGCATATCCATATTAATTTATAACGTAAGAGATCTCATAGACATGCCTCGGTTCCAAGCCGCGCTACACATAAAACAAGTAAAATAATAGCATATAAAACATGACATATAATTATACAGGACAACCAAAGCAAGGCAAGTAAGACACAGAACACATAGGAAGCCTTAGCTACACCCTTACCTAAACGTTGCCGGGCTTGGAACATGCTCCTACGCCTCCTAGGGGTTTTGAATCGATTCACCTATAAGAGGAAAAGGGAAAATTTATTTGTAGTATATTTAGGTGAAACTAATTAGTTAAAAATCAAAATGGTCCAAAAGTATTTAGTTACAAGTACAAAATATCATGTACATATAATTACACTAATATGTACACTTAATTATATTTAAATGTACAGGTAATATTCTCTATATGTACATGTATATTAGAGTACCAAAAAAACTGGACTAGACACTAAATAGATTGTACAACTTTAATTATTTTGGTCTAATTGGACCACCAACTATTTTTCCCAGAGGAAAATACTATGGGTTAATCTCCCTCTACCGGAATTACCATAATTTCCTATCTTACCCTTATCATGGCCTAATATTAAGGCTAATATTAATAATAGTAGTTTATAACTAAAAGGTAGGGTTATTATTATTCTCAAGATAGTTAATCGAACCACTACTAATCAAAGTAAGTCTTAGTAATATTCATAGTATTAAAGTAAGGGTTCCAACATTACTACTTATAATATTATTAATAATACTAATAATAATAAGAATACTAATAATAATAATAGTAATAATGATGATACTAATAATCAAAATCATAGTAGTAGTAATAATAATAATAATGATAATAATAATAAAAACAACAATGATGATAATCATAATAATAATAATAATAGTAATAATGTTAATAATAATAAGAATACTAGTACTACTACTACTAATAATAATAATAACAGCAACAACAACAACAACAACAATATAGTAGTAGTAGTAGTAGTAGTAGTAGTAGTAGTAGTAGTAGTAGTAGTAGTAGTAGTAGTAGTAATAATAATAATAATAACAATAATAATGATAATAATGATGATGATAATAGTAGTGGTAACAATAATAATGTAATAATAATAATAATAAGGATGATAATAGTAATAGTAATAGTAATAGTAATACAACAAGGTTGTAGTATTAATCAATACCACTAATTAGAAATTCTCCGGCATAAAAGTTAGGACATAATAATAATATTAGTAGTAGTAGTAGTAGTAGTAATAATAAGAATAGTAATAGTAATAATAATAATAACAACAACACTAATAATAATAGTTAATAATATTACTATTAATATTAAAATCATTAACACTTGTATATACAGAGTTTAGGGGTTAAGGAGTTGGGAGATCACCTAGGTTGGGTGGTGAAGCTGGCGGCGGCAGCCACCGCGGTGGAGGAAGAAGGGTGGGAGAGAGAGATGGATGTGGAGGCTAGGGGAGAGGGAAGTAGGGGAAAATGGAGGGGTGGGTGGTAGGGAAAGGTTCCCTGGTTGTTTTGGGGGGTAGAGGCGGCGCTGCAGGCAGCGGAATCGACGGCAACCAGCGGCACAAGGTCGAATGGGGCTGTTCGGGAAGGTGATTTTGCACGATCGGGGTGGCTCGTGCAAGTCAAGGCAAGGAAGGGTGGTGGCTCAATTGTGTAGAGGGCGGTGCAGGGAGTGTTTTGGTGGTCGGGGTGAGTGGTGACGACGACCGACGACAGAGGAATAATGGGCTGAACAGGTGGCGGCGCACATTTTGATTTTTTGGGCTACCAAAATCAAAACCCGATTGTGGCAGCATTCGGGGCTATTTATAGCTTGATCGGAAGGGAAAAATGACAAAAAGGAGTGGGAGAGTAGAGGGACAAGGGTTATGGGTCTCCAGCCACCGATAATGGGTTGGCACAAGTCTATGTGTGTAGGCCATATCTTGTCGGGCAGGAGGAATGGCACGCAGGAAACGGGAGGAATGGACCTGTCGAAATGGTAGGTAAGTCAACGGGGAAGAGAGGGGATGAATGGCCGGAGTGGGTGTGTGGTTGGTGGCGGGATTTCCGGCGCTGATTTCGGGAGTTGCAGGTGCGTTGGAGGTTGAAGACGACGCAGGTGAGAGAGGCTGGACCAGCGGTCTAGGGGAAAAGAAGAAAGAAAGAAAAAAGGGTTTGAACTAGCCGGGAGAGGGGAAGTGACGCGAGGAGGGGCTAGGCCGCGCAGGGGGAGGGGAGAAGTTGGGCCAGCGGGCCGGCCCAAGTCGGGGAAAAGAAAGAGAAAAAAGGAAGAGAAGGAAAGGAAAGGAAAGGAAAAAGAGGGGGGGGGGGAAAGAAAAGAAAAAGGAAAAAGAGGGAAAATGTGGTTGGCTTAATTAATATAATTTGGGTAATTTGGGATGTTTAATAAAATATAAATATTAAAATAATAATTAAATTCTCTTTTTAGGTTAATTTTGGGATTTTGGAAGAATTTTCTTAAATTCCATTTTAATTAGCAAAATACTCAGAAATTTTCTATTTAATTTATTTATTAATTTCTCCTAGATTTAACTTATTTAATTCTCTCTTATTTTAATAAAATAGTTTATTTAATTAATCTTCCTAATAATTTCTTATTTGGCCATGATTCCCTAAATTAGGATTTTAAGGTATTTCAATATCATCTGTAAAACTCTCAAGAGACCTTACTCATCCTCTAAGGGTGACATAGGGGTTTAAAGTGCTTATTTCACATGCTAGGTGCAATCATAAGACCTATGAAAGTAGCTAGTTAGTTTATTTTTATTCAGTTTGAATCATAACTTGCTTGAGGACAAATAAGAAGCTAAGTGTGGGTATTGATGAGTTTATATTTTGACATATTTTATACCATTTTAATCTTAGTTATTGGTATTTTATATGAGTAATATAAGTGGATAATTATGATTTTATGATTAAGTAATAATAATATTATATATTTTATTATTTGAGCTAAAATGATAGAAATGAAATAAAATTAAAGTATAAGATTATTTAGTAATTTTTTAAATTTTATGTCATAGGCAAAAAAAAAAGTTTCAATCCTTTGGACCAAAGGCCAAAGTATCAACGACGCAACCTGGCACAAGACACAATAGGCTGTCGAAAATTTTGTGTATAAAAGAAAAGGAGGAGGGTCCTAGGTTTGATTTGTGGCAGTTCTAGCATGGGAGTTTCAACCATCCAAAGCGGGGGTGGCTGCTTGTAAGCACCATGGAGGGAACCGCTGTGTTATTGATCGTTGGATCATCGTGATTTACCTCCTCCAACCAAGGTTGTCGGACCAACAAGTTGGAGGCCCTAGGGGTGAGGGATTTTGCCTTTTGGCACGGAGCGGAGAAAAGGAGGAGGGAAGGAGTAGTCACAAAAAACAAGAAAAAATGGAAAGCGGCGACGTAGGAGAGAAGGAAAAAAATTTAGGGTAGTAGCAGAGAATACAAGGAAGAAAAAAAGGCAGTGCATAGAGAAAAGAAAAAAATTAAGTCACAGAGAAAGCTAGCAGAAGCAGACGACAGAACTAAAAAATGAGAGTGTATGCAACCTACGGCAAAAAGGCGTAGAATGTAGTAGAAGCCGCAGAAGTCGGTAAGGGAGTAAGCCGCATCATAGAAAATGAAGGAGAGCCAGCGACACACGAGACCGGGAGAGAGGGTGAAGCAGTCAGGACTCAGGATGCACAAAAACAAAGAAAAAGAAAGAAGATCTCATGCACCGAAAAAAATAGAGGTTAGTGCCGCCAATGTTGTAAAGGAAAAAAAAAGGAAGAAAAACTACACAAAAATCCACACCAAGCCAACCGATAGAAAGAAAAGAGAAAAATATATCGAAAAATTTATTTAATATTAAATTAATTATTTTTTTATCTGAATAAATTTTTGAACTTTCATCCATAACTAATTCTAGTTATTTATTTCTCTATTTTTAATTTATATTGTTAATATATATATATGTGTGTGTGTGTGTGTGTGTGTAATTAATTTTATTATTATGACTGGATAATTATTTATTATTGGGGAATAGACTGAAATCTTAGATTATGGTTTGAGATATGATATTATTTTTCTTTATTTCATGATATTTTTCTTTAACTCTATTTTAATTGCGATATTTTATATATATAATTCTATCAAGTATAATTTATATAGTGAATGCCTAATTCTGGTTTTCTTATAGTGACAGTATAAATGATTATTTGTTTGTTAGGTGGTCATATAAATATGCTAGAAATTATATGTATAAATTACAACTAGGTTAGATAATAATTTACCTGTAATTCTAACCGGAGTAATGAAACGTTTAGATACGTATAGGTTAAAGGAGAAAAATATAGATAGATATGCTTATTGTACTAGTTTGGATACTTAGATTGGCATCCTTCCATTTGTGTTTAATGCATTAAATCTAGTTAAATATAGAAGTCACTTGTTGCTACTATAATGCTGGTATTTAATAAGATTAATATTGGTCCTTTATCGTATTAATTATTTTAGGAAAGTAATATAATGTGTATAAACATTCTTTGGCTTACAACTTGGGCAATTTCTTTCTCATGATTAAATACTGACTTAGAAATTATTATTATATTTTGACCTAATCTAGTAGTGGATTTCGATTTCCCTTAGCATATTTATCACATTTACAATTAGCATTGTTTTTATTATTTTATTATTCTCTACTTTCAAAACCCCCATTAGTATTTTTCTTATTTACTTATTTTATGCCATTTAGAGTTTTTATTTTTCTTATTTATTTATTTATTTATTGAGCTAGTTAAATGGAGGTGGATCCTCTGAATCCCCAGTATAGAACGATACCCTTATTTACCAATGCGATAATTATCAATAAAAGGGTTTAAAATATGTGCCGATTATGACCACAACATAGCACGATTGTGCCAAGGGAAAGACAAATGCACAGACTAAGGGTAAGGAATGTGTAAGGACAGGTTGTGCGAGATTCACACACTAGTGGGGGAAGTTTATGGGACATAACAAAAGAGAGTACATGGTTGTGTGCAAAGCCATGCGTATGGATTGTGTGAGAGGGCATAGCTGGGGGATGTAAGGGTGTAGAGTCGTGCGCCTTGAAAAAAGTAAATGAGCATGATGGGGAAGAAGGAAAAAGAGGCGGCATGGGGTGGTAATGATTGGGTGACAATGAAGAGAAATGATGAGGTGGTAGTTGTGGTTAATTTTCAAGGCAATGGTGGTGTGCGGTGTTGATGGTTGTGGAAGGCATCGAGGTAGAGAAAGAAAGGAAGAGGATAAAGGAAGGTGGTTAAGGAATCATTGCTCAATAAAATGGAGGGAGAGGGAGTAAGTTGGTTGGACATTAAATGAAGCAAATATTGGGAGAGGGGTGTGTGTGTGGGTGTGTGGGTGGGTGGGTGGGTGTGGTGGGTGCATAGTGAATGATAGAGGAGAGGAATGCATGCACAAGGGGAATGGTAGGGGCATGCACGATTAGGGAAGGGGAACATATCCCATTGATTTGTGGGAGATGACGATTGATGATGAGGGTAGGGAAGGTAGGCTATGGCAACATAGCGGGAGTAATGGTCAGGAGTGGGATCCAAACAAGGAAAAGAAGAAGAAATAGAAGAAGAAGAAGAAGAAGAAGAAGAAGAAGAAGAAGAAGAAGAAGATACAAAGAAAGACAACCAAACAAAGGGAAATATAAAAGAAAAAAGGAAAAGGTATAAGAAAAAAAGGAGATGGGTGTGGGCTTATGGTTATGATTAGATTAAAATTTTAATTAGTTAATTTAGGTCAAATTTAAAATATTAATCATCTAGAATTGAGATTAGATTAATATATAATTACTCATACTAAAAGTTAGGGTTATGTTAAGATTTACGATTAAGTAATTAGGATAAGGTAAAAATATCGATTTCTCCATATTAGAATTGGGTTAAAGTACTACTTATCTGGGATTAATATTAGATAAAAATTTGGGATATTCCCAATAAGAATCAAGGAAAATGAAGCTAAGATTAGGTCATGGGAGCTAGTCAAAGTTGGCTAAAAATCAACTTAACCAAAACTAATATAGGTTGGTCACGAGGGGGTAAAGAGAGGGAAAAAGAAGCACAATCAAATACGATTTCAAGAAGAAAAATGGTTGGAAGTTAAAAAGTGAAATTCAAGGGTTAAAATGAAACAAAAAAATTAGATTAAGAGGTCAAGTGATGAAAAATAATTAAGACTTGAAATTTGCAAAGAAACCATCTTTTTTGTCAGGGAGGGAATCATGAACTTGTGGTTTTTGATTCCAGTGCACAATTTGGGGAAAAATGCATGGTTGAGTGTCATGAATAATATAGGAGTGTAGAGGGTGGGTTAACCATGATAACACTTGAATGAAAGTTGGGATGATAGATGTGTAAGAAAGATTGATTAAGGTTGAGTGTAAGTGTTAATATCATAAAGACTTGAGTTTTTACTTTTAACCAAAATTTTGGTTGAGTGAAAGCAATTAATTCTACAAATCAGATTTGGTTTAATTAAAATGATCATTGTGATTCAATTCATAGTTATGGGATTAATTGCATTAATTATTAAGTAATTAAATGGTAAGAAAGTCCTATAATATGAATTTATTAGAAAAATAAGCAAATTGATCCCAAAGATTATCAAAATTTATAGCAAAGTACAAATTAATTTTATAAATTCAAATATATAAAGATATTGGTATCAAAGTTGCCTTAATGTTCAATGAAAAGCGAGCAAAATTGATAAAAGCAGATAAGTCACAGAAACATATTTTTCCATAAATGTATGAAATGAATAACAAATGATTTAAATTCATACAGATAGATGTAGAATAATTTTAGATAATAAAATGTATAAAAGTATTTGGTCTTGAAGTTGATTTGATGCCCAACAGACAAAAAGGAAAAAAATAGCTAAAACCGACTAATTGCCTAAATTGATTTTTCCGTGATTTTACGATTCAGGTGAAATAAAATATTTTTAAAAAAATAAAAGAAATAAATGAGCTCAAGAATATTTTTGGAACATGTAAAAAATTTTGAACAAGTTAAAATTAGCAAACACAACCAAATCAAAAAAATTACAAAAATGCTATTTCCTGCAAAATAAAATTGACAATGAAAATTTCAAATTTAATATAAATGACATGAAATATAATACTAAAATTTTTAGGAAAGAATTATAAGACTAATCACATAAGGTAATTTTGGTTAATGAAATGGAACATTACAAATTCATCCTTTATTGTGTAAGATATAATGTTTTGATCTATTCCAATAGAAAGCTCTGGCATCTAGTCATTGCCTAACCTAATCTTTAGGACATCCATCAAGCTCAAGTTTGACCTATCACTCATTGATGGTTATTCTAAGACTATTTGTATAGAAAATAAAAGGTGATGCCTTAAAATCAAATATTACAAAACCCAATGGCTTTCACCTTTACCTACATGGTGGATATCCTCTAACTAAACTCCTACCATTGTAATTTAGACAAGGTGGTATTCACAATAGAAGTGCAAAGCAAATAATTAGATTCACTAATAAGAACATGATCATTTTAAAATTTAAATAAGCTTGATAAATCATTGGTCAAACTTGAAAATAAAACAAATTAACAACTTAATATATAATAATATTATTTAATGGCATATATACTTTGATTTTACATAAAAATACTTGATTGTGAATTACGATATAAAAAATATATTTTTATAATTTTCTAAAATAGATTATATTTGCTTAAATAAATAAATAATCGCCCAATAATCTAGGTGTCAAATGATGACTTAAAAGAATTGGTTACCCAAGGGTCCAAGATATAGCCTAAGATTTGACTAGCAAATTCGATTATATATCTGGGTGTATTATGCAATATATACTGAGGTAGAAATGTGTCATTAATGAAAAAAAAATTACTCCATCAATTTTTAAAAAGGAAATATTTTTAGCTTAACAGTTTTATATCAAAATAAACGTTATTTTGTTGTAGTTAATATTTACTTTTTATTCTTACCCCTACCTTTTCTCTTTCTTCTTCTATACATTAATTATCATATTATTTTACAATAAATAGTATAATTATTATATTATAAATATATTTATAGCCTTCTAAAATAATGTGTAAATTGTTTTAAAAAATTATTTTAGAAATAGAGAAATTGGTTTATAACATATAATGTTAAAGATCAAGAAATACAACACATAATCACTTGAGTAAGTGAGATAATTATTTGAACGAGTAAAATAATTATTACACTATACATAAAAAAAAGATGATTCTAATATGTAACTCAAAAGATCAAGAGTACATAATCACTTGTGTGATAGAAATAAACTCTTAAATAAATAAAATAATCAATTGAACGGATATTGCATCGTATGCCCATGTATTTTGGTAAAATTACACTGAATATCTTTATCTCTTTTTTGAGGGCACCAAATACTAATATTTATAAACCCAAGACATAAAACTATAGCAAAAAAGAGGTCAAAGGTATATAATATAATTTTACTAAAATATCAAAATTTATGATATCCTCTATTTTTGTCGAAACAATTACCTAAAGAATATGACATAAAGAAACAATTAATAAAAAAAATATTTATAATACATAGCTCAAACGATCAAAATTAAAAAACCTGCCATTATTTTTTTACTCAAGTTAATAACTTGTGTTGACACATAATCACTTAACGAGCCAAAATAATTATTTGAGCGACAAAACTAATCATCAAATAAGAATACTTGAATAACTGAACTAATCTTCTAATTTATTTTTAATATATCTTACTAAGGTATACTCCGGTATATAATCTCTACTTTGGATTTGGTTATAATAGCCAAGTCAATATAGAAGTAAAAATCAAGGGCCTGGACAATAATTGTCCTAATATTACAAAAGAATAATAGAACATGTAATAATATCGCTAAAGTTACTGATATTAGACAAAATACAAACAATAATATACAGCCGTACTGAAATATCTTTTAAAACGACGCATGATAAGAGATATGACAATCAGAGTTTACCCCCTACCAAACTTAAATGTATGCTTGAGCATCGGTCTTGGGTATAGTGAAATCAATTGTCATTTCACGTATGGTCGAGATTCAACCCCGTATCCTCCTGTTTTATTCTTCTGTGGGATGCGTCTTTCAGTAAAAATACCTGGACTTCCGCCATCCTCTTCCAAAGAAAAAATAATAATTTATGCTAATTAGTGACTCGTCTTCTCATTGTTGAAGCAGTAAAAATGGCAATTACATGGGCTCCTAAATATCTAACGGGAATTGCAATCTCATAAAAGCAGGATCATGACACACCCGTGATCATTGATCGCTAATCAGAACTTTTGATCAAAAGCACATCCATGATCACAGTTGTCAACATTTCCCATGCATGTAAGGCCATAGGATTTGTCACCAACTGTACGGTTTCTTCCGTCCATTTTACTCACTAGTCAACAGCAGCACCAAATAACTTATATCGCCAGTGTGCCTTCAGTGACGTGATCATCCTCCACATCAGGAGGGGGCTGTGATTTCGGTTTGCTCATGATCCGGGAATATCCATAACCAAGGGAACTTCCACTAGCCTCACTGAGCTGCATTCAGAAAAAGCATAATTATCTAAGCAGCAAGTCCAGCCCCAAAATGCAGAGAAAATCTATTGTAAAGCTGGAGATATACCTCGGTAAGCTCGGACAGATGACGTGATCTGAATTCGTTGATTGTTGCTGCTATCTCAGACATGGGCAATTTAGCCTGAGGATAGTAGAAACAAATTAGAACAGGAAGAAAAACATATGAGAAAGAAGCTAGTTCGAGCAAATTAGATTAGGAAGATTAACACCAGAGAAAAAAGCTTGCTGGAGAACACATAAAAAACGTAATTACATGTTTGTTACATTCTGCTGCAAAATTCAATACAGCCGACAAAAATGAAGCATAGCCTAATTTTAAGTCCAGGCGCCGACAGAGGTGGGGTGACGCTATATTATTATAATTTTAAAAAAAGTGTGCAGGCACGGCTTGCATATTCAGCCAGGAAACCAGCTATACCGTATACGTCACTAAAAATAAGTCATGCGAGAAAATAAGAGTCATGTGATCCTGAGTCCCTGAATCGCGTAGCTGTTATGTATCAAAACTGGGGAGAAGTGCAAATTATAAAAGCAGCCTCTGCCATCCACTGATTGTCTGATACTGCTTACCAATGCTCGTGTAGATAATCGATATTCTTAAACAGTAGCAGTGCAGCATTGCCTCGACAGATAATACCCACGTTTCAATATGATATTATAACAAGAAAAATACATACCTGCGCAAGGACAGCAGCTGCTAGCTGCAGACTTGGTTCCAAGGTCTCTGGGACGACCTGGATGAAACTTGATATGTTTACTATATCGTTTAATATGCAATGCAGAAGGGGAATGCAACTTAAGGAATCATTCTAAATAACTCCATAAAGAGCAGAGAATGTCTAACAAGATCCTAGGTGCAAGACTGATCTAAAAATATATTCAGTTTAAAATTGAAGGGAACAATAACAGAATGGCAGAGTGCAAGAAATTCAAGACTATACCGCTGTTGCCCCAGCCTTCTCCAAATTAAGACCATGATCGACATCATGAGCACGAACAAAAGTTTTCACATTGGGATAATACTTGTTCAGAGCCCATACGGTTCTGTAATTTGCACCAGGAGTATCTAAGGTTACGGCTGCAGCACTTGCTCTTTCTGCACCAATTTTGTGGAGGACCTGCTCGGAAATAAAAACAAATAAAGGGAGAGAGGGAGGTAGGGGGAAACAGAGACAGGAAAGGGGGCTGAGGAGAGCACGTGTGTAAACTAAGCTCACTGTACCTCACGACTTCCAGCATCTCCAAAGTATACGGGAAGATCAAGAGCACGCCCGATAGCAACACGATCACTGATCATATTGAAACAGAAATGAATGATTTATGTGCCGGTGCATAGTAAATTATCCTTTTCACATTATTGACATGCTCATTTTGATATGCTGAGCTAGAAATACCAAGGATATTCTATCGAGAAAAGACAGTATGAATGAACAGGATAATTATTGTTAAGTAATCATGATAACAAAATTAAATCACATCTATTGCGGCCATCTTGATTCAACAATTCAATCAATTGAGTAATTGGCAGTTGTACAGATATATGGACTTGGTAACCAAAAGAATACAGCCAACATTCGACAGAAGGGAAACGGTAACTGTAGTGTTCACTGACAACTTGCTACAATTGAAGATAGCAAAAGCTTGTATGAAAAAGCATATTATTCACACTGCCAAACATGATTTGCATAGCCAGACTAGCCCAGGCATATTGAATACACCCACAGCATTAAATTGCAAATCTATCTCCAGCCCATATAATCTACATAAGTCATTATTCATCTCCTTCCTCAGAAATAATAGGAATAATTTACTGGGACTATTTTCAAGAACAAAGAACCCTGCTACATTTTACCCCTTTCGAAATGCCAATCATTTTCTATCAGGAAGGAGATTTGGATTACCAAAACATCTCCGCAAACTAAACCAAAGTAACAGGAAAAAAAAATCTTCATACTCATAAAACACTTCTGGAGATACTTCATGAAAATCTTCCCATTAAGTACTCAGAAGTCAAGTAATGGCCGAGGCTATACTGAAATTTGAAGCAAATTAAATTTCCTTTTGTGCAAAGCATCTCATATTAGAACGTTCAAAACAAAGAATTCGCATAACTGAGACTTTAAAGAAAGGGAAACTAAGTAAAAGGTAGTTAAATTGATTGTTTTTCAGACTGCATTCTGCATGACTGAGACTTTAAAGAAAGGGAAACTAAGTAAAAGGTAGTTAAATTGATTGTTTTTCAGACTGCATTCTCCACAGAATAATACACATTTGACCTGTGTTTCTGCTGGTAAATTTTGATCAATACCATGGATTGGCCATATGTTTATCCTACTTCAGTTCTTCCCAGAGGTGGGGTGTGATGGATAAAGTCCAGAATATTGCCTTTAACTATAGTAGAAGGCTTGGTAAAACTTCTTTTTACTTTTTGTACAATGGCAAGTACACTTTCTGCAGCTGTAATTACTACTGCATTTACAGAATAAGGCAACGCAAGAATGACCAATCCTGAAAATCAAAATTTCCTCCTTTTTAAGCCTTCTTCGTGCAATTTTCCATCTAAGACACAAGCTTAAACAGATCAGCAGAACCAATGCCCATGGAATGAAAGAACAACAACAAACGAAGCAAGATGAAGTCACCCCCAAAAAAATTGGGTTTTGGGGATGGGAGGGGGGGATGGCCTATGTCAAATCCAAAATATAAAGAACTCCACTTTTGCAGTCCATCAAAAATCAATTTCTCACAACAGAGCAGGTTTTTTAGAACAATTTTTGCAGAATAAGTACATTTAGCCAATCTGTACGGCTTACTTTAGCCAACTCCAACAGAATTTTATTTCCAGGTGCATTTTAAGGGAACCAAAAAGCATAAATTACCCAATTTCACATCATTCAGACAATATAATGGATCAGGCATATATAGACATTCAAAGGAAAAAGAAAATCCCTCTGCCAGCCAAAGTAAAAGAAGCCAAGTGCACATATATACATCCTTCAAGCATCTAATCACATACTGCAGAGCACGAGAAATTTACCTTCTCACATCAAGAGCAACAAATGGTATCAGTCGCTCTGAAAGAAGCTGGGCTATAATCTGAGAAGAATTGTGAGGAAAGTAAGAAAGAAGAAAAATGCTGTATCCTTCATTTTTCTTTTGCATTATAAGTTGGCATAGATTATTGACAAGGAATATTCCAGAGGTACCTGGCCAACACGCCCAAACCCGCAGATTATAATGTGATCTTGCAGATCATCAGTCTAGAGATAAACATGAGAGCAAAAATGGTTAGTGGTATGTGTAGGTAAATTGCAGCATAAATCTTAAGAAAATTATTTGAACGGCAATCAAAACAGCTCCTGACAGACAATTTAACGAATAAGCATCAAATACCCTGGAATAAGCATCTAATACCCTGGAAAATTATTTGAATGGCGATCAAAACAGCTCATGACAGACAATTTAAGGAATAAGCATCAAATACCCTGGAAATTATGGTGATCGACCAGTGTCATAGTAGTAAAAGAGGGTAACTCTGCATTTACATCTACTAAGCCAGATAATAAGGGGCACATTTTCAGCTGACTGATGGGTTTTTAAGTACAACTTTCCATGCACATTTACTTAGTTGGAGAAAAGGATATGAAGAAATGAAGTGATGCATCTTTGCTTAACTTCATTTAATATACTTCAATAGGACATGACTGCAAGTTCAAAGCTTCCCCAAGGGCTTTTCAGTTAACTCAAGAAAAGTTAATATAACTTTTGTCATACCTCACTTTCAACAGGCAACAAACTTCGCATATCATGTAGTTCAAATCGAGAAGCAATTAGCTGGCCACCAGCAGCCAACCAAGGAGTAAGTGCCATGGATATACCCACGACAAGGAAAAGTAAGGATGAAAGTTGAGGAGACATTATGCCCTGAAAAAGTCGACAGAAACAAGCAGCTCGCCAGTTAAAAATACTGAAAACTGAATTTGTTGAAGCTTCTTAATCAAATGTTCATTGTGTCTCATGATCTTCAATACTTTATGATATATAGTAAAAAAAAAAATAGCACATACAGCAAGTGAGACAAACAAAGAACTAAAGAACAGTTTGAGAACCACTATTGGGAAAAATGCCACTCCTAACTGTTCAGCCTAAAATTAGCATACTTGAAATGCAATATCAATCTCCTGGAAGTTCAGTAGAAGAAATAACATAGCTCAAAGAAATCTCTTAACGAGGCATGATTAGGCTAATACAAAAATGATAGCTTCAGCTGCTGCTATAGGCCAGTCATAGATACCCAGTAGCATAGATGCAATAAAACAATAAGTCACCACATTCCACTGAGTCAACAGTTTCTAGGACATATCTCAAAGTTGTTCTCATTTTTTTTGTAGGTACTGAAACCTAATCCCCAGAGATGGGCTTGGCAACATAAAACCATCAATGCTATCGTACTTTTATCCAAAACATGAAAGAAAAAAATAATAATAATAACATAAAATGACAACAAGAAGAAGCAGACAATCCAAGTTCTGTGCAGAAGCCAAATTGCTTTGGAGATATAAGGGAGTCCCAGGGGTGGGGAAGAGGAATAGAGATATTCAATGGTGAGAAACACCATCATCCTGAGAAGAAAACAGCAAACGAAGAGTCAAACCTGGTTCACAGCTTCACCAAAAGCTACAAATGCAAACTCTCCCCCTGGGGCAAGAAGAAGACCACTTCTAACTGCAGAGACAATTGACAGGCCAAAAACTCTTCCAACCATGGCAACCAGCATAGTCTTGCCAACAATTAGAAGCACCAGGCCTGCTGTTATAGTAGGGAAATTTGACAAAAGAAGTTTTGGGTCAATAGACATTCCAACCTGAAAAAGGCACAACAAAATTCCAATTAGTCTTAATCACAACATTAATCTAAGGCTCAAAATTCTTTCAGATAAAAAATCATAATGTTATGAATCATCCTAAACCACCGGTAATATTTACATATAATAGGAGGAGGTATCGAACAGATCAGCAGAAAGGTCATTAAGGGTAGTAAAGTCTTTTTATTAAGTCTTTTTTAGTAGCTTTATTAGTAGTAAAAGTTTATTTATTAGCTTTAGTGAAAAATAAAGGTTAAGAGAGATTTAAGGAATGGATATGTCAAATATATCTCTAAAAGATATTCAGCAGAGATTTAAGGAGGTGGTTATGGGGAATATCTTCCTTAAAGCTATAGGATAAATAAAGGGAGGTTGGGTTGGGAAGGAGCATCGAAAAATCAGAGAGAAAAAAATTGGGAGAGCCTTCCTACCTCTCGAAAGTAGGAAAACTTTGTAGTTGCTTATTTTCTATTTGATTCAGCTATAATAATATTGAAATTAATTCCAGTCCTAGCCGGTTGTGTTTGCTTAATTTCAATTCACAGCAAATTTGGTATCAGAGCAGCAAGATCCAAGTGAGAGAAAAACACCATGGCTCCAAACCAAAACCAGAGGATCGATCAATTGGAGCAGGAACTAGAGTCTCTAAGGGTTTCCATATCAGAGCAAGTGATGACCGCAATGAACGGTGCAGCACGTGAATTGCAGCAAACTCTGGCTGTCCAGATTGCAACAAGCCTGGAAAAAGCCACTGCAAGGCTAGGGGAGGATCTTAACACCCTGGCATCGAAGGTGGAAGGCAGAATTTCCAGCACCAAAGAAAACCAGGAGATGATGATCACCCAGATTCGTGATGAGGTGAGGGATACCCTCTCCACCTTAAAAACCACTTATCACACACTGGGAAACTCAGGCTATGTTGGAGCAAGCGCTGAGGGCAGAGGAAGAGAAGAAACTGGTGGTGGATGGGCAGGAGGGGGTAACTAGTGGTGCTGCAAAAAGCTTGACTTACCCTTATTCAGTGGGACCAACCCAGATGGATGGATATTAAGGGCTGAACGGTATTTTGATTTTTATCGCTTGGGTGAAGAAGAAAAGCTTGAAGCTGCTGTGATAGCATTAGAAGGGGATGCTCTGTTATGGTATCAGTATGAGCATAAAAGGAGACCCTTGCGGAGGTGGGAGGAGATGAGAATGATGATCCTCCGGCAGTTTCGATCAACATCCACCGGTACTCTTTATGAGCAATGGCTGGATCACCAACAAGTAGGGTCAGTTGCTGATTACAGAAGGAAATTTATTGAGCTAATGGCCCCACTGGATAGGGTACCTGAGGAAATTGCTAAGGGTCAATTTATCAATGGGCTTAAAGGGGAGGTCAGAGCAGAAGTGCGACTATTGGGACCTACTACTTTAGATCAGGCCATGGATCTAGCTATGAAGGTAGATGAGAAGATCAAGGCTGGGTCAACGCACAAAAAAGGAAGTGGGTATGGACCAATTGCTAGAAAAGTTAGCCATACTACTCCAACGAATTCCCACTTAAGCCCTCAAGGGAAAACGATCAATCCAACCAACCCCTACCCAGTTAGACGGTTGAGTGAGAAGGAACTACAGCAAAAACAAGAGCAGGGACTTTGTTTTCGCTGTGATGAGAAGTGGTCCATTAATCACAGGTGTAGAAGAAAGGAGCTGAGTGTGCTTTTGACCCAAGATGATGAGGCACTATGGCAGACTGAGGAAGGTCTGGATTTTTCAGTTCCTGGGGAAATTGAGGAACCTGACTCAGACCTAGTGTAGACAGAAGTTTCTCTGAACTCAGTAATGGGGATCACCAGTCCAAAGACAATGAAGTTAGTCGGTAAGGTGCAGGGAAAGGAGGTAGTGGTGATGATAGACCCAAGAGCAACCCATAACTTTATTTCTTCTAAGGTTGTGGAGAAATTAGGAATTCCAGTGAACCTAACTCAGGCCTTTGGAGTATCATTGGGTACTGGGAAAGCAGTGGAAGGGGAAGGTGTGTGTAGAGGGGTGGCCTTGGAGTTACAGGATATTAATATAATTGAGGATTTCCTTCCACTCCCCCTAGGAAATTCTGACTTGATTTTGGGGATACAATGGTTGGAGAAGTTAGGAACCATGACAACAAATTGGAAGACACAAACATTGAAGTTTCAGGTGGGCGGGAAAGCCATAACCCTGCGAGGAGATCCTGCTTTGGGCAGAACCAAGGTATCCTTAAAAGCTATGATACGGATTTTGAGGAAGGAAGGACAAGGGTACCTAGTGGAGTTCAACCAAATGTGTGGTAATAAAGATCTTGATAATGCTGAGGAAATTATAGAAGATGTTCCCACCTTCTTACAGCACAACCTACAGCAATACCAGTCAGTGTTTCAAATGCCCTGTGGACTTCCCCCACCTAGGGGGCATGAGCATGCAATCGTCCTAAAGGAAGGCACTAATCCAGTCAGTGTACGACCATACAGGTACCCTCAAACTCAAAAAGATGAGATAGAAAAACTGATTTCTGATATGTTAAAGGCAGGCATCATACAGGTCTCCACCAGCCCTTATTCTAGTCCAGTATTGTTGGTTAAAAAAAAAGGATGGATCATGGAGGTTTTGTGTAGATTATAGGGCCCTCAACAAGGTCACTGTTCCAGATAAATATCCCATCCCTGTTATTGATGAATTACTGGATGAATTATATGGGGCTACAGTGTTCTCTAAGCTGGATCTTAAATCTGGCTATCATCAGATCAGAGTAAAAGAGTTGGATGTTCCTAAAACAGCTTTTAGAACTCATGAAGGACATTATGAGTTTTTGGTGATGCCTTTTGGGCTCACCAACGCTCCAGCCACCTTCCAAGCCTTAATGAATACTGTTTTTAGGCCATATTTGAGGAAGTTTGTGTTGGTTTTCTTTGATGACATATTGGTGTATAGTAGGGATCAGGAGCAGCATGTGCATCATTTGGCCACAGTGTTAGAAACCCTATCACAACACCAGTTGTATGCCAATAGGAAGAAATGTGAGTTTGGAAAGGCGCAGGTGGCCTACTTGGGTCATATTATATCTAAGTTTGGGGTGGCAGTAGACCAAGAGAAAATCCAAGCTATGGTGAATTGGCCTATACCCAAAAACCTTAAGGAGTTGAGAGGATTCCTTGGTCTAACCGGGTATTACCGAAAATTCATAGCAGGATATGCCACCATAGCTGCACCCCTCAAGAAGAACAGATATGGATGGTCATCAGAAGCAACAAGGGCTTTTGAAGAATTGAAGAGGGCCATGACAACAGCCCCTATCTTGGCTATGCCAAATTTTGAACTGCCAGTAGAAACTGATGCCAGTGGGTTTGGGGTGGGAGCAGTCTTGTTACAATCAGGCCATCCCATTACGTTTTTCAGTAAGATTTTGGGACCTCGAGCAAGGGCCAAGTCCATTTATGATAAAGAGCTAATGGTAATAGTCTTGGCAGTACAGAGGTGGAGGCACTACTTGCTAGGAAGAAAGTTCTTTATTCACACCGATCAGCAGAGTCTTAGATTTTTAATGCAGCAAAGGGAGATAGGCTCAGAATATCAGAAGTGGGTAAGCAAGTTGTTAGGGTATGATTTTGATATCATTTACAAGCCCGGGGCCTCGAATAAGGTGGTTGATGCCTTATCAAGGGAATTTGCTGGTAAGGTTGAATGTGGGACTTTGGTGAGCTCAAGAGGCGTGCAATGGAGGGATCTACAAGCTCAGATTCAGCAAGACCCTTTTATACAGCACATCAAAGCAGAATTGGTAGCTAGGAATGTGGTTCCCAAGGGATACACTTTGGAGCATGATGTTCTAAGGTATAAGGGGCGGCTAGTCATCCCTAGCTATTCTACCTTAGTTAAGTCCCTGTTGCATGAGTACCATGACACCCCTGTAAGTGGTCATTCTGGAGATTTAAAAACATACCAAAGATTAGCATCGGAGTGGTATTGGCCAGGAATGAGGAAGACAGTAACCAAATATGTGCAGTCTTGTGCGGTTTGTCAACAGCAAAAGAGTTCTTCTCTTTCAACCACAGGACTACTTCAGCCACTGCCTGTGCCAAACCAGATATGGGAAGATATTTCCATGGATTTTATAGAAGGACTGCCAAAATCTCAGGGGTTAGACACCATTCTGGTTGTAGTAGATAGGTTATCGAAATATGCTCACTTTGTGGGTCTGAAACATCCTTTTTCTGCTCAGACAATCGCTGGTCTTTTCACCAGAGAAATAGTTCGACTACATGGATATCCTAACACTATTGTGTCAGATAGGGATAAGGTGTTTATGAGCATATTTTGGAAGGAGCTTTTCAGACTCCAACAAGCTGCCCTTCACAGAAGTACTGCCTATCATCCTCAATCAGATGGACAGACTGAGGTGGTGAACAAGGGGCTGGAAACTTATTTGAGGTGTTTCGTAAATGGTCAACCAAAAACTTGGGCCAAGTGGATTCCGTGGGCAGAATTTTGGTACAATACAACCATTCATTCAGCTACTGGATGCTCACCTTTTAAGGCTATCTATGGTCGAGATCCTCCACAGTTGGTAAGATATGAACGAGGGAGTACAACAGTACAATCGTTAAAAGACCAACAAATAGAAAGGGATGCTATATTGGATGATTTAAAGGCCCAGTTGATCCGAGCACAACAGAAAATGAAAGTTTAGGAACATGCCCATAGAAGGGAGGTGACTTTCCAAGTGGGGGATTGGGTGTACTTAAAGTTGCAACCTTATAGGCAGCATACTTTGGCTAGGAGGCCATTTGACAAATTGGCACCAAGATATTATGGGCCATTTAAGGTGATTCAGAAAATTGGGACAGTAGCATATAAATTGGAGCTCCCTACTACAACAAGAATCCATCCAGTATTCCATGTCTCTCAATTGAAGGGGGCCATTGGCAGTCTGCCTTCATCACCCCAGCTTCCACCTCAACTCACCCCAAGTCTGACTCTTGAAGCAGAACCAGAAGAAGTGGTAGGGGTCAGAAATGGGAAACAGGGAAACGCAACAAGGGTTGAGGTTTTGATCAAGTGGAAGAGTTTACCAGCATTTGAAGCAACTTGGGAGGAATTCGAGGCCTTAGATCAACGGTTTCCTTCTTTCCACCTTGAGGACAAGGTGAATCTTTGGGTAGGGGGTAATGTTATGAATCATCCTAAACCACCGATAATATTTACATATAATAGGAGGAGGTATTGAATAGATCAGCAGAAAGGTCATTAAGGGTAGTAAAGTCTTTTTATTAAGTCTTTTTTAGTAGCTTTATTAGTAGTAAAAGTTTATTTATTAGCTTTAGTGAAAAATAAAGGTTAAGAGAGATTTAAGGAATGGATATGTCAAATATATCTCTAAAAGATATTCAGCAGAGATTTAAGGAGGTGGTTATGGGGAATATCTTCCTTAAAGCTATAGGATAAATAAAGGGAGGTTGGGCTGGGAAGGATCATCGAAAAAAACAGAGAGAAAAAAATTGGGAGAGCCTTCCTACCTCTCGAAAGTAGGAAAACTTTGTAATTGCTTATTTTCTATTTGATTCAGCTATAATAATATTGAAATTAATTCCAGTCCTAGCCGGTTGTGTTTGCTTAATTTCAATTCACAGCACATAATTAAAATACAAACGCAGAGTTTGAAGCAGTGCTATTAAGTTTAACACCAAAAGTACAAAATTAACTGTAGAAAATAAAACTAGTCCTACGGGAAATTTTTTAATGCAGTATATTCAGTTCCTTGATTTAAGGAATAGATTCTGTAGAACATTTTATTCCTTGATTTAAGAAACAGATTTCTATAGTTTAGACATAAATCTTTCTTAGTTTTACTGCTGACTTTATTTACTTAGAAAAAGATATTAACATCCAAGGTAGATTAAAATCAGTTCCCATAATCCAGGATTCTACCATGTATATATTCCCAAGTCTTCAGTGTATATATTTGTCAAGTTTAACGCCTACCACTGATCAACCACATGGCATCAGTGCCATAAACCTTAACTCCCACAACAACCTCCAATTCAAATTCAGTCCCCTTCTCTGCTCTAAGTCACACCCACCATGGCCGCATCTGAGCAGAGTTTTAGGGACTCATCTTCAACAATTGTCTCTCTTGCTGTTGAATTTCAGACCTCTCAAATCTCCACAGATCAGTCAGGTCTGATTGTCACTCACAAATTCAATAATTACCTTCAATGGTCCGAATCCATGACGATGTTCATCAATGGACGAAGTTGAGATGACTACCTTACTGATGTTGCTATCAAACCTAATCCCACTGATCCAAAATTCAAACCTAAAGGACTGAAAACAATCAAGTCATGTTATGGTTGATCAGTTCTATGGCATCTGAGATAAGTGAGAACATTCTCCTCTACACTACAGCCAAAGAAATACGGGATGGTTCCCACCAACGATAAGTCTAGTGTTAGCCCCCAATGTTGGTCAGTTAACCGTCTAGAGTCCATTAACTGGTTGAATAAGGATAGTGTAATTATGTTGTGGCACTATCACCTATATCATCAAAATTTCTTGTACTTAAAAACATTTATTTCCGTCATTATTTGCAATAAAAACATAAATTTATTTCAGTGTAGTTTGCCAACTTTCTACCCAAAGCACATATTCACCTCGACCATACAAACCAACTCAGCCATTCTCTCTTATCCTCGGAAACATCTAAGACCCAAATAAAATAATATCTCTGAAGCTAAATGGTTTCTTCTCCTTGTTGACGATCATACACATTTAAGTTCGTTATTTCTCATGAAAGAAAAATCAGAAACCAGTCAATTGTTAAAAAAAATTCATACTATGATTAATACCCTATTTTACGCTAATATTCAGATCCTCAAAACTGTAATGCTCATGATTTATTCAGTCCTCTCCTGGCCACTAACTACAATCTAATGGGATTATCTGTCAAAGTTCCTGCATTGACACACCCCAACAAAATGGTATGGCTGAAAGTTGCCCACTTTTTACTCATCTATTCCAATGTTCCTACAAGATTTTAGAAGTTGTTATCACTGTCATTCATGTAATAAATAGAATGCCCTCATGACACATGTCCTCAAATACAAATTTCCAATACAAACACTCCATGAATACTATCCTAAATCTCATATGATATCACATGTCCCTTTTTGAATTTTTGGATCCACTGCATTCATTCATATCTATCCACTGCATTCATGAATACTATCCTAAATTTCATAAACATGCACTCAAGTGTATATTCATAAGGTTCTCGCCAAACAAGAAAGAGTATAAATGATTTTCTCCTGATACCAAGAGATTCCATCATACCATGAATATCACTTTCCTTGAAAATCAACCATTCTTCTCCAATTCTACAATCCATGGGGAAACTAAAACACATGAATAGCAGGAGTGGAATTCTCTAATTGATCCTGTCCTTACATGTCCCATGGGATCAAGGTTATCTAGACCTATGAGTCCTCAGACATCACCAAGAAATCCTAACACCCATGAGCCACAAAACTCTCCAACCTCAACCAGTGAGCCTCCATATATCCCAACCTTACCACCAACTGTATACCCTCCACCTTCCCAATGGGTCTATAAAAGTCTCCCCAGGAAAAGGCAAACCCAACACCCTGCTCAACATCAGCAAAACCCGGAATTTACCCTGGGCTCAACTAACCTTGAAAGTGCACAAATCATTATCCAGATTTAGACTTTCCTATTGCTCAAAGGAAAGGAGTCCGCTCATGTACTCAACATCCACTACACAATTACATGTCTTATTTAAACCTCTCTCACAGATTTCGAGCTTGTGTGACAGCTCTTAATAAAACCCAGATCCCTAACACAGTGTATAGTGCTCCGGAGGCTCCTGAATGAGAGCTGTCATCCTAGAAGAAATTTGGGCTCCTGAAATGAATGGAACTTGGGCCTTCACTACTCTACCACCTGGAAAGTGTACAATAGGGTGCAAGCAGATTTTTTTCAGTAAAGTAGATGGTAATGTTGAGCATCTCAACTCTCAAATCCAGGTTGGTAGCAAAAGGGTATACACGCACATATGGGATTGAATACAAATAACCTTTTGCTTCTGTAGCATAGCTCAAGATTGGCCATTATTCCAACTTGAAGTGACAATTCATTCCTAAATGAAGACTTAGTGGAGGAAGTGTATATAGATATTCAACTGGATTTGAAACTAATTACACAAGAGGCAAAGTATGTAGACTACACAAAGCTCTACACAGACTCAAACAATCACACTGTGCATGGTTTGGCAGATTCACAAAGGTAGTAAAGAGAGATGGATACTTTTAATCTAAAGCCGATCACATGCTCTTCACCAATGGCAAAGTTATTATATTGATAGTGTATGTGGATGACATAGTCCTCACAAGGAATCATCAAGAAGAAATGAGAAGGCTCAAACTTCAGTTATCTAAAGAGTTTGAAATCAAAGACTTCAGTTCTGAGAGAAAATATGTCCTAGACCTCCTTAGAGAAACCGGTATGAGTAGATGTAGGACAGTAGACACTCCCATGGGCCCCAATACGAAGTTGAAGGCTCGAAATGAAGAAATGGTTGTACATTGAGAACAATACCGGCGCTTAGTAGGGAAACTAATCTACTTTAAGTCATACTCGCCCAAATATAAGCTTGGTTGTGAGCATTCTGAGTTACTTTCTAAGCAATCCTTCAAAAGCTCAATCAGAGGCAGTGTTTCTTATACATAGACACCTTAAAGGAGATCCTGGAAAGGGACTAATGTTCAGGAAAACCTTGAATCACTCTGTGGAAGTTTACACAAATGCCGACTGGGTTGGGTCCCCCATTGACAGAAGATCAAGCTCAGGCTATTGTTCATATGTATGGGGAAATTTTCTGACATGGTGCAGTAAGCAGCAGCCAGTGGTGGCCCACAGCAGTGCTGAGACTGAATTTTGAGGCTTAGCACAAGGAATTTGTGAAGGAACCTGGTCGAAAAGACTACAGAATGAACTTAAGAGTAAAGATCCTAGATCCCATTGAGATATTGTGTGACAACTAGTAGTTATAGCTATTGCCAATAACCATGTCCACCATGATAAATAAAACATGTTGGAATTGACTGACATTTCATTTGTGAGAAGATAGAAGACAATGTTATATATCTGAGGCATGTTCCATCACGATTTTTTTTTTGCCATAACTTCACTGGGCTAAGTTCAAGACTTGGCCTGATGAGTATACACCAACTAGTTTGAGGGAGAGTGTAGAAAATCAAACTAGTCCTCCAAAAATTTTATTCCTGCAGTATATTTAGTTCCTTGATTAAAGAAACAGATTTTGTAGTATATTTAATTCCTTAATTTAAGCAACAGATTGCTATAGTTTAGGCATAAATCTTTCTTATTTTTACTACTGACTTTATTTACTTAGAATAAGATTTTTTTTCTTAAGGTAGATTAACTCAGCTCGATTCTACTCTGTATATATTCTCAGCTCTTCTGTGCACATATTTTTCAAGTTTAATGCCTTATAAGACTAAGTCTTTTGATCAACTATGGTAACCAAAACTACAAATCAGCAGAGGATCGGAAACTAGAGCTGGCAAAAATTGACCCAACCCATCCGTCCGATTCGCACAAAATCAAACCCGACATAATCCAAGAAATTCATCAACCCGATCCAACGCTGATCTGAATATAATTGACTCAAATCCAACCCATAACCTGCCGTCAACCCAACTTGTCAAGTCAAAATTTGATATTAACCAATTATGATAATACAAGATTACATACCTTATTATTTATTTAAAGCTTTTAAAAATATATTTTTTTATAAATGTTACTTATTTTTCTTACTTTTATTGTACACATACTTATTCACCAAGAATATTCTAATTGTACCATTTTTCCCATAAAAACACAACATTAAAAAGTCATAATAATAAACAAATAGCAGTTAATAACACATTTATAATGACATGCTAACAACTTAATGCTTGCTTACGAGGTTAATAAGTTGGATCAATTTTGGTTGTCAATGTCCAATTTGACCCAAATACAAAGTGATCCAATCTAGAATTAGCTCGACTCGAACCCAATCTAACCCACCAAACCCTAAAAAAAACCCGACCCGTCAAATTAACCCGAATACGAAAAAAGCTCAACCAAAACTCAATCCAACCCGACAAACTATCCCAAAATAACCAGACCTGACCCGAAACTAAACTAGCTCAACCTAAGCCCAACTTGAAAAATTAACCCGATACAACCTAGATTTATAACGACCCAAACCCAAATAATAAAATGATCCAAAATAATCCGAACCCATTATGACCCTCTCCGACCCACAACTGACCAACAAAGGAAAATGAGCCACAATTAGCCAGACTTGATTGCCACCTCTACAGGTCAGAACTCAAAAGGTCAATCAGTCCAATAGAAAAAAGGCCGGGTGTTTTCTCAATATCTATATTAAGACTTAAGAAATAAATGCTACCACATCTTGTTAAATTTGAAAAGAAAAAAGATAACATAAATAATGTACTTATCTAATGCATAAAGAAACAGTCATCTGATTCCATAACACCTTTCTTAATAGTCTATATGTTGAGTGGATAAAGTTTAAATGATTCTTTCTTTTTTGTGGGATGGGCGTGGGGGGATTGGGGAGGGGGTATGGATGGAGGGGTTGAACTAGGAAGGAGAGGCAACTGGATTTCACACCATTTCTCTTTGCCCATAACTGGTATAATTTGCCCGATCAGAGATTTCAAGCACCAACATACCAGTACCGGCCAAATCAGTTTTATTGGAGAGGGGAAAAAAAAAGGTTCACAAGGAATTGTAGGAAAACATACTAGTCAGGTGTTAATCACCCATAACTATGGCTGAATATCTAGGAGCTAGTTTGACAATATTATCTAGAAAATATCTCTTCATTTTTCTGTTATGATTGTTCCATAGAGAAGCTCCTATTTTGTAGGAGAAAGCTAAGGAGCTTCTGGTTGATAGTACGCATATATATATTTGTGTAATCCAAGAAGTATGATTATTATTTTTAATTAATAAGACAACGGGAAAAACTACTCCTAATTTTCTCTCAGCTTCAGGAATAGATGCATATATTGATAGGGAGCTGCTCCACAAGAATAGGAAATAAGTCCCATCTTCAGAAATGAATATTCAAGATGAACAGAATTTAGAATTCTAATCTAGTCTTCCAACCTCCATCATAGTTTTAAAAATCGGATCAGACCGGCTAGTCCGACCATTGAACCTGCAAACCAGTCAAGTCAGCTGTCATATTTCACGTACCGGTTCTTAGAATCTCGAAACCAGTTAAAACCAAAGAACCTATCAAAAACTCGACTGGTAGAACCAGTTGGAAGCCGGTTAAATTCATGTGTAGTTTAATTTTTTTTTATATTTTACATTTTTTAACTTCATATTTACCACTACTCTGACAAATACAAACATTAAACCAGTGAACCAGTTATGATTTTAAAGCTATTACCCCCATTTTATTATTTAGAGAATATTTTATGATAAAAGCTATGTAGTTTTGAAATTTTGAAAAAGTAAAGGCTTACATCAGCTGAAATGAATGATCGATAGGACATCAGTTTGATCGCCAAACAGCCGGTAAGGCTGTTATTTTCTTTGTAGATGAGGAGATAAATTGAGGTAGCAGGATGTATATAAACATACCGTCATAAAAAAGAGTCCCAGCAGTAGGCCACGATATGGTGCAATATCAGACTCAACCTGAAGAGAAAATTCGGTTTCTGCAAGGAGCAAACCAGCTAGAAATGCTCCTAGAGCCATTGACAGGCCAGCCTGATCCAAGAAAAAAAAAATATCAGTCCTTAGGAACATATCTCATATGCTTCAATCAAATTCCAACCTTCTTAACACTTCACAAGCTAGATGCTACCAAAGCATGTTAATATTCCTTACTGAAATTTTCTAGTACATAAGCACGAAGATTCATACCCTTGCTGTGAGGAGACTCGTCCCAAGTATAACTAGAAGTGTATTTGCAGAAAATATTTCTGCATTCTGATTTTCTGCAATTTGCTTATAGATTGGTCGAAGTAGCTGCAATGACATATACAAAACCCATAAGTGCAATGCACATACATATTTAGTCACACACAACTTGACGAAAAGAATAAAACACATGTTCCCAGTTAATTTTAGAATATATGAACATAAAATATGCAATCAAAATTGCTCCATAGTTTTACCCTACTTTTTTCCCTCTACGAGAATTTAATAGGCACGTGAAGAGAAAGAGAGACTGATACTATCTCACTTCCAAATCTGATGATTCTGATCCAACCATACTCCTGAAGTATGGTCACCAAAGACAGCATATGAACATGAATTTGCATAAGAATATTAGATTTGATATAGATGATCATTCCTGACATGTTAGAGAATTGAAAAGTATGCAATGAATTACATGAAATATATAAAACGAAGTCCATAACTTATTTCCATTGGACAAAAGAAACAAGAGGTCCGTGTATAACAAACCAATAATAGAATGATCAAAATCTGATCCCAACTAAAAAAGCACATTGAATCCTAATAAGTGGAAGGGAAGATCACTGGTAACAGGAAACTTACCAAGCGTCCACCAGCAATTATAGCAGAAATAGCAACGACTGCTTTGACAGCAGCCAGCCCAAGAGCTTCTGCGATGGCTTGAAAACCAACCTGGAACAAATAAATTTATAAATCTAAAAGGAACATGATGCCAGCTCAGCAGATATGCGAATGAATAACACATGCTTGGGTCTTTCCAATTGCTCATGGAGAGACCCAGTAAGAAGTACTGATGTTTCATCTTGCTGTCACAACCCCTCTTCACATGCTATTAAACTTGAAAACCATACTCCGTCTTACTTTTTCTATCAAAACTTGTCTTAAAATATAAATCATACTATGGAAAATTGTATATATTAAATGTTACATTTCCTACTATACCCCCTATTCTCTCTAAGTGCTCGTTTGGTATGGGGGTAATAGGGGTGGAAAAATTACCCCCATATTTTATATATCTTATATAATTTATTTAAAATTAAATATTTTTTTCTAATAAATACCCATTTGAGATCTTAATTTAATCTAAAATGGGTATTTCATTAAAAATATATTTATTATTATTAAATACTTAATATAAGAGGTATAAAATAGAGGGAAAAATTTTCCACCCCTATTACCCCTATACCAAACATGCCCTAAGTATTCAAAATATACTTATTGGAGAGTATATTAGTCATCTTGGGCATTTTATTTCCACAAATATATTATAATTTAATTTGATTACCCAAGGTAAAAGTAACCTATACTGTGAGACGAAGGGATTAACAATCAAACTGCAACTGGCCAGTAAGAGCAACAGAAGCCCTCAAAAGAATGGCAACTAAAGTTTAAATAACAAAATTTGGGAAACATTCACTAAACTGGTAGATAGATAACTTCTCTCTTGGATTTTATAGTTGTGTATAAATCTTCAAGACACTATGAACTCAAATAATTCAGTATTGAAAAATCAAAGATAAGCGTGCCATAAATACTGAAAGAATCAAACCCATCATATATCCTGAATCCAGCAGGATGCAAAGGGGATAAAATAATACACATAAACATTGGCACCACATAAGGTAGGAGGCTTCAGCCATGATCATTCAAACTGTATTTGCCAATTCAGTCATCAAGCTTGAAGTTCAATAAAACTGTCACTTAGCTTTGAGGATCTATATAGCCCCACACTACTCCTTAAAATAATAGCAGAAAAGAAACAACCTTAAGAGGCTTCAACCTAATCCCTTCGGAAGAATGGTGAAAATTTATTTCCTTCAGATCCCTTATAAAATACTTAGCTGTCCAGTCTGCACAAAAATAGAGATTCATAACTCAATTTTACCTCTAGCATCAATCAAAAATTTTAAGGTAAATGAAAGTTTCCTTTCCTAATTGCTTTATTCAATTCTCAATAGCAATTTTCCAAGATTAACCTCTGGAGCCAGAGAAATTATCAAGATCATCTACTCCCTCCATTTCACAATAGAGGGCCTACGGTTTTTTAATGCATGTACTAAAAAAGTAATAAATTTCAAAAACTGACACCAATTCACTAATATACCCTTCCATTAACACACCAAAAATTTAATTAGCAATTACCAATGAGAATAGATTAGCAAAATAGGTAATAAAGTGTTTATGTTTATACTATTTTGTAAGAGGACCTATATTGTGAAACAAATCTGGAAAAAATATATATAGATATTCTATTGTGAGACAAAGGGATTGTATTAAAAATTTTCAATGATTTTGAACTAACAGGGTTTTTTTTCAATAAGTAAGAAATTTTTATTACTTACGAAAAAGGATAAGGATTACAATCCTGAGATTCAAACTACCATACAATCAACAAGACCAGCCCACTTTTGGAATTTAACCTAATAATGCGGGTGCATTAAACATCTAGCTACAGCTAAGACAATAGTTTGAACTAACAGGTTAATGCAGAAAAGAACAACATTTTAAAGCATGTCACGTCCAAAACACCCAGATATTGTATTTTATTCACCATTAGATCCTTTGATAGATTCAGTTCTCCTTCAACTACATAAACATAACATACAATAACATCCAAGGGCGAAATCTGCCTTCTTTACTGGATTTACAGTAGAAAAAATGTATTACAGGGAATGATGGATAAAAATCTAAGAAATATGATTGAGAGAGGAAGCTTACCCCGCCTTTGGATGAATTTGGTGAGATAAGAGGTATCAGAATCAGCAAAACTACAACAGCTAAATCCTGGAAAAAAGATATAACAAATATGAGAAGAAATTTAAATTTGTGAAACCAGAAAATCCATATCAATAAGAAGTCAGACAAAAATAACACCAATCATTGATATATTCCAAAAGTAGGGAGTAAACATGAACAAAATAGCAAATGTTCCCATAACTATGCTTAGCAATAGCATGGGCTAACTTAAGCAGAAAAGTAAGATAAACATGCCAAAAGTAGAGGGGTTCCTACTTCCTAGAGAATCAGCTTAATATTTGTGGCTTTGTCTGTCTGGTCAAACAGAAAGAATTTATTTGTTTATTTATTCTTAGGAAAGAAAATGCTGCAGAAAGCATCCCAAGGTGACTCCAAAAACCCACCCACCAAACCCCTTTCTCCAGAAAAAACACAGAGCCTATCACAGCCTTTTAGTATGAATATATTCTAACACAGTAATCGCAAGACCAACAAACAGGTGGCAGATTAAGTTTTCCAAAAACAGTGTCCATGGCAACAAATCCTCAACCAAATCAATATGGATATGCGCTCTATTTATAAGAAACTTCTATCTGGAAATAATTTATAGGTTCTTAATGTACCTGGAAAAGTAAGACAGAAAATGTAGCACGCCCATGCCGTGAGGTGCTTTCACCTCGCTCTTGCAAGACCTGAAAGATTTGTGTTGGATAGCCCATTGAAGTAGTGGCAATGCATGCAAAGTCAATGGGCAAATTACATGACATAGCAACAGCAGTTGAACCATAAATTTCTCAAACAAGAAGGAATTTGTCAGAACACAAAATTTGATTTCATAATATTTTACGATTTAATACACAGCATATCAAATTTTTGGCAATCTGAAATGAATACTTGCGGATATTTTTGTGAAATAAAACAGCATATAAATTGTGGAAATATCCCTAAATAACATACTATAGCAAAAAGCAATGAAGAAACTTTTTGAAAAGTAAAGCATGCTTTTCATTTTTCCTTCATTTGATTATTAAAGAAGATAATAAATACAAACAATAATACAAAAACGCACCCTAAACTTTACACAGTGCAATAAACCTCCAACAAGATTCTAATACAAATTTCAAGGCAAAACACCAAACTGCTAACTAATGCATTTAGTCAAGTGATGGTTGTGGGATGATGATAACAATGATGGAGGAATTAGAGATTTTTAAATGATGAAGGATAAAGCAGTGGCAGAGGACAATGTTCTGAATTTGACTTTGATGTGATTAGCCAAATACAATACCGCTCATTTGCATAAGAAGTATATTCCAAAAGACTGTGGATCTAGAAGACTAGTCCAAGTGCCAGCAAAATGGATCTCCGATCCTAATGAGCAATTCTTTGATACTCCCTCCATTTCATAATATTGGGGGTAAAAAATTTCTAAATTTGTTTCCCATTATAAATAATTTTACAAAAGGTATCAAAATTTAATGTTGCATTTCCAACTCTACCCTTCTATTCTCATTTCTATTTTTTTCTACTTTTATCACACAAGAATTAAATGAGTATTAGTTTAAGGGTATATTAGTAAAAGTAACCGACATCTTTCCTAAATTTTACCACTTCTTTGTATTTGTGCAGATAGCTTGAGTGCCTTATATTTGAAACAGAGGGAGTAGTACATATGGTTTGATAATTAGTGGAGGTAATTCTTGTTATGGTCATCAAAGCGAGTAATCTTATCACATTAGAAGTGAGTCTCTACCAGCAAATGTGCCACAGGGCTCACATAAATCATATTCAGATTCCACAACCAGACTCATGTCATCATCTTCCTTTTGCATACTGCAATGTAATAATACAAAATTTGACATGCATGAACTACAATCAGAAACATATGTTGCAAGAATCCAACTGAATAATAATGAAACAGCATATGCTAAGTTCAAACCTGCAAAAAAGCTTTTTGCCGGTTTCAAGTTCGTAGAACTGTAGCTTCCATTTGATTTGACATCACCATCAAATGTGTATTCCATTTTTATACAATTTTATAAAGTTTCAAATAAATTATGCATTTTTTCAAGTCCTTCTGCATATAATATTGTGATAAATTATTGAAAAATGACTATTACTTATACCGTTACGTACTTGAGATATTGCGCATTGTGAAAACGTTCAATCACGCAAAATGCATCACTGTACATTTCCATAATTTTCATATTGAGACATTGATGATTTGATATTTTATGATTTATACACAAACTAGTGGCAGCAGAATATTTAATTTTCTGACATTTAATTCCTGCCAATAAAGATTGATATATGATATAAAACCAGAAACAGTACACAACGTTATTTGATAAATAGTATATAGTTTGATCAAATAATTATAATAAAAAATCCTTCATACATCTTCAGGCACTAGGATTCTTGAGCAGTGGGCATAACAACCCCATCTATGGGCCAAAAACAAGGGCTTATATTGGGGCACACACGCACAAAAAAGAAAAAAGAAAAAAAATATTAACGAAATGAAAGATATTTGGACAAGATAAGGTTTTGAAAACTTTGACTTTACTGCTCTTTGAAAGCTAGAAGCACTAACAGGGTCCTCTCCTGCTCTTTTCCATACAAGCAGGGTAATTAACTTTTCTAACAGCCTGTTAGAAGTTTGAAAATCCCTTCCCATCCCATTGTTGAAAAAGAATGGAGAATTCAATACATAGGGTATATTAAAGATCTGAAGTAAAAATCCAATTAGAAGAAAAATATAAGAAAAGAATATAAATTAATTTCAGCAGCAAGGCTTTCACTATATAACTGAGAGAATAAACATAAAAAGTGTGGGGACCAATAGAAGAAAAAGATATCAGCATAAGAACGGTCTGATCTCACACTATCGAACTCAACTCTGTTCCATATTTAAGGAAGACTGCCCATATTCCATCAAAAGTTTCAACTACCTAAACAGGTAGGGACTTCAGAATAAACTATTATTTTAGATGAAGGTGAGAGAGTAAGATAACTACAACTAAATATGTATACAACTGTAACTTCGAGGTATAGCGAGAGAGGACAATAGTAGCAACAATAATGCTCAAGCTGAAACCATCTTTAACGCTACCTGCAGGACAACAGCTGTTGAAGACAATGCCAGACCATTCCCAACTACTATCGCTGCAGGACCAGGCAGCCCTGAAAGAAAATGAGCAACCAAGCCAACTACTGCTGCTGTTGCCAACACCTGCATCAGGGTTGGAGTCACCAGTGACATGGAAATTCATCAATTTATGACATAATTGAGAGGTGAAAGTGATGTTTAATACCTGTGCAGAGCCTAATCCAAAAACATATTTCTTCATGGAGCTAAGTCTTTCAACAGAAAGCTGTAACATGCGAAGTAAAATTTTATTATCTAACTTATTAGACCAAGCTGGTCACATGACTTCATAAAAATATTTTATTTTATACAGAGACTCTGAATCCTAACATACTTCAAGACCAATGTTAAATAGCAGAAAGACAACTCCGAACTCTGCAATAGCTTTTGTTCCATGTACATGACGAATGATTGAGATGCCATATGGACCAATTAAGATCCCGGCAGCCAGATATCCAAGAACAGGACTGCCTGAACATCACAAAAGATTGACTTACAGGGTCAAAGAGAAAAAATATATGAAATTCAGAAAACCAGCATAAAATGTTATGAATATAAAAGAAAAAATGATTAGGATAGTTCAAAAATAATCAATTCATTTTTGGCTACAATGGAGAAGAAAAACATAAAAATCCTAGATATACTGGTCAATAATCGACAAATATTCAAAGTAATCTTCATACCCCCAGGAATTTTCTGGAATAAAGGCACAAAAATAACACTTGCTAGCAGTAACCACAAGACGTCAAACAGGGATTCTTCCTCTTCATTAATCTGCAGGGGGAATGAGAAGCAGTGGTGTCAGGCTAATAAGGTAGAATATGTCAATGTCCACACAAAACAGCGCACTTAAAAAATAAAGCATGCCTCTTGATGTGGAAGCTTCTCGATCAACTTCATCAATTCTTTGGGAATCTGTTGCATTTGTTGGATCAGAGGCTTTGTATTTGAAGAAAATTCTTCAATACTTGTAACCTCTGGCTGTCGAAGCAGCTGGCTACGCTTTTCCACCCGATTAATGCAAAAGGTGACCCTGCATAGATTTTCAGCACCAAGTAATAAGGTAAACCTCACTGAATTTGTACAGACAAAAAAGTTCCAACTGTTTATCCCTGCATGAGGAAATAAACCAAGAAATATAGTGGATTTGCAACACCCTGGATGAATCTAAAACCATTAGGCACTGGTCACAGCCATCAATTTTGGTACAGAAAGAACTAAATTGTGGTCGCAGCATGGGAAGAATAGATAACCTACTGTTTCTAATACACATGTGGTCCAGAAGATTATGCATGCTACAATCCGAAGTACCTGATGAAGAGAAAGGAAAATGTTTGCAAAGCCTGCTCCCAGAATTCACAAACTCAGCACTGCCAAGTGGTTTATTAGGGTTGTAAACAAGCCAAAAACCTGACTAGAATGGGATCCATATCAACTTGGGAAACAATATGCTGAAATGAAGATGAATGAAACCGTGTATATTGACATTTTTGGTATGTACTTCAATATTTTTTGTGAACCCACAAGATAATAAAACATATTGACAGTGCTTTAATAATTCAATGCTACCCAAAAATGTCATTGAAAGATGACTGTTGGTACCTGATGAAACAATAACTCAATCTGAAAGACTACTGGGAAATCAAGAAACCAGGAACCCTGTGAAGTATGAACCCACAAGATTATTCAGATTAAGGATCACTTACTACATCTAAACATTTCCTCCCAGAAGCTTTAGAAGAAGTCATTGGCAATCATATCAGCCTCCATGCTGAAAATCAGGCATCCCCAAATTTTGTTTCTTTCAATATTGAGGGCATGGGATAGAGTCAGAGATCCTTCAATACCCTCCACCACGCTCCAAGATATCCTTATGAGCATCAGTCTTTAGGTTACAATTCAAGCATTTAAAAAAGATTATGTGAAATCAAGAAAAAGAAAAAGAAAAGGAAAAAAAGAAACTCTTCCTAAAATTGTCAATCACTATACTGAAGATCTAAGAGAAAAGGTACATCGTGGAATTGCATAAGCGGAGAATTCTCTATACTCTCCGCCAATGGAATGGAGCAATCCATATTTGAGACTTGGGAGGCAAGGGGGAGGCCCAAACACAACAAGGTTCGATTATAACTAGACAATGACCTAGAGCACCCAGGGTGTGGATAACGATACACCATTTGTTATAGTTTTGTTTCCAGCTTGCTCATTGAAACACAATTATGAAGAAATAGGCACATATATTAAACCTTAGTAAGAAAGCATACCCTGCTCCAAGTAACAGTAGGCTGACAACCAGTTTTGGCATATGCTTCCTTGCAGAGTCAAAAACACCACGAAACAGAGAGGCTGGAGTAAACTCTGTTCCATCCACAGCAAAGAATGATGCAGAAAAGAAACGAGAAGACTTATTCAAGGATGTCTTTGGAGTGGTTGAAGGTGAACTGTCACGAGTCATGTCCTTCGATATCTCCTGCTTTTTTGTTTGAGCCTTATTCAAATTATCCACTTCCCCATCAGTTTCTTTACTAGAGTGTATGCCTGTTCTTCCATTTTCTTTGTTACTTAAATCATCAAATATGCCAACGCTAGCCAGTGTTTGGCTTGATGCATCAGTGACACTTTCTGACAATTGCTTGGAAGCTGGAGAATCATTCACAGCCACCTCATCTTTGTCACTTTCATGGCCATCTTCCTCAAGTTTAACTTGATCAACTGCATATTCCTCATTAACTGCCTCATCCTTTGAAGAAGGGCTGCTTTTATGCATTGCAGCATCCATGACATCAGACTGAGAATTGGCAAAAGCTCGTTCAGCTCGCTGCAGGGCAATCTCAGCATCATTCACACGTTGTGCAGCTTCAAGTTCAAAAGCAACAGCCTTCTCTGCTAAATGCATTATATTTGCAACGTCCTCTTCTGCTTTTAGTGCGTTCAACTCTGCCTGATCAGCAATATCATTCAATCTGTCAATCTCCTGTTGGAGCTCTTCTTTTTTGCTCTGCAGCCGTCTTAACTCAGCCTCACTATTCTCTAGAGCGGACTTGCAGTCTTTCATCTCTTCCTGAGCAACCAAAAATGCTTGCTCATCTTGCTTTAGCACATTCACAACCTCTCCTTCACTTTCATTTTCCATGTCAACCGCCCTTAAACTATCTGCTGGTATACTGGTTGCTTTGGCAGCTTCTAATGATTCCATGGCCACCTGAAGCCTAGCCTCTGCTAGAGAAAGAGCCATTGTTGCTTTCTGGACAGCTTCTTTGGCAGTTATTTCTTCATCAACAAGCACTTTGATCATACTGAGGGTATTGTTAACATCAATTTTAGCATTAATTGCTTCATCTTTCTTGGCAATTGCGGCCTCTGAGATCTTCTGCGTCTTTTCCTCAAACATGTTACTATTCAAATGTGCAACCTCCAACTCCTTGCGTGCCTTGTGCAATATTTCTTTCAATTCATCCAAACTAGGTGCATCCATTGCTTCTTCCTTCTCCTTTTCTCCTCCTGAACCAGGATACTCCTGACCAGTACTCAATTCTGTCTCCAAATTCCCTTCTCTAAGATCTGCTCCTAATCCGACATTGTTATCAGACCCATCAAGATATACCACTGAGTCGCTACCTTGGCACTGTGCAACAAACACTCTCCTCAGCAGTCGAATTTCATTCTCGGAACTACCAATACCGGGTTTTCTAGACAGTGAAACACGCAAATGACCACCATATCGCCTCCCAATTTGTGAACTTGAATTCAAACATGCTGTAGAATCGGCCAGTCTCCGTAAATTATTCACCACACGCAACTTGGCGGAGCCACTGTATTTATAAGCATAGCTAGATATTCTAAAGCCGGACTTGGGATTGACAAAATCAGCTGCCCCAAACCTTCCACATTTAGTGCCGCCGACTAAATTTGACCGTTGAAAACAACAAGCAAAATCCATAGCAATAAACTTAAAGTACAGTCTTCTGATGAAATTTCAATCAAATTAAACAAATTCCGTATGATAACAGAACTGAACTGCAAATCACAAACAGTTCCTCTAGTTAAATACAAGCACCTGGTGAGTAAATTATACAAAGTTCAATATAAATCAATCAAGACTAAATTGAAACGCAACCTTATGGCCTAGTTTATAGGGAATGAGTCGAAGCAACGTACCGATCATAAGGTCCAGTAAATAGCGGTCCGAGCACAGAGCTCCAATGGCCGCCTTTGCCAGAATAAGAACTGAATGCAGCAAATGACGGAAACGATAATGGAAGAGTAGTTATTTTCTCTTTTCAGTTCCTATATTTAAATAGCAATTTCCATTTTGGCTTTTGAAAGTCTGAGAGGGAAGAGAAGGAGCGTACAGCGGGATAGAATGTAGAGACGTTTTCTCCCCCTCTTCGTCAGACCGAAAGAGCTTTTCAGATGATTTAACGACTGATTGGCTCGAAATGTTTTCGTTTCTCTCTCTCTCTCTTCAAGGCCGAAATATTTCCGTATTCATGGTTAACTGAATTGATATGATTTTAAAAAAAAAATAATATAATTAATTAAATCATTATTTCAGGCGTTTTTTTTTTGCCTTTTTGATATACTCTGAAAATAAGATGAGCTCAACTTGTTGTCGTGAGTCTCGTGACTGACAAATTATGTGGCAATAAAATATGGATATAATAAAGAATATTCTCCTTTTCTTGTTGTATTATGTAGTAAGAATAAGTAAAAAATAAACCTATAGAATTTCTATTCATCAATTGTCCACCTTTGTTAATCGATTGTTTGCGGCTACAATCCTATAAATAATTATTTTCAATCTTTCATATATTATTAGTCCATGAACTTACAAAAATCTTTATTTTGTTATTTCTATTCTCAAGATATTATTATCACAGAACAAACACATCTTACTAAATTAAAAATGAGAAATGAATGTCATGTTTTATACTCTATTCAATTTAAAATAAGTGTTGTATAGGCAATTTTATTCATATTAAAAATATGGGTCATTTTGAAATTCTACCAATATTGCTTAATTATTCCTTCATCATTTTTAAGTAATAAGTTTTTCATTAAACCCTCGTTTGGTATTACTTATTTTCAATAATTATTTTTAAATAAAAATTACTTTTATAAAAATGCTTTGGAATGTAAAATATATATTTGTTTTTACTTTTATTATATAAGGTTAATACTTAAAAACTACTTTTTGTACTTTAATGGTATTTAGTTTTCATTTATCTACAAATTTACTATTTATTTTCCATCTTCAATTTTTATATTCATATATCTATATATTTTGGTAGTAATTATTATATAAGTTCTTTAATATTAAGCATTAAATATCATATGAAGAATAAAAAATGAAAAAAATATATAAAAGCATAAAGATATTATAAAGTACTAAAAATTATTAAATTATTAAAAAAATTATGAACAATCGCTAACCAAATTTTATAAAATTTACGAACATCTAAAATTCAAATACTGTTAATGATAAAAATTTATATCATGCAATGAACATTCTGACATTCATAATAAACATTATAAAATCAAACAGTTTAATGACATGTATGATAAATATCATCTACAATTCTACACTAGCATTTCAATTTCTCTAGCAGCTCTAGCATCTACATGTTGTCCAATATCTCTATTCCTATTATTTTCTTCATATATTTTTCTACTACAAAAATCATCAAATAATATATCATCCATTCTATTCGGCCTAATAAAATTACGGATTGTCATTGTTGCAATGACAATGAATATTTTGTGTTCCAAACTATAATTCGGCATTTGCTTTAAGATAGAAAAATGAGCATTCAAAACACCAAAGCAATGCCCAATCACATTTCACACTAATAAGTGTAAATAATTGAATAACTCTTCTTTTCCTTATTGACCGTCAACTCTTTGAAAATATAATAGATGATAACTTGTGTCCTTGAATGGAGCAAGATAGCCAGATGTGTCGGGATAACCTGAATCAACCACATAATATTTACCTGCATAAAATGTAAGTTCATATTATTCAACTATAATAGTTTATACTTAATATTTAAATTAATGTTCTATTTACCTCGAGAATGATGAGGAAAGTTTTTGTTGAGATCTCGAATACAATGCTGGAATATTCGATAATCATGAGCCGACCCCTCCCATCCAACTTCCACAAATGTGACCAAGATATCAAAAGAACAAACTTCCATAATATTTTGGGAATATAATCCTTTACGATTACGATAGGGCGTTTGTTCATTCTTTGGAGCACATGCATCGATATGTGTTCCATCTATCATTCCTACACAATCTTTAAATTAAGGCTAAAGTCTTAAATCATTTATGATCTCAGGAGAGACCTCGTCAAGGCTTCAATGAGGTCTTATAATCTCACCATCAATCTTTCATATAGTAATTAAAACCTTGTTGAAATATCTACTAATTGTATCTCCGGAGTGTTGAAATCTATCTTGCACAACTCTACTCCTTTCATTTTGACCAATTGTATATAATAAAAAATTGCCAATTATTCTTCAACAATCATATTATAAGTATTACTTAGCAACCTTCGTGATCTTAAAAAACTTGATAACCTTAGAAAAGCATCATTATTCATTCTAAATAAATTGTGACATAGTCTATCATGACCATTTAATATACGTTGGACAAACTTATGACCTGTTTCAGAAGAATCCAAACAAACTTGCTTCTCAATAGATATTTTCCTTCTCTTTCACAAACATCGTAGTACAAGTAAAAGTAGTACTAATCTTTTCTTTTCTTTTCTTTTTTATCATCCATCTATTCAAAATCAAGGCATCACTTGTATTATACATATACCCAATATATATTGAATTAATAAAAATTCATAAAATATAATATTGTATCCCAATAAAAGCTATTTCAAATTATATACAACAAACAACATTTATAATTTTCATCGAAAAACATGAATACTTCAAAGCTAATTCAAGCAAATATGATATGGATTTGATTGATTAGCCAAAGTCTATTAAAATTAGATCATTTAAGGAATGGATGATATAGCTAAAAGTTATAATTCAAGAAAATTACATAAGTTCAACATAAAAAAGAGAATTTATACTTCATGGTTTTACAAACAGAAAATAAAAAAAAAAACTCAAATAAACTAGTCTTTAACAAAATACCATAATAACCTAACATCCTTGATCAATTTTTAGATAGATCCCTTAAAGATTTCAACCAAACATTACATTTCTAGGGAGCTATATACATCCATATGTCGTTGTTATTAGGATCCTTGAAATCATTAGTACCGAGGATAAATAACTCATCAAAAATTTCATCAGCCATGACATTTAGAATAGTCAAACATTCTTTTACGGTGGGGGCTGTTGAAGCCTGAGATGTTGGCAAAGGAGGATTACCGTTACTCTTAAATGCAGATTCACACAATTGTAGCAACTTAATATCAAACTTTTCACTAGCTGACTCCTTTATCTTACGAGAACTAGATTGTTAACTCTTAGAATGCTCGTTGTTTGACTTTTCCTTTTGGTCTGTCCCACCATTTGAATCATTAGAATCACAACCCTTGATATCAATGATTTTTTGGCATTTAGAAGGACCTGCATTACTTTTTGTTAACTCTTTATCATCCTTGTTAAAACTTGGATAAGTCCCTTGAGAAAGAGCCCATGAATGTCCTCCGGTTACATGAGTACCACCAAAGATTAACTGAAGCTCATCTAAATGGGCAATTGGCTCTACGAAAATGTTTATAACTTGGGTTTTCCTAGGAAAAAAATTGAAAGTATTACACATTATGTATAATAATAATTAATTAGTGAAAAAACATATAATTTTAATTTACATGAACAAATATCTTCCATCTATCCTCCCTACAAGTGATTGCACATGTTATTGGATCTCTCCTAAGTTCGGTTTCACTTTCAACTTTCACCCATGCTAAGTAATCTTTTCATGTTAAGGTAAAATGATTTCTTACTTGAATTTTTTGGTATTGCACGTTCTCAAGCCTATCAAGACCATCAATAATATTGGACCATCCAATCGTATTGAAACTTGAACTAGGCCTATTACCTTTATTAACCTCCTCAACACATCATTGAACAAAGGTTTGATGCCTTGATTCAATCCAATGTGCAGTATCTGATGAAGATGCCATAGATCCTATAAATATACTAACATACTATTAGTGATGAGAGATCATTTACAAGATGAAACTTTTATTCAAATAGAGATATCATTTTCTCATTACCCTCACAACTTTGATATGTGTGTGTGTGTGTGTGTGTGTATACATACACATACATATATATCCTATAAATATACTACAAATAATTAAGGATACATGAAATCCCACCACAACTAATATACAAAGTTCTTATTCACTGTGTTGGCATGTCATTTTACCTTAGTTAGGTGAGAATTGAATTGAGCTAGTTCAAACCAACTGTTTAATGTGAAATTTTCTTACATGTTACTTGAATTTGTTTAGCTAGAAACAATTGTACATAAGATACATGTGTGCTCTCACTAGTAACTGTTGTTTTCTATTTTGATTTTAACTTGCTCTTTGGTGTGATTCTAGAAAACATGTGGAAGTGGAACTTACTACTACCAGTGGAAAGGTAAACTGTGCACATCTTTATTGGTGGTGCAATTTATAAAAAAATAAAATAAATTAAAAATTAAAAATCATTGTAAAAGAGAAGATAAGGGAAGGAGGATTCGAGGTTGGTATTTTATATTGTCTATATAATAGTAAGCAAGGCAGCAATTAGCATATCTCATCTCTACCTCCCTTTCAGACTTGGAACCTAACTTGATATTTACTTATCCGGCCAGACTTATTTGGTTCATGAAAAGTTTAATATTAAACTTTCTTAAAACCAAATACAACCGACAATAACACATTCATCCTCCAAAGTGCACAATCAACCTCCTCATAAAGATTTCCTATAACTTGCACTCACGTCTTTCTCTCTCTCTCTCTCTCTCTCTCTCTCTCACTCTCTCTCTCTCTCTCTCTCACACACACACACATTGATATCAATCAATTACGCCGTCCCAAAACTTAGCTGGATACATGGATGCCAGAACAACAAAAGAAAAAGAGTCAGAAATTTTGACATGCAACCGATAAAAAACCAAACCATATTCCAGAAACGTGTTTGAGTAGTCATACACAACAAATTTGGTTGCACATGGATCTTATTTTCCATGCAAGGATGTCAAAATTCAAAAGTGACCCCCAACAGAACCATGTTCACACACTCACCCCCAACACCATATGAATGATCCATAGATTCCCATAATAGATGCAATTTTTGAAACAAAGATTGGATGGGACAAAATTGCTGGTAGGGAGTGCAGAGGCTCAGGTTGAGAAGTAAATAAGTTTAATATCATATGTATTTGATGTAGGTTGTTCATGAGATATCCTCAAAGGCTACTTTAAGTATGTCTTCCCTTATGCGGATTTAATATTCTGTGGAAGTATGTAGTCTCACCCTGTTCGACTATAATATGTTTATTTTAACAAATCTTCTCCAGGACATCAATGTGATAATAATTGAGAATATGGTCAGATCTATTCAACCAAATCTATTCACCCATTGACGAAGTGCATTAAACAACCGAATTCAAACATTTCAACTCATTTACGATGAAAACTAATAGGAACCCATAAACCCTAAATGGTGGATTTAATTAAAGTGAGGAAACAATAAAACACAAATTAATTGGATGTATGCATCTTCACCCGGTCACCCCAAATTACTTGTCTGTACCTTTGGTGACGACAAAAGCACATAATTTCCATCAAATAATGAGTATTTTTAGGCTAATTATGCATCAATTTGATAGATAATTGTTCACTAGCTTTGCTTATCATCTCCCACAATAGACTTGAGAAGTTACACATTAGAATATCAATTTTGTGCAATCTACTCAATAAAGTAAACACAAACACACACACACAAAGAATACTAAGAAAGAGTATAAACAACATGAAATTCAATTGAGCACTATAATGAAGAATTGAAATCTCAATCAGAATCTCAGAATTCCGGGTTAATACTAGCAGTAGAGAGCAAGAGGATAAGATGAATTGCCAAGAGAAATAGATGAAGATTGGTTTATCGAATCGTGGGAGCAGAAAGATCCGAATCTAAACATGAGCCCCTCGGCAAAAATGGGAAGGTGAGTAGTGACCAGTTAGGCAGGGCGAAAGAGGCAACTCAAAATTTCGGAATGCTAAAAATGAGAAGGAGATACTGTAACACCCCAAGATTTACTAGAGAAAAATTTTGTTTGTAGAGTTAAGCATAAAAGTTAAAATAATAAAAACAAATGGTATTACCGTCACACTTGGTACAAGTCTAATTTCCTCTACCATTCTCATACCAAGTGTTAAGGGTAAAATCATTACTTTGCTTAAATTAATAATATGATTACAAAAATCAGAGTAGAGATAACGTTAAATAATTATCGTGCTAATTAAAAACAACATCAGCAGTTTACAAAACTCAAGAGATAAATTAGAGGAGGATATAAGGGTCCAAATATAACTGAAAATAAGATAGCAACAAAGACACTAGATAATCCTACGCTTTCAAATCCAAACTACCGGCATTTGACTGAACTCGAAGGCTAACCTTCAACGTCCACTGCCCATTGAATAGGTAGGGGCCCACGAGAATGAACCCTTTAGTACTATGGTACCGAGCAACTCTTCATACCAAACTAATATGATAAAATAGTATGGAACACATACAAGTCATACAACTATTTATGGTATAGGACATGTACATATACATACGAGGATTGAGATATAATAATCATTTAGATAATCAAATTCCATCAAGGTCACGTACGACTCATATTCATTCATCTGAAACAACTGAACTTTCCAATGAACATCCCATATATACTCTCTGAAGCAATAATTAAAACCTAACTCTTACACCACAATTTTAACCTTCGTGTCTCATCATAATTCGTGTCTCATCATAACTCCCAACCAATTACAAACATAACAAGTATGTTTACAACTATAATATACTAAGATTCATATCATACTAGGTATACTTACAGGTACAACATAATAAGATCCATGATATCACAGGTATGCTCACATACATAATACCAACACAGGCAGGCACAAATGCTACTACTGAAACCACAAAAAAACCGAAATTATGCACAAAGGCTACTACCAAAACACAGGTAGACACCAATGCTACCTACTACCGAAATCACAAAGGCTATTGCCGAAACCTCAGGTAGGTATGAAGGCTAATACCAAAACTACAGGTAGGCACAAATGATACTACCAAACAATATAATAATCCGATAATTATTAATTCAATCAAATCATATCATTTCCATTTTATTTACTTTCTCGAGCGGGGATAAATCAATCTGAAGATACAAAGGTACTCCAGTCATATAGGTGCCCAAGGTAACACGGTATCCTACAAACTATCAACCCAAGGACGCAGAGGTATCCTACTTGCACTGGTACACGAAGATAACACGGTACACTACCGATAAGGACACTTAATCCATAAGTATGCATATCCCTTATTAGTCAGCAAAACAGAATATAATAACATATAGGGCCTAACTAGGGCACTAAGACACACCAGCAAAAATCTATAATATCAACCACGGGCTAAACCATGTCTTTAAGGTAGCGACCCTTGAGGAGCCACCATTTCCAATCCTGAGTTCTTTCACTTTAAGTATTAGTATTTTATTAAGATGACCACGAAATCGCATATAATACATATAAATCTAATTTCCATACTTAACCATTTTTGCTTATTTTCCAATCATCCGAGAAAACCATAATTAAGATTAATATTTAAGCCAACATTAAAATATACTAGGGCCAACCTAGGCTCAATTATTCACAACTGGACACTTTAGGTTAGAAATGACCAAAATACCCCTAAGACCAAAATTTTCATATTATCGTCTATTTAAATACTAATTCCATTTTATTTATTCATTTGTCATGAAAAGGTTAAAACACCATAAATAAATTATTTCTTATGCTATTTAAAATATCAGATATGTCAAATGACAATTTTGCCCTTATACATAATTTTGCACATAAAATCCTTTTTTGCACCTATAATCCATCCAAAACACATACTACAACTAATACAAATTAGACATGATTTTTTAGAATAAATATCATAATACATAAAAATGACTAAATTTCCCCTAAGGCACACATCCATAATAATTATTCCATAATTATATCTAAGCATACTCAACCTATTATTTTATACATAATTATCATACAAATTATTTTTCTGCCATTAGAATTATTTTAATCATACTTTCACACCCAACATAATTTACATTAGATAACATGCTCGTTTTTCCCGTTTTTATGATAATAATAATTAACACATAATTATAACATAACAAATCATATTTAATATATTTCATACACTGAAATCCTAATGTGCTATCACACAATATTTATTATTTTAGTAGAGTATAACAGTTACTTAAATTTCAGTAAAAATATAAAAATAGCGGTATCTTACTAAAGTTATCGGATCCTACTAATCAACCTTTCGTACCTAAAAATAATACCACAATTACCGAATTAATATCTATCAGGTAAAATAATAATTATAACAATAAAATATTTATTTTTTGAAAATCACCAACATACCCTTATATTTAATATATATACCAAAACATTATAAGGTAGCAATGTACTCACGCTACACATGCAGTGTGAGGACTACATACACGCGAGAGAGGGGCTGCTATTACTGGCTAAGGTGGTGTTGGTCGGCTGCGGTGGTGGCGATGGGCGAAGATGTTGGTTGGTTGCTGCGGGATGGGAACATGCAGAGGGTTGTTTTGTGTTGGGTTCTACTAGGTCGAGGGTGATTGGCAACGTGTTGCGTAGGAAGAACAGGATGGGGAGGTGGTGCACTGGGGTGTCAATGGTTGCCTGGGCTAGGGTTGCACGATTGGTATGGGCTGGTGTTGTGGGGAATGCATTGGATGGGAGATGGGTTGCACAGGAAGAAGAGGAAGAAGGGGAGAAGGTAGGTTGGGAGTATACGGTGTAGATGGTTAGTTGCGGTGGTTGGTGACTACTGGGCTTACACAGGTGATGGTTCAAAGGTGGTTGGGCGGGTTGGAAGGAGAAGGAGGCTGGGGGTTTGGTGAGGAAACAAATGAAGCCGAGAACGGGCAGAGGAGGGTTGATGGTTGGGGTCGTGCTGGATGGGGAAGGCAGAGAAAGGAAGGGGTAAGGGATGTGATGAGCTGGGTGCTGGAAGGCAATGTGGCAGCTGGTCGAGGGTGTGAGGTGCATGTGTATATGTACAATGCAAGGGAGAGAGGGCTTATTTGGTTGGAGGGATGGCTAGGAGCATGTGGTGTGTGTATGTATGCAGAGATGGGGGTTTGGGTGCTACAGTGGATGGTCGATGGTGTCGTGGTGGAGATTTGTGGGTTGGATGGGGTGAGTGTCTGCAACATGTGTATGTATATCATGCAGGAGGGCTTGTGTAACACCCCAAAATTTACTAGTTTTTTTTTTCTTAAAGCGGAAGTAATTAAATTAGAAATACTTAAAACCCGTGAATTCTGGAAATGTTACCGCCACACTTAGTCCTAGACCAGTTCTCTCCGACCGTTCCAGTACCAAGTGCTAAGGCTAAGGAAAAGATTCACATTAAATTCAAAATTAATACAAACTAAACTCCAAATAATCATTAAATGGTTGTAAAACAAAATCAGAGTACGCATCAAAAAACGTATTTCATTTCCAAAAGAGAATTAAACTTACAACCGATAAAAGATTAACAAAAATAAATAGAATTACTTAGAGACTGAAATATGACCACAACTCTCTCGAACTTGAGCCAACCACAACTCAACACACAGTCCCGCCGGATATCTCACCCACCTGCACAAATCAAAAGGGCATACTACTCGTGGGAATGAGCAGCACCCATGAAAAGGGTGATCGGTACGCTACGTATAGAGTAAGGTAACCGAGCACTAAGGCCGACACATAAGCACACAATCCATGCAGATTAATAACAGGCATAATCCAACATAGCAATATAAAGGTATATGAACAATTCAGGTAAATGTACAAAGGCCCATGAATAATTCAGATTAACTGTTTAATTAATCTCTTAGTAGAATCTGATTCACACCATGTCTTTTATCAATCCATGTAAGTACAGGAACACCCCGCTATTATTGTCGGTGGGTCGGTCACTTGCGGGACAAAGTCCACACCACTATTATTCGCTGGTGGACCGGTCACTTGTGGGACAAAGTCCACACCACTATTATTTGCCGGTGGACCGGTCTGGCTCATGCTCACATGGGGTTCCACTGTAAGTAATTAATATCTTTTAAGTGTCTTTAACAAACTCGGGTTCGTTTTTATTGAGCTCGAGTCCCCCACTATTATTCACCGGTGGACCGGACACTTGCGGGACAAAGTCCACACCACTATTATTTACCGATGGACCGGTCTCACATAGGGTATTAACCCTAACCACTATTCCTAACCGGTGGATCGGTTGGACCCGGCTCAATAATCTTTCGCTTTAAGTGATTAATATCTTAAATATTTTATTCAAAGATTTCACCCTGGTCATGTATGAATCAACACACATCACAAATCACAATTACCCTTTAATCACCAAATATACTTGATACGACAAAACCCTAAGCAGTTGCACCAAACCCTAATTATTCACACGAACCCTAGCTCGGTTTCCTACGTACCCATATAATGTTCCACGCACTATTTTTCCTTCAAATGTTCGATCACCCAAAACAACACATACATTAATTTCCTCAAATCCCAAATCCGCGTTCCATACGTAAACTTCACTCTCATACAAACTTTACACATCCCATGCAATTATTTACTTTCATGCAAACCCTAATACCACAACCATTAACCATTATGCAAAACCCAAAATCTCATCATACAAAACCCTAAATTCAATCCACATAACCCAAAAATTCATTCATACCAAAACCCTAGATTCAAACCATATAAAACCAAAATATTCACCCATACCAAACTAAGAATCCATCCTTACCAAACCCTAAGTACAACCCAAAAATTCATCCATACCAAACCCTAGATTTGATCCATATCAAATAAGAGATTCATCCATATAAAACCTTACATTAGATCCTTCCACGCAAAACCATAAATTAGATTCTCCCAATCAAAACCATAAATTAACTTCTTCCATATAAACCATAAATTAAATTCTCTCACATAAAATCATACCAAACCATAAATTAAACTTCCCCATATAAAACCATAAATTGGATTTCACCATACAAATCATAAATTAGATTCTCCCAATTAAAATCATAACTAGATTCTCCCAAACAAACAATAATTCGATTATCCCATATAACATCATAAATTACATTCTTCCAAATAAAAACCATGCATTAGATTATTCCTTATAAAGTCATAAAATTAGGTCAACTCACTTCCCTTAGTCAACTTCTTTCCCCATCCTCCTTTTCATCCTTTTTCCCACATAAAATCATATCAACATCCTCACATGCATGTCTTATAGGGTCATACACAAATAATACACATGCCATACGAAAATATACTTCAACTCCACGTCATATCATATACGGCATAATTAATAATCATAAACATAGAATGTATAGCATATGAGGCACACAATGCACATTAGCACATAAAAGGCCTTAACCTGAAACGACACCGATCTTGGAGCACGTTCCTACGCCTCCTTAGAACTTTGACCGAATAATAACATACTAATAAAATAACCTTAACAAAATTCTAACTTTGCTAAAGACATAAAAATAATAGAGATATTATAAACCTTGATAATATAGGGTTAAAGATTTTACCCTAATGATAATAATGATACTAATATAATAATATCAAGGATAATAAAACTAATATCAATGAGAATATAAATAATAATAACAATAATAATAATATTAATAATAATAATAACAATAACAATAACATATAAGTTTTCAAATAACTAATGACTTACATTTATTTAATATTAATAATAAAATTAATAACATATATAATAATATTAAAATAATAAAGATAATGATACTATTATTATTAATGGTCATAAGAACAGTAGAAATAATAATACTCAAATAAATAAGTGCAAATGTTAATACAAAGTTAGGGCCTAAGATTTTCCAGAATAAATAATAAAACGCTAATAATACTTATTCTAATAATTATAAAATAATAATAATAATAATAATAATAAGAATGATAATAATCCTATAATAATTCAATTAATAACTTAAACTTCGAAACTAACAATAAAATTATTTTATTACCACTCTCCACCCTGCAAGTACAATTCAGCATAAATTTTACATCAATTAATAATAAAACATATTAAGAATATAAATATTAAGAATAATAATAATGGTATTTTTATGCAAATAATTGAAATAAATTAAATCAAGGCTTATAATAATATGGAAAATGGTTGAGAGGGTCTAGGGTTCAACCTCAAGCTGGTGGGGATAGGTGGCACCGGCGGTGGTTCACGGCGGCGGTGGCGGTGGCCGGAAAAATAGAAGAAAAAAGAGAAAGATGGATGTTGGGAAAAAGATATGGAGAATTGAGGTGATATAAGAGGTGTTTATTGTTTTCCAGGAGGAGAGGGACAAAATGATGGTGGTGGTGCGGCCAAAGGTGGTGGCGCACAGTGGTGGAAGGCTGTTTAAGGCTTCGGGGTCAAAATTTTGGCGAAACAAGCATCTAACTTTGCATGATTATTTAGGCTCGTATAAGAAGAATCGAGAGATGAAAATAGTTTAGTTAATTAGAGTAAAATTCAAGGAAGAGAATGAAATGTTTCGCTGGCGCTGAGGTTGGCTTATGGCGGCGGAAGAGGCGTCTGAAGTTGGGGTGGCGGCAGCTCGGGCCGAGGGTTTTGGGGAAGAAAAATCTCTAAAAACTCCTATAACAAGGCTATTTATAGATGTTGGAATGGATAATGAGGAGCTGGAGGTTGACATGGAAGTTTTAAATGCAATAATTTGGGTGGCTGGTGGCGGTAATTGATCGGTTGATGTTTGGTTTGCTTCGAAATTTCGAGAGGTTGGGGAGGAGAAACGGGCGAGAGTTAACGCACGGTATTATTCACCGTAACCGGAGATGCCATTGACGGGGTTGAAGCTTGCGTCACAGCGATGGAGGAAGAAGGAAGGGAGGCGGTCGGGTCGGCCGGGAAAGAAAAGAAAAAAGGGGAGAACCGGGTGGTTCGGGCGCGAGTCGAGGGTGCGTTAAATGGAACGACGAGGTTCGGGCGTAAAACGGGCGAAACGCAGCGTGGCGGAGTCGGACGAAGGAGGTCGCGCGGGCGCGGGCTGGGCCGAGGGAAAGGAAGAAGGGGATAAAGATTGGGCCGTGGGAGAGGGCAGCCCAACCGGGGAAAAAGAAGAGGAAAAAGGAAAAGAAGAAAAAGAAAGAAAAAGGAAAGGAAAAAGGAAGAAAGAAAAAGAAAAAGGGAAAAAAGAAAGGAGAAAAATAATTAGATTAGGGCCAATTAAATTAATCTGAATATTTAGGATATTTAAAATAATAATATTTAAATAAAATAATATTTAAATCCCTTTTTTAGGCTAAATTAGGATTTTTAAAAGATTTTCCATAAATTCCATTTTAATTAGCAAAACACCCAAATTCCTCCAATTAAATTATTTATAAAATTATTATTAAATTAAAACTATTTTCTCATTCTTATTTTAAATAAAATAATTTATTTAATTAATTCCCAAATTAAAATCCTTGATTAGTTAAAATACCCCAAATTCCTCCTAATTCAAATACTTATAAATTTAGTCTTGATCTGCCCTAATTTTATTTTATTTTAATTAAAATAATTTATTTAATTAATCTTTATGATAAAACCTCATTTAAATGTAATATTTAGAATTAGAAATTTTCGGGGCATTTCAGCTTGTTTGGTTGGGAGAGGGGATAATGTCAAAAAGAGATAGAGGGGAAATGGTTGTTGAGGTGGAGTGTGTGGGTATGTGCGTAGCGTGCGTATGTATGTAGAAATGCATAGAGGATGAAGGGTTGAGTAAAGTGGAAAAATGAGGGAGACAGGGAGAGTGATTGGAGGAGGAGATTGGTGCAAATGGGTAAAAATCATAGGATAAAATAGGTATATTTTATTTATTTAGTTTTAGGTTTAATTCAAATAGATTAAGATACTGGATAGAAAAATAATCTGAGAAAAATTATTCAGATTAGAATAAGTTTTAAAAAGGGTTGGAAGGAATTAAATAATCGGGAATAAATTTTATAAAATCATTTTTGGGTTACAAATCAAAAAATTATTAGTAAAATAATTTAGGATAAATTTACAAGTAAAAACTAGGATTAATTTAAATAATTCAATTTCTATCAAAATTTTAACTTGATTAAATTTATACTTAAACCGTCAAAAGAATACAAAAATAATAACACTTTTAATATTAAACCTCCTAAAATAATAATTATATCTAATCATATAATTATTTATTTATAATTAAGATTTTTTTAAAAGCGAGTTATTACACACACGGGGTGATCGGGTGAGGTGTGACATGAATGATTTTTTTTAAAAGAGTATCATACTACATGTTTCGTATAAGTAATTTTAAAAACTAAGTAAAAATTACTTATGGATTATTAATTTTAGAAAGTAATTTTTACTAATCACTTTTTTATGATAACTTTTTAAAAGTACAACCAAATACTTATTTTTATCTTAAATTACTTTTTATAATTATTTTTTAAAAAAAATTACTTATTAAAAGTTAAACCAAACAGGATTTTATTTTTTTCTTCTTCTAATGGTTATACTCTTTTATGTTCTTGTATACCAAAAATATTATCATTAGATATTTAATAATTATTAATGTTATATCAGTTAAGGTATATTAGTCATTTAACTTTAGTTCCACTTGTCTAAATGAGAAGAAATACATGTCATAGATCATTTATTTTGTTAGATTTAGAAATGAATAGTTGGGGTTTTTATTCTAATGATTCAATAATGGAACTAAGTTGTTAACATAATACTAAAGGGACACTTATTTAAATTAGGGGAAATATATATAATGTATGATATGTTTAATAATATTGGAAATGAAAATTTTTGGGCCTCTATTCTGATGATTCATTAATAGAAGTCCATAAACAATAGTTAAAAATATAAGAAATTTGTTCTTAGATTATTTTCAAACTATTTCATCTACAAATTAAATAAAAGAATTGTCATCAACTATTTTAGGTATGTTTAATACCTAAATTCTCAAACTTTAGGTCTTGATACTAAGCATCTACTTCGTTTTCCTATTTTATATTGCATCATAAATTCACAGAGTGATGGTAGTGTGGTGGGAGGCCTCCTTGTAGTATGAGCGAGGCCCTTTCTACTGATGACTACAAGAATGAATTTTTAAAATAAAATATAGTTGTTACTAATCCATTTTCTTTTAAGAACTAATACTCCATTTCTAAATGAGAAAAAAGGTAAGCATCAAAGGAAAAAACAAAATATCTTTTTTATAGAATATGCACTATGCAGTGGTAGATCTTCTTTTTATCTAACATCCAAAACTTTAGATTGGATTACTTTTTTAGATCATTTGTAATGTCATTTCATCTCCCATCATCATCTCTAATTTACTAAATAATACTATAATAATAAATGTCATTCATTTTTTCTCCTACCTATTTTTACATTCACATTATTACATCCCAACATAATAATTAAATATATAATCCTATCAACCAATATCATACAAAAATTACTTTAATATACTTAAAATATTATAATCAAATTGTAACTCCCTTTCTTCCTTCCCTCTTCTTTTTTTTTTCTCTCTTCCATGCTTGTCTCCCAATTCTACAATGTCTACATGGAGGTTAGTGGCCAAATATGTGTCCCTCTATCTCCTTTGCCTAGAGAATGTATATTTACATGAGTAGGGTTATAAATAAGCTACATGAGTAGGGTTATAAATAAGCCGAGTCAGTTTGTGAGCTTTTGTAATAAATGAACTAATCTCGCAAAATTTTACACTATAAATAAACTCAAACCCAAATTCTCCATGCTCAAGCTTGAATCTTTATTAAATGAGCCTAAAAATAAATCTTAAACTTGACTTATTGAGCTAAATGAATGAGTCAAACCTAGAAAACTAGTGAATCGACTTTGTTCGCTTCTAGCTCTAAACTTGTGTGGCAAAAATATTCTAGCACCCTATGATTTAAGCAATGCAAGCGGTCTTAGTGCAAATTCTATAGTGTAGCCAATTAAATTATCCTCTTAGTCTAACTAGCCACCATATATTAAGGAGAATTGTTGGGTGACATATTGATAAATAAGTCAATTATTTTATTTTGTTTGAAATTTTTAGAAATGGATAAATAAAATAATTATACTAAAGATTTGTTGAGATTTTCTTCTATAAATAAACATCCATATTGATATACTTTTAATATAAAAATTTTATGACAAAACATAGGTACAATATGTTGAAACATCAATACAAATATTAATAATAATTAAAGCCATTATGAAGAAACATGTAGGAAATTATGATAAAACATGAAAGTAATTATGATGAAACATGAAAACAACTATGGTGGAATATAAAGATAATTATGGTAAAATATGAATGCAACAATGGTGAAATATGAAGGCAATAATAGTGAAACATGACAAGTTATTTTTCTCAAAAAAATTACAATTATTAGTTGTGAAATATAACATAAATAAAGTAAAATATGAAGATAACACTAGTAAAATACAAGCATAACAATGTTAAAATACAACACAATAGTGGTAAAACATAAATCTAATTATAGTAAAATATGACAGGTTAATTTTATCAAGAAAACCCATAATTAACATCAATAAAATATATAATAACTATGATAAAATATGGAGACAACTATAGTGAAACATGAATGTAATAATGGTGAAACACAAACATAATAGTGGCGAAATATAACACAATGGTAGTAAAATATGAAAACAAATATTGATAGGTTGTTTTTTTTTGGAAAGTCAGAACTTATATATATGAAATATAAGCATATAACAATTGTAATGAAACATGGAGGCGCTATTGTGAAACATGAAGGCAATAGTGGTGAAAGACAGACATAAAGCAGTGAAACATAAATAAAATAATGGTAAAATATAAGTATAACTATGGTAAAATTAATTCTGTTATAAAATATAATAATAAAAGTGGTGAAACATAACTACAACTATGGTGAAACACACAACAATCTTTTACATAATAAGATTTTTAAGTCAAAAATATATTAATATATCTTTATTTTTAGAGAAATCTTTTAGGAATATAATGGTATAATTTTTTTTATTTTTCAATAACTATAATTTAAAAGAAACTAACTTAAACAAAAAAAATGTATAATGTGGAAATTGATTACAAAATTCACACAATGTAATTAGTTATACCACATATTGATTGCTTTATTAATAGATGTCATCAAATCAAGCTTGGTTAGCATACAAGGATGAGGATGAAAATTTGATTAGAGGACTTAGAGAGAAAGAAAGCATATTCAATTGGCCACTTTAATGTATTTAGTATGAAACATTCAGTGCTAGTTTTCTTTCTTTTTACAACAAAACCAAAATTTTCTATTTAACCCCCATCTATTGCCTCCGTAGTACCATAAGTTTTATAACCTTAGCTTGCTGGATTATATTCCTCTGGAGAAGAATTTAATCCTACCCTTATGTGTGCTTACTTTTGGTTTGGATAGATGTTTTAGTCCCTAGGTAGTTTTTGTCTAACCTAGTACACTAGTCAATTGATTGTGGGTCACTAGTCAACTAGTTACAACCGTTTTTTTGGGTCTTTGGCAACCCTCTAGTTTTTCAAAACCAGTTGACTGATTCTTCTAGGCTTTTTGTTTCACATTCTATCTGATTTTGATCTTTGCCCAATACTTTTCAAAGTATTCTAATCTTGTTGTATCGTTGTTGCTAATCTCAGTTTTGGCTTGTATGATTATTTTTCCTAAACCACTTGAACCTTATACCAATTATTTTACCCAATATTTACTAAATGTTTTTATACATAAACACTCAAAGACTACTTAGTTAACTCTCCCCTCTCCTCTCTCTCTCTCGTTTGATTTTTTGTGCAATAGCAAGTTAGATAAACTATTGACCGTGGTCTACCTTGTCTTGTTTCTTGCACTCTTCCTCACTTACACCTTCACCCAACTTGATTGTCTCATTTTCATTCAAATGTTAAAGGATTCATCTCACTATCTCCTTTTGGCATGTAGGTTGTCAACCCCCTACTCTTTTTATACTTTAGTTTGATTGATTTTCTTAAGTCTTACACACTTAACATTTAGTTGGTTTTGTTCCTACATCTCTAATCGTTTTCTTCATTGGGTTTGAAGCTATTCATTTCCCCTTTATTTAGCAGAACTATGAGCCTTGCCCTTACTGGCAACCCAATTTTCGAGCCTCACCTCCTCTATCCCTCTTATTTTCCATTATTCTTTTCTCTAATTCTCTTAGATAGAGTCCTTTGATTGTTAATTAAATAAATGTATTATATTTGTGGGTACTTTTTAGGATTCTCACTTTATGGTTTCCTCTTATATCCCTTATCTTGTTCGTGGGTTTCTCTTCTCACTTCTCCCTTCAATTTTCATATTTTGTTATTATTGGTATGTTATTATTATTGCTTGTTTCTTATTTTGTTATTTTTTTAATACTAAAGGTGATCCAAACATTTCTTGAAGTGGACTTGGCGAAAGGATTTTATGCTTTTTTATGTAGCATTAGACTTAGGCAAATCCAATCAACTCTTAAGATGGTAGAACATATGGGTGTAAGCATGTTATGTTTAGTATTGTGATAGGATTTTGTTTTGTAATTTATGATTTTTATGTTATTATGTATAAAAACATGAGGTTATGTATGAATTGGCATTTACATCCTCTAGCCTGTGTGTGAAAACATCAATTAATTATGTTTATTGTGCATCTAGTGAAGTGTAGTGAAATATGTGAGCATGGCCATGATATGATGCTAATGAGGTAAGCATAAGATGTATTGTGTAATTGATTATTGATTATGATTATGTGTGTTATGAAGTGTTAAGCATGGTTTAATATGTGTTATAGCAGAGTATATGTAACACTCTCATTTTTTCACTACCAGAAAAATTCATTTTAAAGTATTGCGGAAGCGGAAAATACCAAACACACTTAGGAAAAGTAAGATAGTACTGTTGTACCTAACATAAGATAGATGCCAGTCGTTGGTCCCATATTAGATACCAGGTTAAAAAACCAAATTAACCAAAATTAGAGTAAAGTGCACAAGAACCAGATATATAGATATTTAATGAAAACATTTACATAACAGGACATTGACGGTCCCTAACATAATCACATACGAGAAGGTAGATTGATTAGAAATACAGGGCTACTACGGTAGGAAAAAAAAAGGTAAGGCATGACCCCAAAAACTTGGTTCATCACAGTCCACACAAAAGTCTCTAGATGTCCATACTTTCAAGCCCTAAATCTAAGATAGAGTAGGCCCACTACTAGTCATCCTCAAAAACCTGTAGATGGTCATCTACTCATGGGAATTAGCAAGTGACCAAGCAAACGGGCACATCGGTATGCTACCTACTGAGTAAGCCAAGTTACCTCATCAACGGGAGTTACAACCATACAATATTCTATCATATCATGTAAAACATACTTAACATGAGGCATGCTAATGCCATATAATTAGATGTACCTATGCTATTATGGTCGGGTAATGCATTAGAACTTATACCATACACAACTCGGGTAATTCAAGATGCATCATGCTTGTCTTCATAGTACAACATCATAAATAGTCACATAAAAGTACTAAGCAGGTTATTTAAGTGAAAACTAGGGTTTCCTCCATCCATTCACATGGTTTTCATTGGATTTATTTCTAGACTTGCACAATCAATTAGGTCATTCATTTATAGTCATTATTTATTTTTCCCGTTCTTTCTGTTTTATTTTCTAATTCTACCATATCCTTATTTTATCCTTATCCAAATACTTATTCAAACTCGTATCCACATACTTGTTTGAGTTATCATCTAGTTACTCATTCTAATAATTATCCAAATACTCATTCCAAATATTATCTAAGTATTGATTCCAACTTTTTTTTATCATTAGCATTGAGTGATGAACTGTGCACCACCTCATGATCTCACATACCATGGAAGCCTATCCAAACTAAAGGACATAAAGTTCAGGCTGAAGCTAAATAACCACAATGGACATAAGTCAATACCGAAGCCAAGTAACCACCAATGGGCATAATTATAGGTTGAAACCAACCACCTATGTAACCAGATCCTTTAGTATCAATATTCCCTAGTACACCATTGATGTATAGAGTAGGTAAGGCATTGGGATTTACTAGGATCCCGCCCAAAAGAAAAACTAACCCCTAGTAGATAATCAAGGATTGGGTAATTGAGACCCATACATAGCTCGATCATCTTTCACTTTACGTGATTAATGCGTTATTCTTGAGGTTACGTGATCACACAAGGCCTATACAACATGTAAGCAAGACATTCACATACTTCTTCCATATTAACCCTTCCTATCCCCATCGATGAGTGGGATTTCCATTTATGCTTGTTCAATATCAACCAAATCCATTATACTTATCCATCCAAGATAAAGTCCATATTTCATCACCATCACATTTTATTTGTGGTTTACCCATGAAGGCCTTTACATCACCCATTGAGTATGTACTGAACCATGGTTCATTTAATCCATCCATTAAGTTATTAATCCATGGAAACATGTGCATTTTACCAATTAAATAGTCATATAACACTTTTATGCACAATCTCAAATCATATCCAAGTTGAGAAATCAAAATCACACAAACTAGTCGATCAATTTGAGCCAACCAGTCAATTAGTTGGCTTGGCCAAACTCAAGTTTCCTCAAACCAGTTGATGTCTAGAAAAATCAGTTGATTATTCATATACCAGTCGGTTGGTTCTATCCAACTAGTCAATGAGTTTAGGCAGATAGCAAGGCCAAGATCACTATAAACCTACTAGTTGATGGGTTAGATCAATTAGTCAACTATTCTAAGGACCACTCGATCAGTTAGACCTAATCACTCTATCAGTTTTCCCTCAAATAACACAAAATAAGCATTTTTGTGTAGATCATACTTATACTTTCCTACCATACCAAATTGAAACATGGACTAATATTACACAGACGCATTTCTAGCTTACAACAATTGTATATTTCATTATTAATCACCACAACCTAAATATCCTTAAAAATCATGCATTCCTTTTAAACTTTTAAACTTTTAAAATCTAACCACCTAGTGCCAAATCTAAAAACCTATATACTCATACCAACATATAACATCAAAAATTTAAAGGTTTCATAACATACAAGCTTAACCAATTCAAAATTTTGAAGTCAAAATGACTTACTTGATGTAAGAAAAACTTTCCTCAAATAAGTAAACTCAACCTGCGGAAATTCACTTTCAAAACCTTAAAAAAACAAGCTCAAACTAAAAAATCATCAAATGATTTTCACAATCAAAACTTGGAATAGAAAGGGAAAAAAAGGGGACATACCAAACCTAAGAGAAAACAAAGGAAGATTATGCTAACATAACTCAACTTTCTCCTAAATCTAATTCTTTCTTGCTTAACAATTAAAATAAGAAGGAGCTAGAGAAATGATTAGAACAACAAAAGAACTTGAATGCAGGGCTCAAAATGGAGAGGGGAGAAGGTGAATACTAGAGGGCTAAAGTATCTTTGGTGGATCAAAGAAAGGCAAATAGAAGGGGTGATTATGGCTATTTATAGCCAACAAATTGATACACATCACAAGTGTGGTTAAGCATGGTTCCAAAAACCTAATGCTTACCATTTAAATTTGAGTTGAAAGAGAAAATTTCATCCAAGATATGTTAACCTATCTTCCAGAGTAAAAATGTTGATTTTGGAGAGGTGCAGGTCTATTAGTCTATAAATGCCAAACACGAGAGGGGAAATGGAAATTTAGTGTGGGAGGAATCTCCCATATAAGCATAATTGAGTCTAGAAATAAAAGGAAAAATTCCATAAGTGTGTAGAGGAGAGAGGTGAAAGAAGAAAAAGTTGAGGTTATCTTCCCCCTCAATTGTCCAAATCGACTCCCCAGATTAGTTTGAGGTATTATTTTAGGCTAAATCCATCATAAGAAAGGTTAAGAATCTTTAGGAACAATTTAGAATGGGTTTATCAAGGTTCCATTTTAGTATAAGAAAATTTTATCAAAAAATTGGGTTTTAAAAATGTACTCAGCTCGACAGACTAATCGATCGGTTTTCAAATCAGTCAATTGATTCAGTTGAGAAAAAACCATTTCGTTGAAAAGATGAACCAGTTGATCGTGCCTAAAAATCAAGTTATAAAACTTTCATAACTTTAACAAATCTACCATTCTCAAAACTTAATTATAGTTCCAAATTAAGATCAAATACCAACAAATGGCATAACTTTTCATTTAACAAATTTATAAAAAAAGATGGGGTATTACAGTATAACCATCATAGGATTGTATGGGTAAGTTAATAATGAATTATGTATGAATCACATGTTGCTTTATGTGTTTTTCCCAGATGAACCAATCAATTGGTAGAGGGAAAACCAGTTAGCCAACCCACCAGTTGACTAGCTTTAGGCCATATGTCAACTAATTTTTAACTTAAACTAGCCAACTAGTTAGGGGAGGAAATAGTTTACTAGTTCACTAGCTAGATAGTGTAACACCCCCATTTTCCATAGTAAAAAGATTGTTTTAAATCATTATAGAAGGAGAAAAAATACCAAACACTCCTATGAAAACATAGGATATTACCGTTGCACCTAACACAGGATATAAATCCACTATCGGTCCCATGTTAAATGTAAGGCTAATAAAACCAACCAACCCAAATACGAGAAATAGAGGATGCCAAGATATAATATATATATATATACCACAAATAAGTGTTTACAATTATAACTATGACAATCTCCAAAATATTTAACATTCACAGGAGAGAGTAAACTAAAAGCACACAAATATATTTGAAACAAAACAACATTAGAGCAAACCCAAAATCCTGGTCCATTAAGGACCTACAAAAGATCTATGGGTGTCCATAATTTCAAGCTTCTAAGCCTAACATAAGCTAAGCTAACTACTGGTCATCCTAAAAAACCTACACATGATCATTTTCTCATGGGATTGAATAGGTGATAGAACAAATAGGCATAATAGGATGTTATATATTAATCCAAGTTACCTCCTTAATGGGATTCATAAACATGTAAATCCAATACATAATCTAGAAATCATATTAAACAAATATCATGCTTATATGATATAATTAGATTTACATACACTATCATTATCATATAATGCATTAAGATTTCATGCCATACCAACTTAGATAATTCATAATTAATCATTCTTATCATCACAATATAGATATCATAGATAGCAACATATAATCACATAAGCCAATTATTCAACATCTCACCGGGCTCTTCTATAATCCGCTTACATAATTTACCTATTAGTACATCTTTTAAATTTAAATAATTCTTAAGGTTATTTGTTCATAAGCTATTAATCTTTTTTGAACAATGGGCTAGATTACCACCCCATGGTCTCACAATACCATGGAAGCCATATCACCCCAAAGGATATAAGATTTGATTGAAGCCAAAGTAACCATTAATGGATATAAATTTCGGTAAAAGCTAAGTAACCACCGATGGACACAAAGTCCTGGCTAAAACCAAACAAACCACCTAGGTGACCAAACACTTTAGTATCGATACCACCTATTATATCACTAGTATCTAGAATAGTTTGAGTAGTTAAGGTACTAAAATTTACTAGTATCCACCTGAAGGTAAGATCGAAGGCACTAATAAACGCCCAAAGATAGACTAACCCCCGAAAGCTAATCAAGGATCAGGTAATCTATACCTATGTAATGATTGATTGTCCTTCACTTTAAATGATTAGTGTATTATTCTCCAAGGATCTGTTATCATATAAGACCCACATAAAAACCAAAGCAACACATCCATACAACCATTGTTACCATCCAAACCATGTGATGGAACTTCTATTAGTTCTTAACCAAGTTTAATCCATCCATTATGTTAATCTAATTAAGTCAAGAATCTAGAATATATCATTTAATGGTAGAAAAATGGCATATTTACTCCAGTGCTACCATTAAAACTTCGAAAGGTACCTATTAAAAATACTATAAATTATGAATCAATTACTTCATCTGATAGGTTAGTTAACACATGTCAATATGTGTGTTCTTATCATTAAAAAATCATGTTATAACATACTATCAAATATCAACCATAATAAGATCAAAAGAATCAAAGACAATACTCTCTAGCTAAATTGGTTAGCCAATTTAGGCAATTCAATTGATTGGTTTAGCTCAAATAAACTCTAGAGTTCCCTATTGAAATAATCCAATTGATTAGCTTAGACTAGCTAATTGCTCTAAGACTAGTTGTTCAATTACAATAAACCACTGGGATAGGTTTAACTAGAGACCACTTGGGAGTATCACTAGAGAACCAGTAAATTGGTTAGGCTAACTAGTTAGCCGTTATAAAAACTAGGTGATCAGTTAGGTGCAACCCATTAATGGGTTCAAATATTGATCAACCAAAGTCATCATAGACAGCTTAGTCAATTGGTTATGCTAACTAGTTGATTGTTCTAAGAAGCAATCAATCGATTTGGCTTAACTAGATGATTACTTTGCTCCTGCAGAGTTCATTACATACATTTTAAACATGATTAGGGCTCTAGAATATAACCATATCAACATCATAACATCAACATTATAGAAAACAGAGGTTACACACACTCATATACTAATCATGCTGCATTTACAAACAATCAACTATATTTTCTCATTAAATCATAATTTTCTCAACATTATTAAATATTCTAACATGCATCACCAAAATACCAAGAATATCAAATATTTATACCAAGATCTAAAAATCACCAGCTATACTAGCTCATATACTCACTCTTACCACAATTTAAAGGAAAGAATGACTTTTGTGAAAGCTTAGAGAAATTCCACACCAAGAAAGTAAAACCTTTAATTGAAATATTTAAACTCTCAAAACCTTAAAAATAAGAGACTAAAACTCAAAACCCTTCTTATAACTCTCATAAATCAAGAAATAAGAATTAGGGGAAATAAAACATAATTTACCACTTCCAATGAGATTCTAAAAAATTAACTAAAATAAATCTCAACTTTTTTCAAAGCTGACTCTTTATTATTTGAGAATAAAACAAGAGGGATATTGAAAAAGTATTAAGAGAGATAAACGAATTAGAGTGAAGGATAAAAATTAGAAAAATGGAGTATAAGTGTGGAAAAAACTTAGAATATTTTAGTAGCTGAAAAGAGGTAAAGAGGAAAGAGGATTAGGGATATTTATAATTAGATAATCGGTTGAAGTAGAGAGGTGCAAAATATATAAACCCTGATTTTACCATTCGAAATTAGACCATATAGGGTAGATTTATCAAGAGCAGGGTCAAATTTATTCTTAGAGCTCCAGTGATGATTTCTGGATAATGAGATTAAGAATTTTTAGAGAAAGATCAAACATAAGAATAAAAATGGATATATTAACATGGTAAATAAATCCCTCAGTTGTGTAGGGGTAATTTGAAACAAATCATCCATTATAGGGTTGTACATAAGATAGAGGAAGGAAAAAGACAAGGGATGAGGTCATCTTACCCTTTTTATGTTAAAATCAGACCTTCAAATCTGGCTGAGGAAAAGAAAAGCTGGGGTAAATGCTAAAAATGGTTAGAAATTACTTAGAAAAAATTTAGAGTTAGATTACCAATTTCCATAATGTTAGAAGATTTTTCCAAAAAAATGGTGTTTGATAAGTTACTTAACTTGAAAAACCATTTGACCAATTTGGTAAACTATTTAATTGTTCTATAAACCAATCGATTGATTTTCTAGACTAGTTGATCAGTTTCTTCAAACAAAAATTAAAGCTAAAAACTACACACATGTTGATTGGTGTGATACCCCAAATTTTAGCTAACATTAATCCCAAGTAATTAATACCTTAACCCAATTCTAATATCGATAAATTGATATTTTTATCTTACCCTAACTTTGTAATCCAATATCTTAACATAATCCTAATCTTTATCCTGGGTAAATTATATTTCTTTAACCTAACCTTTATCTTAGAGGATATATATCCTAATCTTACCTAATTTAGCTAATCACCAAAATTTTAATCTAATCTGAAACATTAACACTTGTCATTTTCCTTTTACTTCTTCTTTTTTCCTTTTCTTTTCATTTTTTTTCCTCGCCTGCCTAATCTCCTTTTCCTTCCTTCTCCCCCTTTTTTGTACACACATTACAATCTTCCCTCTATCGTACCATCACCTACACCCTACCTCCCCTCAACACATCAACTCCCACTTACATGATGTTTTGTTTCCAACCCATTTCCCTTGAACGTGCACCCCTTCCCCTACTATTTATCCCCTATACATGATTTCTTCTATACCTTTCACCATGCACATGCCACTATCTTCTAATATCTTTCTACCTTATTTAATGCTCAACCATATACACTCTCCATTTTTCTTTTGAGCAAAAACCAACCTTAACCACCTTCCTCTTTCTTTCTTCTTCCTCCTACTCTATTTGATGTTGAGGCAACCATCATTATATTACATGCCACCACCAACCACCAACAATCATCAATTTCAGTACGAAACTAACCACCACTGCCACCCCATCAATCCCCCTCATCATCACCAACCATCGCCACCCAATCCCTTATTCCTCCCTCATACTACCATGCTTTGTTTCTTTTTCCAACTAGATGTACGAACATTTTATAATACCCAAAAATTTTGCTTAGTCTAATATTGTATCATTAACACCCCACTTCAAATATAAGCTTGAGAAAATCTTATTTTAGCCTTAACCCAATTTGTTAATCCTGAAACCTTAATCAAATCTAAATCTTTGATCCAAATAAATTTTATTTTGTAACCCAATCATAGATCCGCTAAAATTTACCACTAATATTATCTATTTAGGCTAATACAAAATCATCTAAACTAATCCTCAACCTTTTTTCCTTTTTCCAATTCTTTATCCTTTTCTTTCCTCCCTTTATTTTTTCTCCTATCAAACTAGCTATAACAATTGACTTCCTTTTGCAACCTACATCCTCCCGCTTGCACCATCTCCCAACACCTCTATAGCCACCCTCATCCATCACCCATATTCTTCTGTTCTCCTTCCCTATCTACACACCACCCTATCTCCCTACCATTTCTTTCTCATCTTTATGCAACATACACACAACCATCACCATCACCTATCATTTTTCCCAACACTAAACTATCATCTCCACCACCACCCCTCATGACCTACACTATCCCCCTAAATTGCCTTTTTATACATTTCCCCCTACTTTTCTTCCACCGTGCACACTACACACACACACACACACACTCTCTCATTTTACTCTCCTTAATTTCTTTTTGTTTTGCCTCCATTGTGGCCATTTTGTGTCCAAAACACTGCCCCGAGCTCCCCTTCTTCTTTCTTCTTCTTCCCTTCTCCTTTTCTTCTTCCTAGGTGGTTGTAACCTAATTTACATGACCGAGCCCCTCCATTACCATCAATACCACCATGCACCACCACACGCCACCCAACACTGGTGGACCGACCACCTCGGGTCACCCCCATCTTTTCCCAGCACTATTGTTGGCCATCATTGCTGACCGCCACTTATTTTTCCCTATTCTTCCTCTTTCACATCCGTACAACCCAGCACAGTCTGCCTTTGTACCCTCGCATGCCCTGCGCATGGTCCTATCCTATTCTTGTGTGTATCTGTTCAACTTACACCTATTTACTAGCGATCGAGCATGGTTGTGTCACTTTGCACTGCTTAACCTTGTGCAATCCTAACTCTCGACCTTGGTGTGCATTGCTTGTAGCACTCCCATGCAGTTACCCCTTTTCTACCTACACCCTTATTTTCACCCTCAAACCTTATCCAAGCACCACCAAATTTTCATCATACCTCCATCATACATTTCACCACACATCCACACAACTCAAACTTCCATTTAGCTATAGTTTTTTTTTCATTTTTACCCTCTTTACCTTAATTTCTTAGAGTTTGTTGTTTTTATAGGTGGTATTCTAGTAATCTCAGAGGAGGAGTAAAATACCCCAAAACCCTAATTTTAAGAATTTGAGCTAATTGAGGATTTATTAGAAAAATCAATTAAATTAATTATTTTATTAAAATAAAAGGAAATTAATTAAGGTAAATCAAGAATAAATATTTTAATTAGGAAAAATTAGGGTATTTTGCTAATTAAAATGGAAGTTAAGGAAATTTTATTCAAAATAGCCAAATTAATCTGAAAAGGAATTTAATTATTATTATTATTTTAAATATTCAAGAATACCAAAATATCCTAAATACCCCAACCAACCTATTTTCTCCCTTTCCCTTTTTCTTTTCCTTTCTTTTTTCCTCCTTTTCCCTTTTTCTTTCTTCCTCTCCTTTTTCCTTTACTTGTTTTTCTTCTTCCCCTGAATTGGGCCAAACTCCCTTGCAGCCCAAACCCCTCTCCCTTTCCCCCTACGCGACCCAGTTTAGTGCCTCACCTTCTTTTTTTTCCTGGCTGGTTTGATTTTCCCCCTCGTCTTTTCTTTCTTTCTTTTCTTCTGGACCGCCGATCTAATTCCCCTTCTTTTTCTTCTTCCCCATCCCTTCGCGACCAACAACTTTCTCCCCTAACCTACGCCGTGAATTCCGCTGCCGATCACACCTAATTGACCGGCCATTCCCCCCTCTCTTCCCCACTGATTTGCCTGCCTTTTTGACCCAACTAACCCTCCTCTCTTCTCGCACACTATTCCTCCTCCCTAGCCAATCACAACATGCCATGGAAGACATATGCCGACCTGCCATCGCCAGCCGGCGTGCCCTATCCTACTTGTCCCTATCCTCTAATTTCCCTTTGACCTTATCCCCCTCCATTGGTCCTATAAATACCCTATAGGCAGCCTTGATCGAGCTTTTGATTTCACAACCCAAAAAATCCCTCCAGTGCGCCACTACCCTATCAGATGCCGTCACCATCGCCTAGTGTTGTCGCTCGAGCTGCCCATAGTACCACTTCCTACATCACCCTCTACCAAAATACGCCACTCTCCACCCTCAATTTGCCTTGCAAAAGCTACCTTGGTCGTGCAAAGTTTCTTTCCCAAGAAACCACACTTCCACCCCCACCGCCCTTCACACCACCGTTTGACACCACTCCCGCCGCAACCACCACCTCTTACACCTCCCAAAATTCCCTGAAAACCTTCCTCTACCCTTATTTTCCCCTTCCTCCCTCTCCTCCTTCCTTCCTCCCCTTCCACCACTCTCGGCTACCACAGCACCGCCACCTTTGGCCACACCACCACCTTCATTCCAACCCTCTCAACTTAGGCAACCTCAATCACCCCAACATCCACCCTCATTCCTCCTATCTTATCTCCAACACTCAACTATCTCTCTTTTCTCCCCTTTTCCCGTCTCCGCCGTCATTGGTGCCGTTGGTCACCATCAACTCTAGGTAGTACCCTAAACCCTTTCAACCCTAATTATGCAAGCCTTATTCATTTTAATTGTATTGTATTATTATTATTACCATGAAGGGTCAAAGCCCTATTTTATCATTATTTTGATTATTATTATTATTGTTGTTGTTGCTTTTGTTATTGTTGCTGTTGTTGTTGTTGTTTTTGTTGTTGTTGTTCTTAGTATCACTATTATTGTTATGGTAAAAATATCCAAACCCTTATATTATCATTATTTCAAATTTTACTATTATTATTATCCTCCTTAGCGATATTAGTATTTTGTTAGTGTTACTATTATTACATTATTATTTTATCCCTAAGCCTATTATTAGCCTTAACCTTAAAAAAATACTAGGATGTCTATTACTAGGATTATCATCATCATCATCATTATTGCTATTTTTGCTATAACTAGTGTTAGTACTATTAGTAAAGGAAATAAAGCTATTAGATTTAATAATATAAATATGGCTGTAATTATTATTAAAAACCATATTTTTACTTATAAATTTTCCTTTAATAATAGTAACCCTAATATTAGAATAAAATAGGACATAATAGTATTTTGGTAGGAGGAAAACTAATCCTTAGTTTTTTCCTTTTATAGGTGAAACCAGTCAAAACCCTAAGGAGGCATAGGAGCATGCTCTAAGACCGTTGACGTGCTAGGTAAGGGTGTAAATAAGGCCTTATGTGTGTTATACGTTTTATATGCCTTGGATGCCATGTTTAATGATATGCTATATATCTTGTGCTATTAGTTTAACTACTTTATATGTAGCACAACTTAGAGTTGAGGTATGCTTATGTGTTTTCTTATGGTATATGTTTAATATGTATATATATGGTGAGATGTGATATGATGTGTTGTGGCCCTTTAGGACATGCATGTAAGGATATTTAATGTAGTAGTGTGGGATGGGAAGATGAAAAACAAGAACAGGAAAGTAAGATGACTAAAGGGAAGTAAGTTGGCTAACATAGGTGGGATTGACCTAAAAATTCCATGATCCATGAGTGGATGAATAAAATGGTACTTTAAATAAAATGAAAGAGTGGGAGAATCTAGGGTTTTACATGAAAAACTTTGAGGGCTTGCATGGCATGGATAGAGTCTGTATGGGGGTAAATTTTACATATGGAAGGTTGATTTGGGGTGTGGGGAAGGTAATGGAAGAGTTGTTTAGGTGATTGGAGGCTTTGGGTGAAAAATATTATGTGGGACAGTATAAGGGTGTATAGGATACTGAGTTAGGGTTTGGGAGGAAACCCTAATATAAGAAGGCGGAAAAGGAAAAATAAATAAGGGTGAGTGGAGTATAAGATGAGGATGGAAGATTATCAGGTGAGGGATGAGTATAGTTTCAGTTCTTTAACTATATGCTATCACTTGTTGTGAATGTATGTGTTATTTGTACCCCTAATTCATTAGTATTGTTCTCTTACTCAGTATATAGCGTACTGACCACCCATTTGATGGATATTGCTCATTCCCATGAATAAAAGACCCTGATTCTTATGTACGGGTCTCAAAATTTCCTTTAGATAACTATCCTTGTAACACCCCCAAATTTACTACTGAAAAATATCGTTTAAAATCAAAAAGTTTAGCGGAAGCAAAGGATAAAACCGTAAACTCGGGGGTATTACCGCCACACTTAGTACCAGACCGGTTCACTCCTACCGTTCCAGTACTAAGTGCTAATGCTATATCCGATCAACCTTTAATACAAAGTATCAAAAACGCAAGACAACATTTAAAATAAATCCTTAATAAGAGGTAAGTCAAACAGAAGTTAGAATACGATTTACGATTACAACCCCAGAATATGTTTCTCAAAACAGGAATGTAATACAAAATACAGCTAAACAAACACAAATTCCGAAGGATCAATATTCGGATTGCCTACTCACTCAGGTCAAGCCTTCCACCCCAACACAGTATCAACCTACACAAGGGGTCTGCTCCCCACCATCAATGGATCATCACAAGACCCATTCAACCAAGGTAGTATCAGTACGGGTCCAATACTGAGTAAGTCCCACTACCCTATCTTATAGGAGAGATATCATCAAGTGCATATTAAATCATGATACAATACGTTGATACACTATAACGCATACTCAAAACCCACATCACAAGTCCTACCATACCCATATAGTAACATATGAAACATGTGTAACATGTGTAACATCGTATTGAAACATATAAGGGTGTTATGACCAGAATAAGTAACTCATTATGCACATAAGCAGCATGGGGTAATACAGATAATAAAAGCCGGCTATGGTCCGGGTAGACTCATTCTTTAGATCTCTGGTAAATATAGTAGATTCACGTCATAATCGTTATGAATCCATGAGGATGCGGGAACCCCACTATTATAGCCGGTGGATCGGTCACTTATAGGGCAGAACGCACCTAACCACTATTATATGCCGGTGGATCGGTCTCCAAGGAAGAACGCTCTTGGCCACTATTATGCCGGTGGATCGGTTTGGTCCCAACTCTCATGGTGTTTCACTGTGATTATAACGTATCTTTCCATTATTTGTTTATAAGTCATTTCACACCATAATCTTTGTTAATCCATGCGAGTACGGGAACCCCACTATTATAGCCAGTGGATCGGTCACTTATAGGACAGAACGCACCTAACCACTATTATACGCCGGTGGATCGGTCTCCAGGGCACCCCGGCACCTGGCCACTATTATGCTGGTGGATCGGTCTGGCCCTGAATCTCATGGTGTTCCACCGTAAGTATATAGTATCTTTCCCATGATTTAATTACAACATACTGTTTGGTTTGTTGAGCTTGGGATCTCCCACTATTATAGCCGGTGGATCGGTCACTTATAGGGTAGAACGCACCTAACCACTATTATACACCGGTGGATCAATCTCGAGGGCACCCCGGCACCTGGCCACTATTATGCCGGTGGATCGGTCTGGGCCCGCCTCAACAATCTTACTCTTTAAGTAGTTAATGTCTTATTCATCTATTATTAAATAAGGTTCCACCCTTGACATGCATATCTACTACTCTCTACTTCTTCCCTTCGAGGAGGCCCGTCCCATATCTTGAGACTGTTCTCCCCTTCTCACGCCCGATGTCCATCCTCTCTTACTCTTATACATAAGGAAACGTAGTAAGGGCACACTCTCCCGAGAATGTGGGCTAACCCTAACACAACGATATTGGTCCTGCATGTCCTCACCCCTCTAGGGCTCCTCCTTGGAAAACCCTAATTTGGGCCTACATGGCCCAACTCCTTCTTACTCATCCTAACTTTACTTTGTTCCTTGTCTCGCATCCCGTCTCTACTAAGAAATTCCCAAAATATATCCCTTTATTCCCAAACTCCCCATGTGACCGCCAAACCCTAGTTGGACACACCAAACCCTAGCACTTTACTTCCTCCTCAAGTAACCTCCCCTCTTTGCCCCAAAACCTCTTCTCTCATTTAGAAGCTCATACTCATCCTTTATACAAGTGGACTCTCACTCTCAACCCCATACTCCATCCCTCCGTGATCATTTTTACCCTTGTACCCTTCAAATTGCTCATTTCCTCCCAAAAACCCTAATTGGGTCCCTTAGACACCCTTACATCGACCCACGTAAAATTTTGCACCCAAGTCTCCAATGGGTCCATAACTTTGACATTATTTTATTCACTTCCTAAATCAACTTCCCTCACGTAAGATTCATTCCCATGCATAATTTAAACACTCCATGCAGACTCTCCAACCCCCACTTTCACCCAAAACCCTAATAAGGTCACTTATACACCAACTCACGTACTATTTTTCATACCAAGTTCCCAATCACTCCAAGACTCTCCCAAGCTCTTACTTACAACCAAAATCAACTTTTCACACGTAAGGATCATGTCCATGCAAGGTCTAGTCCCCCCATGCAAACTTCCCAAATGTCCACTTCCCCGTTGTTCTTTTATTATCATTTCATGCTACCCAAAACCCTAGCATGCATGTCTTAGAGGGCCATAACAAGTCACATCATCAACATCAACATCAAACATGGAACATGTCATACACGTATAATATAAGGCACACACAACATACCTCATGATCCACGCTGCGCTACAAAAAACAGGTTATTCATAACACATGCATAATACACATAAACATGGCATGCTCATCATTCACCCACACATTACTTCACACATAGCACAAGGCCATAACATTCGTCCTTACTAAACACCCATAAGTAGAGGTAAGTAGAGACTTACCTGGATCCGAAGCTAGCTAAGCGAGATAAGAGGGAGAGAGATCACTAGCTCGTGGATCCACGAGAAAGCTTTCCTAGATCCGATAGAAATCAAAAACTAAATTAGAAACTATTCTATCAATCAATAATTCACGTATTCTAATTAAATAAACACAAACAACACAAATGAGCTTTCTTAGAAAACGTATCCAAAACTTAGAACTTAAAAGCATAGCTTTATTAAGATTTAAGGTTAAAACTAAATCAAAACGGGTTAATACAAATATCACTTGGGACATTTCAACTTAATTTGGAAAGCTCGAGAAAGAATAATCGATCATAAGTTACTTTATCGAAAATAACTTATTTATTAGGTTTTACAACTAAATAGGTAATCTAACCATTTACATAGAACCAAATCCAACCCGATTAGGTTAAAACAGAATTTAAATGATTTAGAACCCAAAGATAGACCTCGATTAGATAAAATACACATAGCAAAATCAATTTTATAAAATCATCCCCAAAAATTAGGGTTTTAAAGCCTATGACACAAACTCAAGTAATTCAATTTAATTAATTCAAATTAAAGGTATTAGAAAGCAATTAATACCATTTCAACTATTTCTATACATTCAATTTTAGAAAAACAACAATACGAGTAATCGGTTACATAATTTCACTTGAAATTTAGGGTTTTAGGCTCAAAAATACAATTCGTTAAAATTCTGTAAATTTAATCAAATTGAATTTTTAGAAATGCAATTAAACACATTTTATAACATATCAAATAATCAATTACTCAAAACTAGTAAAAGAAATACACAATTTAGCACAATTAGGGTTTTTGAGCGCGGAATGCATATCCGATCAATTCTTGCCAAAACATATCAATTGACGGTTCGAAAATGTAATTAAACATATTCTAATGTAATTTATATAGTTAATTGAATAAAATAATATTATTACCCAAACCAATTCAAACCCGCGGGAGTTTTGACCTAAAAATCCAATTCCGATCAATTATGCACAACTTTCCCAAATCAACACTTCCAATATAAAATTAAATACATTTTAAACAATATTATAAAATCAATTGAGCGGAACGGCTCAATTATACGACCCAATTTCATTACACCCAAAAATTGACCTAGGAATCAACTTCCGATAAAACCTGCATAAGTTTCTCAAATTGACGGTTCCAAAATGAAATTGGATATATTTTAAAATATATTGTATAATCAATTTATTAAAAATAGTTAAAACGGGCGAATCCGAAAAATTCGGGCATAACCCGGCCAAAAATCCAATTTTTCCAAAATTCTAACACAACCATACAATTAACCTATCCAAATCATTATTACAGCACATATATACACAATCAAACAATCAATTTAGCTTTTTATAAGCTAATTCATACCCAATTAATCAAAACAAGGATTAGGGTTTTTCAGAAATTATACCAACGAAATCAACACAAATCGGGACAAGAAAATGCCGGAGAAGCGTCGTCGGGGAACGACGGTGGCTCGCCGGTGGTCAGCAGGGCTCGCCGGTGGCCGGGCGGTGGCGCGAGCTGCGTGGCCTGCTGCTGCTGCTGTCGTCGCCCGTTGTTGCGCTGCTGTGTGGGCTGCTGTCGTGTGGCTTTAGCTGCTGCTGCGGCGGCGGTCGGCTGCGGCTGCTGTGCGGGTCGGTGAAGGTCGGAGCTCGGCTGGCAGGGCGAAGCAAGGAGGGGCAGCTGGGAGAAGGGGCGGCTGGCTAGGGTTAGGGTTGCGGGACAGGGAGTCAGGGAACAGGGCCACGGGGAAAAATAGAGAAGGGAGAGAAGAGAGAAAAGGAAAGAAGTAGGGGGGTTTCGACCGGTCGGGGTGCGTTTTTTTTTTACAAATACATATAAAATAAAATACTATAAATGTAAAAATATTATTGGAAGATTTTATATAAAATTTATTTAACAAAAATTTATTTCGAACGGATCCGAAGGCTTAAAATTAATAAAAAGCTATATAAAGAATTTTGGAAACATTTTCGGAAGAATTTACCATCGAACGTAAAAATTTATATTATTTACGGAAATACATTATAAGACCCTGAAATAATATTTAAAAACCTATAATAAAATATTTAAGTCAAATTCTAATAAATCAAGACTAATTTTAATAATTTACGAAATCAGTTTTCCGCAAACTAAAAAGCGTAGAACGGAAGAAAATTAATTTCAAAAAGAAATTCTTAAATAAGTTCCAAAAATATTTTTAATTTAAACTTCCCAAAAATATTACATTCAATTTATTAAAACATCGATAAAATATTAATTCCCAAAAATGATTAATTACATTTAATTATGAATTCAAAATCGTCGATAAATCCATAAAACGAATCAAAATTAAAATAATTAATTGTTTACATCAAATTACGCTAATAAAATAATTAAACTTAATAAATCTGGATTTTAAAAATACGGGGTATTACAATCCTTCCTATGATGCACTATGTGGTGATGAATGATCTATTCTGTATTGGGGTGTTAGGGTGAAGAGTAATGTCATGTAGTAGTTGTATTTACCCAGATACCTTTTGGACTCTTGATTAATGGTATTCGTTATTTTGTATTTTGATATTTTAATTTGAGTTAAACTCCAATCTCATGTTATATTGTAAATGTTTCTTTTGTTTCCAATTTCCTTGTGTTACTACAAATATTTTTAGCCTTGTGATTGATGTAAGGATGGTTAAATAAACAATACTTATGTTAGCTACTATAGTTACTCCCAATGTTTTACTTATATACTTTTGTTGTAAAAAAATAATTTAGTAGTAAAAATTGAGGTGTTATAGTGTTCTTCTATTGCACCCCATTTCTACTCTCCCATAGAATTTAGGCACACAATCGTGCACCCTCACATGCCCTAGCCATGCACGTTCACACATGGTTCCATGCATAGTCATGTACACCTCATTCCTTCCCATGCACTTCATGCACATCCGTGCGAATTTTGTAAGCCCTACTGGTGTGCCTTTTGAACTCTCAACTCATGCATGTATTGCATTCTATGATCATGCCCTTCTAAGAAATCGTTTTCCCTTCTAAGAAAACCTATGATCCACTCAAACGCCACTATAATACCTCCTTAGTACCATAATAACTTCCACCACACTTACATGCAACCCGAGCTTTCCACTTATTTTGGTTATTTCCATTCCCACTCTCCTTTACCTTAAATTTTCCCTCAATTAATATTCTTAAGTTTTAATATGAAATATCCTTGTTTTCGTATGTTCCAGTGATCTCAAGGAAGTATTTATGATTTCGTGTTGAGAGCCTGGTATCCTTATTGGTAATGATACATGTCATAATTAGGATTGTATGTATACTATGTGTTTATATGTATATCTTGTTTATAATGTTAGGTGGATAATATTGATTCTAATCATGCTATGATATGATATCTTAAAAGGGTAAAAAACATGAAAGTATGCATTTAAGGTATAATGTTGATATATGGTATTTGTGTATATACTATAGAGTTACGCGTCTCGTATGAATATCAAAGATTGATATGTATTGATATTGAGATTCATGAGGCCTTTGGGAAATGTGATTATCATAAGGGCACTATTTTCATATGATGGTAATATGGGAAATAATATTGACTTGATACATTTTGAGGATGTTATTTAATATTTCATAAGTAATGGGATTAAATGATGGATTGAGTAAAATATAAGTTACCTAGTGTTTTGAGGTTTTGATAACCAAAGGGTATTTTGGTCCATCAGATTAAGAATGGAGCTTTGGTGATTTTTTGAGGGAAATTAGAATGTGAATTTGCTAGGAATTATATTCAGACTCATTTCCTTAAGGACGACCTTGAGAATGATGTGGTTGTGCTACACGTTCCTAATTATAAATTATACATATCTATATGATCCCTACATGATGATCTTGAATTTCATCAACACTAAATAAGATACTGATCATTTAGAGTGAAAGATCATATGACTTGGGCCGAGGTGTTTATATGAGTTTATTCCACTGGACGATAATAGTTGGCTAGGTGTGTTTTTCCCTAAGAGGTGAAATAGTCCATTCCACCTGATTAAGAATAGTGAGTCCCTATACTCAACATGAATGAGAATATGATTTGAGATAAGTGACTAATGGATAAGACATTAATATTTAAAGTAAAAGATTACGTGAGTGAGGATTGAGGTGTTTGGTTTATTCCGTCTAATGATAATAGTGGCGTAGGTGTGCTATTCCTGAGAGGCACTCTTAGATCATTCTACCAATTTAAGAATAGTGGATCAGGTATGTTTGGCTCCAAGAGGTGTTGGGTCCATTCTACCAAACAATGATAATGTCTTAGGCGTGTTGTCCTTAAGAGGTGCTTCAGACCGTTCTACTAGTTTAAGAATATCGGGATCCCTAAGCTCAACATAAATAAAAGAATGGATCATATTATATATAATAATGAAACATGGATCAGTAATTACCTTGTATTATTTCATGTATCTCGCATATATGCTTATTTTATTTATACTTCCCTTACTCACCTATATGGTCACCCATCATTTTTAGAGGTGCTTCTCATTTCTACGAGTAAATGATCTAGATGTCTATGTGCAAGTTAATGTGGACCCACTAGATAATTTTGCAACTTATAATGCTTTGTGTGGGGTGGAGTAATTTTATGTATTAAGGTTTTTGGGCGTAAAGTCATGTTATCTTAATAATAGTTACCTAGATACCTTTTTGGACTCTAATATGTACAGTATCCCTTGATCTATATTTTGGATATTATAATTAGAGTTAATCTCCAACATGTATTTCACATTTATGAAGATTCTCTTATTTTCTATTTATCATATTTTATGTTATAATTGTTTTGCCTTGTGATTGGTATAAAGATGGTTTGGTAAGCCATACTTCTATTAATTACAGTGATAACACCTAGTTATTTTGGTACTTCTATAAAATAAAATTTTTTAATAGTAAAATTTAGGGTGTTATAGTTGCTTTATAAAACTAGTCGACTAGCACACCAAGACAACTTATTTTTCCTCAAAGTTTCCAAACTTTTCCAAATCCTATTTAAATCAAAGCTAAAATATATTTTCAAATCATGATCAACCAACATCCAAACTCCATTAAATACACTTTATAAATCTTAAATTACAAGGTATTACAACTGGTACCCTCAAACTAGTCAACCATTTGTTTTTTGCATGTGTTAGTTTAGACCATGTGCTAATTAGTTGTTTATGGAGGAATTGGTATACTAGTTCACTAGTTGATTGCTTGATTTGGATGTTGTTGTTGCTCCTAGATCAGCTAGTTGGTTTGTTGAATTATTTAGCTAGTCCCCTTATACAATCTTATTGATTTTCCTATGGTTAACTCTATGGGTTGACTAAGGTTTGACTGGATATGTGTCTTTGAATATTTATGCTATATTTTAATTTAGTTGGCATCCTTGTTAAATTTGCTTTGGACCTTAGCTTGAACTTGATAGTTGGCTTAGTGTTGGCCTTGAATAACTTGGAAATTATTTAGTTAAAAAGAATTAAATTGAAGTGAATGGGATAAGCGTTTTGGGTAATGGCTTGAATTATGTAACACCCCATTTTCATAAATAGTTTTTTCATTTTTGAAAGAATTTGTGGAAGCTGCCATGAAAATGGGGATGACATTGTCGGTAAAGCAAGGTAAAGGTATAATTAATGCCTACCGCACGTTGGGTGCAAGGTTAAAAGTACCCTCTTACTTCAAGGATCAAGCGTATTTAGCACCTAACCTAGCTGATATAAGATTTACTAAACATAGAATCAAAGCGTGAGAAACTATTTTAATGAAATATATAACAATATAAATAGAGTAGCATGAAATATTTAACTTTTACATCTAAAATTGGTAAAAACATAAATAATGAAGCCATGGAGGGGAAATAGTATGGTTAGTCTACACAAGGCTTAATGTCGCTGCCCCATGCAATACTCCACAAGAGTGGACCTCCTGCAAACAAAGCTGATTGCCGCTGTAACACCCCCAAATTTACCACTGAAAAATTACGTTTAATTTAAAGAGGTTTAGCGGAAGAGAACAAATAAAACGGTGAATTCAGGGGTATTACCGCCACACTTAGTACCAGATCGATTCGCTCTTACCGACCCGATACTAAGTGCTAAGGCTAAAAAGAATAGCACCAAAGACAAGTCATTGGTAAAGCTTACATTTAAAGAAATCAGAGTGCGAAAGTCAAGTGTTACAATCCGAAGTGCAATTTAAAAGTCCCAAATATTAGGGAACATAAAATAACGAAATAGCAAAGTACGATAGTCCAAGAAAACGAGACAGGGGATGCTCTCCGGCCACGTCACTCTCGACCCCCAAGCTAGATCCAGAATCAACTCTCAGCCCTGAAAATGCCACTGGCATTGACCCCTACCTGCAAAACTCAGACGGGTCTTCTGCTCGTGGGAATGAGCAGCACCCATGAAACGGGTGATCAGTACGCTACGTACTGAGTAAGGGAACAGACGCACTAAGGCCCACATGCACAGAAACACATGAACAAGCAGACATAACATGTGAATAATAAACAATAACACAGATGAACAACGCTGGTCACGAATCAGATAACTCTCTCATCAGATCTCAGATAATTATAATGATACACGACATAGTCTTTATCGATCCATGTGAGTGCGGGAGCCCCACTATTATAGCCGGTGGAACGGTCGTGAGGGCTATGCCCTGCCACTATTATAGCCGGTGGAACGGTCGCGAGGGTAATATACCCCGCCACTATTATTTGCCGGTGGACCGGTCTGGCCCCGACTCACAAGGTATTCCACTGTAAATATTGGTATATTTCCATGTCTTATAACTTTTACGTTTGGTTTGTTGAGCACGAAATCCCCCACTATTATAGCCGGTGAAACGGTCGCGAGGGTAAGATACCCTGCCACTATTATAGCCGGTGGACCGGTCTGGGTTCGGCTCAACATCTTTCTCTGTAAGTAGTTAGTGTTTTAATGTGTCTTATTCGAGGGCATTTCACCTTTGTCATGCATGGCCAGAGATCTCAACACATCACATCAAAACTGAAGGTATATGCGTACTATCATATACAAATGAGGGCACATGCACACAACCCGATTCCAAGCCACGCCACACATGAAACAGTTAGAATAATGGATTTTAAGACCACGACACATAAATCATATAGAACATCCATGGCACGTAGGACACATGTCACACATTCAGCCTTAGCTACATCCCTACTCGGTTTAGGTTATCGAGCTATCTCCCGCGCTTATATTAGGCCACTAAACACCCTTTGTAACTCTCATACTTAACACATTTCTCGCATTGGAAACCCAAATCATGACCCTCAGACTCAACTCTCCCTCATACCTCACTCCTCATTTATTTTATTAATTTCTTTTTCTTTTTCTACCTTCTCAAATTAGGGTTTCCTTCCCAAACCCTATGTACCCTTATATGACCCTACGTACTATTTTTCACCTCGGGCCTCCAGACTCCCAAACAGACCTTCCATTAGCCTCCCCACGTCCCAAAGTAACTTTTTATACGTAAGATTCGCCCCCATGCGGACCTTAACCTCCCCATGCAAACCCTATCATTTCCACCATGCCAACTCTATCATTCCCATGCAAACTCTAGTTCTCCCATGCAACCTTATTTTCTCTCACTCTTCTATTTTATTTAATTCCCTTTTTCTCATCATTTCACAGATTACAGACTACCTAGGTCGTCCATACCCACGTTAACCAACGTACTTCCCCTTGGTTATCTTAATTGCTTGTTTTTCTCTTTCAAGTCCCCACTCCACAACACCTCATCAAATATCCTAGCATGAGTCGTAGGGGTCACATCACATCACATTATATTTGTATCATACCATATTAGCACATACAGACAAGAGCACGATAACATACCTCGGTTCCACGCTGCGCTACATAAATACACAGATAATATACAGATTATAGCATACAACCGCACAAGGCATACAAGACAGGTAAAACATGCAATACACACAGGTGGCCTTAGTTACGTCATTACCTAAATCGGCGCCGGGCTTGGAGCACGCTCCTACGCCTCCTGGGAGCTTTGACTCGGTTCACCTATAAGAGGGAAATGCTAAGGGTTAATCTCCCTCTACCGGAATTACCATAATTTTCCTATCTTACCCCTATCATGGCCTAATACTAAGGCTAATATTAATAACAGGGGTTTATAAATAAAGAGTAGGGTTATTACTATTCTCACAATAGTTTAAACGGATTATCACTAATTAAAGTAGGTTTTAGCAAAAATCCAGAGTATTAAGGTGAGGGTTTCAATATTAATAATAATAATTACTAATAACAATAATAAGAATACTACTAATAGTAATAGTACTCATAATAAGAATAATAATGGCTATAATGATAATAATGATGATAATAATAATTGAAATCGCAATAGCATTAGCGATAGTAATATTACCGATAATAATAAAATAATAACACCACCATAATCATCCTAGCGATAATATCAATAATAATGATAATAATAATAATAATAGTAGTAGAAGTAGCAATAGTGATGAAAATAATAATAATAGTATAAATAATAGTATGAATACTGAAAATAATAATAATAGAAATAGTTGAAGTGATAATAATAGTTAGAAAGATAAACCTAATGACACTAGTATTAACCATGATAATAATAATAATAGTAATGATAGCAATAATGATAGTAACAATAATAACAATAATAAAAATAACAATAATAATAATACAATAGTTGTGGCAATACTAAGCATAACAAAAAAATACTAAGGTAATAATATTAAATTATAATGTTAAGGATAATAGCGATGGTAATAATCGATAAAATAATAAATGCATTAAATACAACAACAACAACAACAAACATGATAACGAAGATAATAATAATAATAATAATAATAATAATAATAATAATAATAATAATAATAATAATAATAATAATAATAATAGTGATAATAATAACAATAATAATAATAATAGTAGTAATAATAATAATAATAACATAACCATGATAATAGTAATAGCAATGATAATGATAATAATAATAATGATAAGGGTAATAATAATAATAATGTTAATCATACTAATAATAGTAAGAATACTACCATAATAATAATAGCAAAGATAATAACAACATCAGTCATAGTTAGAGTAATAAACATGGGAATAATAATAATAATAATAGTAGTAGTAGTAGTAGTAGTAATAAAAAAATAATAATAGTAATAAATGACAATAATAATTATAATAACAATAAGAATAATAAGAGTAGTATTAATAATGATAATAATAATAATAATAGTAATCATAATAGTAACGATAATAGTAGTGCTAATTATAATACGGATAATAATAGTAATACTAGCAATATTAATAATAACAATAACTTAATAGGGTCTTGTATTGCTTAATACCATTAATTAGAAGTTATTAGGGGAGGATTGGGTCCTAGTAATAATAATAAGGGTGGTAGTATTAGTAATAATAATAATATTAGTAATAATAATGATAATTTTGATATTAATCATATTAATACTAATAATAGTAGTTAATAATATTAAATCATTAATCACTTTTATTTTTTTAAGACTAAGGGTTCAGGGTGTTGGGCAACCTGGCTGAGAGGTGGTGGCGCCGGCGGCGGCGCGGCAGCAGCGGCGGCGGCGGTGGAGGAAGGGAAGAGAGGGGGAAAATGGAGGTGGAGGCCAGGGAAGGGGAAACTAGGAGAAATGGGAGGTATAGGGTGGTAGAGCAGGAACCCCTGGTTGTTTTGGGGGTGGTGGCGGCGCTGCAAGCAGCGGTATGGCCGGCGGCGGTGGCATGAAGGTGGCGCAGGGCTGTTTCGGGGAGGAATTTTCGCACGGCCAGGGCGGCACGTGCGGCGTAAGGCAGGGAGGCTACAGGGGTGGTTGTGTAGAGGGAGGTGCAGGGAAGATCGTGGTGGCAAGGGTAGGCGGCAGGGGTGGCTGATGGCGAAGGAAATGGCGGCTGAAGGCGGGACGACGCGACGGGGTTTCTCTGGGTTCCAGGTTTTTTCGAACCCGATTCAAGCAGTGGTTAGGGCTATTTATAGGCAAAATTGAACGGAAAACGACAAGCTTTGAGGGAGGTTAGGGGGGTTAGGTTCTTGCGTGTCCGGCGAGGCTGACCGGCGCAGGTCTGCTATTGCAGACCGAGACCCATCGGAGAAAAAGAAGAAGAGGATTGCGTGCGGGAATGGTTGAATCGATTGGTCACATCTGTAGGGAAGTCAACGGGGATGAAAGGGCGAAATGACCGGTGGAAATGACGTGTCGTTGAAGCTAAGCTTCCCGGCAAGATTTTCGGTTGTAGACGGCGAAGACGACGACGTCGCGAGGAAGAAGAAGAGGAAGAGGCTGGACTGGCGGTCCAGGGGAAAGGAAAAAGGGAAGGGGGAAGCGGCCGGGTGGCGGCGGTTATTTCCCTTATAAATGAAACGCGGCGTTTTGGGCGATTTTTGGGCAAAACGCGGTGTCCGCGTTGGTCTGGCAACAACTATCTTATCCCTTATCGCTACGCGGCGTTTCAGCGACTTTAGCGCCGAAACGCGGTGTTTTGTCTTACAGGCGGCTGGGTCGCTGGGCCGCGGGGGAGAGCTAGGCTGCGCAGGGTGCTGGGCCAGCAGGCCGGCTCAAGTCGGGGGGGAGAGTAGAAAAAAAAAGAAAGGAAGGGAAAGAAAAGGAAAAAAGAGGGGAAAAATGGAGAAAAGGAAAAAGGAAAAAGAAGGGAAATTAGTGGTTGGATTAATTAGTATGATTTGGGTAATTTAGGATGTTTAATAAAATATAATTATCAAAATAATAATTAAATTCTATTTTTAGGTTAATTTAGGGGTTTTTGAAAGAGTTTTCTTAAATTCCATTTTAAATTAACAACACACTCTAATTTTCTCCAATTAAATTATTTATAAATTTTATATTAATTTGAAACTATTTTATTCTTCTTAATTTAAATAAAGTAATTTATTTAATTGATTTCTAAAATAAAATCCTTAATTAGCTTAAAATACCACAATTCCTCCTATTTAAAACACTTTTAAATTTCTTTTTTGTTTAACCTAATTAACTTCCTCTTATTTTAATAAAAGTAAATTATTTTGGTTAAACTCCCTCATAAAATCTTATTTGATAATAGATAATAGAAATTAGGATTTTTGGGGCATTTCAGCCACCCCCATTTTTTACGCCATCACAATGCCATAAGAGATGTCGGAATATTTAAGGACTTCGTAAATTCAAGCTCTTATGAGCACTTAAAACACAATTCGAGCATTCACATGATAACATAACATTGTTACAGATGCTTGCACTTTCAAGCAACCTAATGATAATAACACACAATCTCCTAAGGGAGTATTCATGAAATTTGTTATACACACTCAAAAGATAATGTTATTTTGAAGTATTTACAACAAGGATCACACCTAAGGAAACCAAACACATAGAACAAATCTAAGAGTTTGTTCACCCTCGAATAAAGCTAAGAGTTTGTTTTTCCTCAAACAAAGATAAGATCTTGTTCACTTTTGAACAAGATCTTAGGGGATGTTCAACCCCAATCAAGCTCTAAGGAGAATCATGGGCCCCAAACAATACTTACAAGATGTTAACCTCGCTACCATATTGATAGCAACCAATCTAGGTAGCATAAACCTTGAGTGTATACATTCCTTATAGGAAATTTTTGGCATTTATAGATTAAAGAAGGTACCAAGCTAATATTGATAGCCTTGTGGTCCATATACCCAATTATTTGCATATTCACACATAACAATACCTAGGGTTTTATATGGAATTAACCCTCAACGTGTAACACCTTCATTTTTCTCAATCTTCAATTTAAAAAAAATATATGGCATAAGTAAAATAAAGAACGGGGATGAAACCGACATATCTAACATAGCAAGAGGTGTGTACGAAACCTAACTTATCAGATTCAAGTTTGTATATAAAATAACAAGCAAAGTTAAAACCTTACAAACCATAATGTACATAAACATATGTACCAAAAGAGTTTACAACCCAGAGAATAACAAAAGATGGGGGGAAGACATAAGGGTCTAAAAGATACCCAAAAAAAAAGTAGCAAAAGTAGATCACTAGATATCTCTTACACACATTCTACTACACTTAGTGGTACATCTTATACATTTCATAAAAACAAAGACTCTCGGTCTCCTTATCCTTTTGGGTCTCATATTCCTCCAACCTATGAATATAATGTACATAGCCTCCTAAAATGGTGTAATATTAGTGTAGTTTCCTTCTACTAAGTAAACCATAACTCCTCTAAAGAGGTAGCATGCACACATAACACATATTATACAAAAACACAAGATCACACATGTTTTTCTATATAAAACCTCACGCTATTCATAAAGTAATAATAAAATGCCACAATCATATGATATAACAACCAATAATCTCAGTTACTTAGACATTGTAACATCTTATCATACTAAAAGTAACTTATTCGTTTCAAAGAAAAACTAGCCAAGGAAACCACACAACTACTTAGTCAAGTGCATCTCAAACGAGAGATCTTAAACTCAAATCAAGAGAGACTATAATCTCATCAATGGCTCAAACACTAAGAATAAAATTCTCATACTTCTAATATATCTATCAAGGAAGCCATTGTGACATGCTAACTACTCACAAAAACTAAGTGTTTGATTTCTTTAGTACGCATTCCTCTATAGGATTTGTGAAGATACCTATGTAAGTAGAATGAACCTATTGACCCGAAGTCCTTTAGCACTTGGGGCTTACCAAGGCTGAAGATGTTCCCCAACTCAAATCATATTTCAATTCAAATATCTAGTACTCTAACTCAACTTGGGTACTCAAATTCGAACAATAACTAAATTAGGTCTATGTTATAAAATGATCAAATCAAAAACTTAGGGGTTATGTAATGAGCCCTAGCCCTAAAACTTAGTCATTTCTTAACAAATCATCATGATTCCAAGAAATATGTCAATAACACTCTTTTAACAGAAAAATCAAGTATAAAAATCCATATCATCCCAAAATAGGATCACACATCTATTTTAGGAAAAAATATTATTCATCAAAATATTATTTATGTTCGACAAAAACATTGAATTATAGCAAAGGTCACTAGGGAAAAACAAAGAATTTCTTATTCATTAGGAAAAGTACTATTCATGCTTAGTTACTATTTACATCAATTGACTATTTATGCTCAATTACTATTTTGAAACTCAAAGTTGATAGTTATGGTCAATGATCATCAATTACCTTTACAACTAGTTTGGTACGTGGGAATTAAAGTTGGGAATTAAAGGATGGTAATAGGAATGAGAATTAATTTATCTAATATAATTCCTTTGTTTGGTATGCATTAGGAATAACTTGGGAACAAAAATATCTTATGTTTGTTAAGAAGGAATGAGATTGGGAATAAAATAATCAAGTTACTAAAATATCCTTTTTTATCTAGAGCGGAAGTTGTTAAGGTTTGTTTTAATTTATTTTAGTCTTTTTAATTTTCATATGTAATTCCTTATAATTTTCCAATGTCAATTACTAGCCTCCTTGGTAATGGATCATGGGGAATAGAAGGATCCCTATTCCCATTCCCATTCTTCTTCTGATTCTCATTCCCTCTAAATAAACAAATGATATTTTAAATTCCATTTCTATTCCCATTCTAACATCTCTATTCCCACTAAACAAACACCCACTTAAGATATTTCTAATAAATCCTTTTGGTATAACTACCATATTTTCCCTAATCTCAATTAAGTTAGAAAATTTAACTATTCAACTATCCCTACCATCACCATTCACCCATTTATGCTAATACTTATAAATTGTATAATGAATACCAAATGATTACTAAATATCATACAAATTAAATCTAAACATGATTAACATGACTGAAATACATTAGGGCTTATCTATCAGCAAAACAAGACTTAAAACATGTGAAATGACAATTCTACACCAAAGGGCCTAAAACATGATTTTGCCATAAATTCTAAAATAATTGGAATTAAATGAAAAAATAAACTATTAAAATATTGATCATTATAAACACATTAGAACTCCTAAAACCCATAAAAACATATATAATAAGTAAACTAACCATTATAACCCTAAACATGCTCAAACTTCAACCAAAATAAATATAATCCTAACATGCTCAAACTAAAATATTTTATGCATAAAATTTGACCTAAATAAACTCATAAACATTATGAAAAAATATTAAAGTTTAAACACAACTTTAACCCTACCAAATAACCAAAAATTCTAGATAGGGCATAATAGACAAAAATAGCATAAATTAACATCCAAGCATAAAAACACCAAATATTCTACCATATAAAGAGTACGAAGGGTTTACTTATATTTCTAAGATAAAAATAAAAATAAATAAAAATCCTCTTCAAAGTCTAGAAGCAATAATCCCATGAAAATTTTTCAAAACACACAAAATATTACATAAGAATATATAAGAACAAACTTATGGAAAATAAAAATAAAGAACACAAATACCTCTTCAAATGAGGAATATGATCGAATATCAAGGCTCAAAAACTCACAATTAACCTAATATTTAACCCTCTTTACTTAGCCAAAAGTAAATAACATTAAGATTAAAGGAACATAATGGATGAAAGTTAAGAATGAAATGTAACAAAGAGGAGGAAAAATGGAGAACAGGGAGGGAAATAAAAGGATATGTAATATCACACATGGGGAGGGAGATAATAAAGAAAATAGGACACACATATGACTAAGGTTGAGGACTTAGAGGTTAAGAACCTTTAAAAAACTTAATGGTTAAGTCTTTCATGTGATATTTTTGTGAAAATATCAACCAAATGGAGCATGGAGGAGGATCTACTTGAAGTAGCCAAAATGGATAGTATCACTTGATCTCATCCAAAATGAGTGGCTAATAAGGTAGAAAGAATTATGTGTTAAGGTATTGAGGGTAAAAAACATAATTTATGCTTAAAGGAAGCAAACATCAAATTTGCTACAAAAACCAAGGAAACCACGATATTGAGGCAAAAAATGTGTGATTAACATGATTTATTATCAATAATTAAATTCTCTAATTCATTCCCATAAATTTTGGATAAAAATAGAGGAAGAAAAATGTGATTTGGTGACTTTTATGATACAAAAGTATCTGAATAATTTTGAAAATTATATAAATAATATTATAATATATTTGGATCATTTTTAGCTCAATAATAATAAAATAATATGATATTCAAACTTTTATAGAATTTAGGTAACCAGAAAGGACTTAACGATGATCAAAACACTAAAATAGGGGTAATTGAGGCATAAATAGTATTTCTTTTACTAACAACTTGGTTTAAAATTTTGCAAAAGACTATATGACTAAAACAACATTAAAATTTAAAATATAAACATTAAAATGGAGTCTTAGAGGAGTTTAGAGACCAAAAGTGGTTTGAAAGTTTCCTGGGAGTCAAAATCGTAAGAAAAGCTAATAAGCCTTGAACAAAACTTCTAAAGACATAACTAGGGTTTTGAATCCTAGAAAGAAATAATAAAATATTCCAATACTATGATATTAGTTATCTAAAATATGAATCTCAAATAATTAGGGTATTAAGAGATGAGTTATTACACAACGCTTGTAAGTGTTTAATGTAATCTCATATAACGAGACTTAGGATTTTATATGGTTATAACCCTCAATACGTTATAACCCTCAATACCTAAAATTGTTTAATGTATTCATACATAACACGTGTTTTACCTGATAATACCAAAAATACATAATATTTAGAGATAAAACTTAACTCACATCACATGTTACACAATCGATGTTCATGAATTATGCAAAACATTCACATAGGTGTTTCCAAATTACACTAAATTGACACATAAGTGTTTATTCACTAATTAAAAAATCTCAAAAGAACCAATCTTATAACTCAAAAGATCATTTTGGGGCCAAATAGGTCAAATCATTAGGCACATTTGAGTTCAAAATTACAAAATAAGGTTGTATACCACTTTTATAAAAATTTACTATTCACTAATAAAATGATAATAAGTCAAAGTATGAGTCAAATTTAGCAAAAAAATTCAAAGTCAAATTCAACAATCAATGGTCAATGGTTGACTTTCATTATTCATTTATTCATGATTTTACTATAGGGTTAATTTAGTTATTTTATGCATTATTATGATTAATCTTCTATTAAAAGTCAAAGTATGAGTCAAATTCTACAAAAAAATTCAAAAGTCAAATTCAACAGTCAATGGTCAATGCTTGACTTTCATTATTCATTTATTCATGATTTTACTTTCGGGTTGATTTAGTTATTTTATGCCTTATTATGATTAATCTTCTATTAATCCTTCTTATGCCATTAATGGGTTATTAAAACATGGTTAGTGATGAATAAGTTGAAGGTGTCAAGAAAATACATGAAAAACCATGCGTCTTCAATGAATATTGAAGAACAAGTTAAATATGTTCATGGACACACATGAACATATTCAACTAAATGTTACCAAACTTCCAGCAATCATAACATAAGCTATATGAATTTAAATGACAACATGTCATGTATCAAAATTTATCCAAAAAATACCAATAAAAAAATTTAAACTCATTCAAAATACAAAAATCAACTCCAACATAAAAACCAAAACCCAAACTTGATACTATGCTTTTATATTAGATTTTGGACATATTTGTGCACTTGTAAGAAAATGATTATTACTTATTTGATACTAACATTTTTTAGATCCAAAAATTGCATTAGAAAGTGTACACGAGGATATACAATTTTATATAAATTAAGTATTCTAACTATTATCCAATTTAGAGAAGTAGAGTAGGAAAGTTGACTGATATTCGTGGGTCTCAAAACACTAACTTTCATGATCTTTTTAAGAACCAACTTATGATAATTTTAATAATTAAATAATCCTTTAATTATGATTTATACACATATTCAAATCCAAATAATCTCATATGACTTAATTTACAAAAATAATAAGATTAAGATGCCAAATAAGCATAAAACACCATATTTTAATAAGACACACAAAATCATAGCAAGAACCATTTTTAGTTCAATAAAATTACATTTTACCTTATATGAGAAATTAGTTAATATCCCAACCTATAAAATTAAGACAAAATCATAAGGTTACTATAATACCCCTTAATTTTAGCTAACCCTAATCCGAAGTAATTAATAGTTTAACCCAATCCTAATCTCAAAAAATATTTTTTTCCTTATCCTTATTCCTTAATCTTAAATCTAAAGCTAATCCTAATATTTATTTTGGGTCATTAATATTTTAATCTGAACCTAACCCTAGATGATTTCTATTTTAATTGTACCCAAATTCTCTAATCTAAAATTTTAACCTAATTCTAATCTTGACCCTAAACTTATTTTCTTTTATCCTTTTTTCTTTTTTACTTTTTATCCTTATCCCTTTTTCTTATTCTCCTTCCTCGGCTCTCTCCTTATTCTTTTTCCCCCTTTCTCCTTGCATGAATCTCTCTTCCCGACCAAATCCCCCTGCTTAACTTCCATCCTTAAACCTACATATCCTACATTCATCATCACCATCAACTCCCTCAACTCATGGGATGTGTTATTAGACTTTTTTCCCAAAAATCTATCCCTAATCGGCCTCAAACCTTGCCTATACCTTCTTCCATTCTACAACATTTGAATAACAATGACTATATATACCCTCCAATCTCTATGTATCATTCCATTGCCATCTGCTATTGTCCGCCATTCTTATCCTAATAATCTTTGTGTAACTTATAAAATATCACACAACTTGTCATTAATAGTGTTAACATCTCCTGTTACTCACCCTTGGGTAGCGCCAAAATCTCACACAAACCCCTCCTCATCCGCATCACAACCTCATGCAACACTCCACCTCTCACTCACTGTAGTCTAGTTATGTTAGCCCTTAATTATACCACCCCCAATATGTGTCCTTTCCTCACTTCAACACCCTATTAACAACATCACACTTTGATGCTGCACACCCCAAGCAACAACACACTTCCACGCCACTCAACCACCATAATGTTACCACCTCATGCCATTACCTCCCTAGTAGTGCCAACCATCAACTATGATTACCCTTGGCTACGTCACCAAGCCATGCTACCCCCTTTTTCTATACCACGAAGCCATGCAAGTCCCCACTCCGTATGCTTCCTTCCAATGCAACTATTTACTTTTTTGCCAAGTCTTGTTTGCTTAGATTTTTGCTCTATTTTCCACCTTATTTTACCTTATCTTTCCCTTAGTTGAATTATTAAGCTCTAATTATGTATTATTCTTATTTATTAGGTGATATTTTGGAGGTCTCAGAGGAGGTGGGTTAGGCTTATACGTTCTTAGAGACCGATATCCTTTTTGGTAACATACATATCGTAGTTAAGGATTTTCTTATGAAAGTTATGCATAATAGCATGTGTATTATCATGTTGTTATGATTATGTTGATAATGTCATGATTATTAATTTTATGCTGTGTTAATGTGTTATCATATGATGGAAAGTGAGTAAGATGAGAAAACATGTGCTTACAAAATATTGCTATGATAAATCTTATCTTGTAATTCCTAAATGAAATAGTGTGATACATAGTATTGTAATGTGCGTTTAATAAAGTATGATAGTTATAAAATGAGTATAACTAATTTTAATGGTGGTGTAATAACTCAAATATTTTAAAATAATTATATCAGACATATAATGTTTTTATGAAATAATGGTTTGAGCTATCCTTAAGGGTATTTTGGTTAAATATGGAAATTTTAGTATTTACTGTGATAAATGATTTAAAATATGTTTATTATATCATGTAGAATGTTTCCATTAATTATGAATGACCTAGTTTTAAAATAAAATTAGAAAATGGCTTAACTTAGGAATAGTAACACTAAAGGTGGAATTGGTATTACAAGTGTAAGACGTTAGATTTAAACCCTCTTTTTAAATATGTTGTTAATATTATAATTTTAGGAATGTAAATTAAATTTTATGATTATATGATTCTTATGGAAAAAAATTATACCTAACTTGTAAAATTCGAGTTTGATATGGGTTGTGAATAATGACTCTACAGATAGGGTTATTATCGTATGTGTAGGATACTAGAGTTAGACCTTTTATTTTTATATATGTTTCTAATAAACATATTTGAGGAAGGTATAATAAAACTGGTGGATAAATGAGTATTATGGAAGGCGCTATGCTTATAACGTGAAATTTGAGTTTCTTAGGGAAAATATGGCCTTGTCCTTTGGGAAAAATACAGGTTTTCTCATGACTGTGTGTTATGTGTTTCCAATGTTTATTTTAAGGTTATTCATGTGCCTTTCATGTATAGACTTGTGTTTTTATGATTAAATCAAGATGTACATGACCATGAATAAGATATCAATCATTTAAATTAATTAAAAGATTATATGAGTTAGTACCACCAGACAAGAATAGTGGCTAAGAACGTTATGCCCTAGGGTCGTATTGTAATACCCCAAAAATTTCAAAAACCTATATTTTAATAAATGGCTTTATTTGAAATAAAATTAGCTTGTAAAATTATTTATTTTAATTATTTTATGGATTTTAGAGTATATAAATTTGGATAAGATTATTTAATAAATTAAAAATAAATATCTTGCTAATTATCATATTATTTTTATTTAAATAAATTCCCAAACTAATATTTTACCAACTTTATCCTTTTTAAACTAATATATTAGATTATAATGAATTAAATTATTAAATTAAATAATTTATCAAGAATATTACATTTTATGATATTATAAATTAATTTAATTTATTTCCCCTATTTTCTCATTTCCCTTTTTCTTTTCCTTCTCCTTTTTCTCCTTTTTCTTCTTTCTTCTCTTTTCCTTTTTCTCCTCCTTGGGCCGCCCGCACTGGCCTGCTTCCTTCCCCGCCGTGCGATTTGGGCCTCCGGCCCGCTCCTTCCCTCCTTTCTTTCCCCCACGCATGACACACGCCCAGCTCGACCTCCTTCTTTTTTTCCCCCCGGACCTTTCGGCTCCCTTCTTTTTCTACGCCAGTCCAACCGCCCAGCACCTCTCCTCCCTTTTTTCCTTCTCCCACACCCGACCACCAGTGCTGCCATGGTCGGGCGTCCGGCCACCTGCAACTGCCGCCTCCTGCCATCACCATCTACCTCCCTCTCCCTCTCTCTCTTCCCCCGTCATTTTCTTTCCTTTTTCGAGCCAAACCGGCTCTTGGACCACACCCCGCATGACCCTCTCCCTTTCCTTCTTCTTCCCCCTCTTTCCCCTGCCACCCGACCAGCCCTTCAACCTGCAGCACCGATTGCCGGCCAGCCCTGCCCCCTCTCTTTTCCCTCTTCTTTTTCTTCATCCCTCCAGCCTTCATTTTCCACATTTTTTCGAGCATCTCCTCTTCCCCCGAGATCCCTCCTCTCTCCTTCCTTCTTCCCCATTTTTTTCCCGATTATTGATCACCTCCGCCTACCGCTGCTTGAACCACCAAGACCAACCCCTGCGCCGCCTTCTACCACCACCTACTACCGCCCTGCACCACCACGCCACCCCTCGAGCCCTACACTTCCTCCCTTCTCCACCCCTTTTCTTTTCTCCCCAGTTTTCCCCCTTACCACTGAGCCACCTGCAACCGCCATTTCCGCCTCCTTCCGGCCACCTCTGCCGCCACCCAACCCACCGTTCGACACCCTGCACTCCCCTCTACAACCTCCATGCATCAGTTGTCCGAAAACAGCCCTTGAACCCCTCCATTTTTCCCTCTCCTTTTCCTTCCTTCACAACTCCTTCACCTCGACCCTTCTCGGCAGCCAACTTCGCCGCCTTGCCGCTGCAGTCTCTGCCGCCCTATGCCACCGTGAAACCACCCTTAGCCTCCACCTACACCCCCTTCACTTCTGCACCATTCCCTTGCCTTAGAACCCCCCTAACTACCTTCTTTTCTAGCCCAAAGACCCCAACCCGAAAATGGCTTATTTTTCTCCCTTCACCCTCTTTGAGATCTTTTCTCCCCATGGTTTTGCATGAGACTCACGCTGCTCATGCAGCGTGACTTCCCCCTTATTTTGAAATTCATTTGGTTAAATTTTGAGGTATATACATATTTAATTAAAGTGTATTAGTATTAAATAAATTTGTTTTATAAAGTTTTATACTTTAATTTTTTACATCTAACCTAATAATGATTAATATTATTTTTAGGTGTTGAGTTGCTAATAAAGCCTAAATATTTAACCGGGGTAACAGTAAGATTTGATATTTTGCAGGATTAGGGTAACCGTTAATCCTCCCTTAAATACATGAAAAAACGTATGCTAGCACATTAGGGATTTAGCATGATTTTATGCATGGTTTGTGAGCTTAGCATGATATATATATATATATATATATATATATATATATATGGTTGCTTATATTGCTTGATAAAAAGGAAAAGTATGATAACCTTTGTGCCATGTGTAGGTATGATAATTAAGGAAGAAGTTTGATTATTGATGGAAATATTAAATGCTTGTTTATGATGTATTATGTGCTAATGTATGGGTAATATTATTGCCTAAGGGTATTTTAGTAATTATGCTTATGAAGTATGTGATCTAATGTGTGTAGTTGCTAATGAGTATTATGTTGAATAATGACAAGTTGGTGGACTTAGATGATAAAGAAATGAAGTACTAATATCATTATTTTATGTAGTGGTGGTAAATTCATAAAAGTTGTGTAATAAAGGGGTTAAGTGGAAATTGTATAAGTGAAAGGGGTACTTTGGGAATTTTGGAGTGAAAGGGGTATAATGGAAATTATGATAAAGGAGAAGGGCAATTTGGTAATTTATCCAACTAAAGGGACAATTTGGTAATTTAGCCGATTAAAGGGTAAAGTGATAATTATTTAACCAACTAAAGGGGCAAAATTGTAATCATGATAATGAAGGAGGGTAATTTAGTAATTTATCCAACTCAAGGGCGATTTAGTAATTATAACAAAGGAGAAGGGCGATTTGGTAATCTAACCAACCAAATGGGAAATATGATAAGTGTAGCAATTATGAGGAGTGAATCGTGATTTAAAAAGTGTAGGGGATAACTTGGTAACTTAACTTGTATAAGGGGTAATTTGGTAATTATGTAACCTAAAGGGTAATATGGTAATTTGGCGAGTAAGGAATGGATACTTAACAAGTATATAAGTAAAGGGAAAATGAGTAATTTGTACCTAACATGTCCTTGAGATTGTGGAACATTATAATATGATTCAAATAATGCTGATTAGCCAAGTAAGAGTATTTGATCATTAGTATGGCCTTAATGACTTCTCTGTGATATCCTGGATAATCATCTGAATAAGAAACGATTAATGACATCAGAATGATTGAAAGTGAATAAGTATCGGATTATCGTACTTTTCGTGATCACCTTAATTAAGACACTATTACTTAAAGTGAAAGACCTCGAGATCGGGAATGGTGACTCCTTAGGGGTCGCTACCCTAAGGACGTGGTTTAGTCCATGATTATTCTGGTATTTGCTAGTGTGCCTTTGTGCCCCAGCCAGGCCCTATATCTTACTCTTTCTAGCTCTACGGACCTAGTTAGGGGGTATGCATACTTATGGATTAGGTGTCCTTGTCGGTAGGGTACTGAGTTAGCTTTATGCGTTAGTACGACCAAGGTACCTTTGCGTCCTTGGGTTCGTGGTTGAAGGGTAATGAGTAGCTGATATGCACCGGTACGACTGGTGTACCTTTTCGTCCCGGGTTATTGATCTCCCGTACCATAATATTATAGTCTTTGATTATGTTATTATCACGATTAGACCTAAAATTGATAAATCATTTAGAACCACCATATATTAATCTATATTTTTGTTTATCCCTTGATGTGACCTTATGATTTCTACCTTTTCTTGATTGTATTGCCACCTTACTTAGTACGTAGTGTAACAATCATATTTATCATGGATTCTATTCATTCCCACGGGCAGACGACCTAGATGTTTTTGTACAGGTTGATGAGGACCCATCAGGTGGAGCATAGACTCTTATGGATTAGAATTAGGTGTAGAGTCATGTTATTCAGTGGTTAACTTTTACCCATATACCTTTTTAAACTCTTAATTTCATGAGATCTCTTATGATGCATTTTGACATCATACTCAGGGTTATCCTCCAAACCCTTATCGATGTTTATGAAAGTTCTCTTATTCTCTGTTTATCATGTTTAAGTCTTAACTTTTTTGCCTTATAACTAATACAAGGATGATATGGTAATCTATTTATAATAGAGGTAACACCCATTTATATCGATATTATGCTTCTAGTAAAAAACAATTAGTAGTTAATTTTGGAGTATTATAGTTACAATATTAAAGAGAAAAGAAAGGAGAGTAGAGGAAATGATTTCACTATATGTCGTTGTTGATGATGATGAGCTTCCAAGGTGATATTGAATGGTGGAATTGTTTGAATAATTGAATAACAAAGGGATGAATAATATGAATACAGGCACATAATAGAGATATGGGAGAATCTAGTCATTAGTTGTGGCTAAGTTTCATGCCACACATAATTACACAACACATATGTTAAGGGTACCTTATAAAAATTGTGATCCTCATGTAATGATTGCTTTGATGAATAATTGGGGCTAATTATGGATGGAGGAAGCTCAAGGGAATCTAGATGTGCAGATGGAGGCTAAGGGAGGTGTATGGTGAAGTGCAAGATGGTGATAGGTTGAGTGACGTGTTATAAAAATATATGGATTAGGAGCCACGGAATTAAGAAGAAATTGTGTGGCATTGATGGAAAAGAAAGGGGGGGTCATATGTTATTTTATGACATGTTGTTGCATAATTACATGGATTATTTGGATCCAAACCAAAATCAGAATGAGTAAGATGATGAATAATTGATGATTCAATCACAAAATATAACAATTGAGGAAAACCTAAATATCTTTATTTATACTATTGTGTAATTGTAGGATGATTAAACTAATCAATCAATCAACTACACATACTTAAAATTATTTAATAATGTAAAATTATATGGAGAAGAAGAAGAAGTTTGGTTACACAACTTGACAATTAGGTTTTTCTCATATCTCTTTTATCCTAGAAAAAACCCCGTGGGATAAAACAACATGTAATAGAAATAAAGGAAAACATGACCCTTGTTTGGGAAACATAGGACCCCTATGTTAACTTCCTTACTCCTATCTTTTTCCTAAAAAATACATCAAAATATTCCATGAGAAAACACAACCCTTATCAATTAACACGATACTCCGTGTTTCTTACATAACTCACCTATCAACCCCAAACTTCTCCAACACCTGCACGAACCAATATAATGTTATGATTTTCATCAAATACCTAGTCAAACCTCACAATTCTCTACCTTAATACAATATTTGTGATGTATGACATTTAAATACCTATATATATATATATATATACACCCCTTAGCCCAACCAAGGGCCTCATAACCTATGAACACCAATTAAGTCAGAGAAACACTCGAACTTACCTATGGTTGGTGGCTTCATTAGCATATCGATTAGATTATCTAAAGTACCCACTTTCTCTAACATAACTTTGCTTGCAACAATGGTAACTAAAATAAAGTGATACATGATGTTTATGTGGTTTGTTGAACAATGGAAAGAATTCTGATTATTTGCTAAACAAATATCACTCTGGCTGTCACCTCGAACAACTAGAGTATAATGACTAAACCCCAGCTCACGTACCAAACCACTAAGCCACACAACTTATTGAAAAGCCTCTATCATAACCATATACTATGCCTTAATAGTGGACATAGTCTTCACATCCTAAAAGGAATACATCTAGTTAATAGTTGAACCATTAAGACAAAAAATATATCCACTAGTGAACCATTAAGACAAAAAATATATCCACTAGTGGATCTTCTTTTATCAAGATCTCCACCAAAATCAAAGTCTACGAACACAACCAACAAATTAGCCAATCTCCCATAATCTATACAAGTTGATGTAGTACACTTCTGTGAGTTTGTGACTCGTATTTGGTGTGTAGAATAGCTTGGATTGGTGTGTGAAGTATTTCAGAGAAATTTGAAGAAGAACTGTGAGCTTTTCTGGAAAAATATGAATATTTTACATTGAATAAATTATAATTTGGAAATGTTCTGAACATAAAAGTTGTATATCTTTCTGTTATCTTTCCAACGCATCAAGAATCAGCTCGATCAGAGGTCAGATGAAGAAGTTGTGGCTGAAATACTAAAGATTGTCAAAGTTGGAAATAAACACCGGGGGGCGTGTTTTGGAAACACGATCCGTGTTTTTTCATCAGGAAAATATGTTCTATTTTCAGGGAGAGGCCGAGAGATAGAAAATAAACATGGGGGTACCGTGTTTATTAACACGGTCCGTGTGTTTTGGGTTTTTTGCTCCGCCTCGGTTTTCGCTAATGACAATTTCGTATAGTATAAATACCATGCGATTAGAACCCTAATCGAAGAGCGAATGCCGTCTTCTTCTCCTATTGAGTTCTATTGTAATTCCTTGATGAATTGAGTGATTTATGTGAGAATTTCTTTGATTCTTTGTAATCACAATTACTTCACATCAATAAGATCATCTGTTTCCCCAATATGTGTTCTTGAGTGTTCTTCTCTTGTCAATTCTTGTGTGTTCTAATTGATTCTAATTAGATCTTATTTTTCCGAATTGGTATCAATCCACAACAACTTCAAATACCTTAGAATCCACTTCACTGCTTACTAGTGATTCATTACTAGATTTGCCATATATCGACTTACAACACTAATAGATTTAATAATATCAGGCCGAGTACACACCATAGCATACATGATGTAACCAACAACATTTAAATATAGAATAGTAACCATGAACTCCTCTTTCTATTTATATTTGGGACAATTTAAAGCTGAGAATATAAAGTGAGTAACCAATAGAGTGCTCATTGTCTTAACATCCATCCTATGAACCTCTCCAATACCTTATTCACATAAGACTCTTGTGACAAGTATAAAATCTTCTACTCACGGTCTCTTATGATCTTTATTCCATAGATCATCTTTTTTAACCCCAAGATATTTCATCTCAAACTCACTCTTCAACATTGTCTTCACCTTATCAAAGTTAGATATATGTTATCACTATATAACAAAAGATAAATAAGAGAGCCACCATCCATCTCCTTCAAGCACACACATCTATCATATTTACTCTTAAAGAAACCATGCTCAAGTATAGATTGAGCAAATCATTTATACCACTATCTAGGATACTACTTCATACCATATAATGATATCTTCAATAGGAACACATGATCCCACATCCCTTCACTAATAAACCCATCAGGCTAATGCATGTACATCTCCTCCTTGACCTCGCCATACAAAAATGTAGTTTTAAATTTGCAAGTAGCTACAGTGCCCATCAAGACAACTCCACCTTAAGTCACCTGAACATCTGAACCAACTCTAATTGGGACATATATGGTAAGAGAACCCATAATCTAAGATCCATGTATCACTAATATTGGTTTGTTTATCAGTGGTTGACAATACATCTCCATGACTGTCATCATGAGCTACAATAATATTACCAGACTTAGCACTAGGCTTCCTGTTAGAATAAAACTTTATAACATGCTCCTTCTTGTGACACCCATTACATGTAACATTCTTCTGCCAACTCTTCAACATAGATTTGTACTTTTTACAATCATTAAACTCCCACCTATGTCTCCTCCCCTGGCTACTAATCCCTCACAATGCAAGTCCCCAAAATTACTGCTATTAGTAAACTAACTATCAATAAACTCTTATTGTAGTAGGGCGTATTTCACATCCTTAAGGGCTAACTCATATTTTTCATACAATATTATCTCCCAAAATTCTTAAAACAAGCAGACAAAGAACATGATATCAAAATGACCAAATCTTCATCATCTAATTTGATTTATATGTTATGTAAAACTATTAAAATAGACTCAAATTCATTAAGATGAGATTTCAAGGATTGACCTTCATATTAGGAAGTTGAATCTTCATTAGTAGCTGATTTGCTACTGACTTTGTTAAGTACAATGACTCAAGCTTCAACCACAAGGTAGCCACCATTGATTCCTTTTCCACTTCCTTCAATACTTTGTCCAAAAGGCATTGTATGGATATAGAGTACCTTCAAATCTACTTCTTCAAACCTCTTATCCATCATTAAATTTGTATTATTCAAATGATTGGATAATGCCTTTTCAGTCTGTTATAAATCAGAATTGCCCGCATCTTTAATTTCCATAATATAAAATTGAATGGCATATTGAACTTCTCAATATTGAATCTTGTATCCATTTCAATTGCTAGATCACATCGACAACTATAACTTTGATATCAAATTATTGTGGAATTACGTGGATTGAATAGATCCAAACCAAAATTAGAATTAACAAGATGATAAACAACTGATGATTTAATAGCAAAACAAAATAATTAAAGGAAAAAATAAATATTTTTATTTGTGCTTATGTGTAATTATAGGATAATTAAACTAATAAATTAATCAATTACACATATTTACAATTCTCTAATAATGGAGAACTCTATGGAGGAGTAGAATAAATTGGATCACATGACTTTATGGCTAGGACTTTCTCATATCTTTTGTATACTAGAAAAAAAAGCTACGGGGAAAAATAATGTGCTATAGAAATAAATAAAAAAATACAGTCCATGTTCGGAAAATACGGGACCCCTGTGTTAATTTCCTTACTCTCGAATTTTTATCCAAAACACATTAAAACATTATATGAGAAAATACACTCCATGTCAATTAACATGACACCCCTATGCTTATCATAGAACTCACATATCAACCCCAAAATTTTCCAATACCTACACGAACCAACATAATATTATGCTGTACATAAAATACCCAGTAAAACTCACACATGTGTTATAAGGTAGGAAAATATGCTAACTAAGAATATTCTATTAAGATTACATAAGCTTATGATAAATGATACCATATTAATATACCAATATTGATCAAAGTTTTATATTAGTTATTGATATAAATATATGGTTTAGATTAAGTTCCATAGATGTTATATAAGATAGAAATAGAGAAGGGTAAGTTTTGATAAGTGAATGTGCTATAAAATGACGAATAATAATTAAAATTATACTTTTTTAATTATTTTTTTATCTTAGAAACATGAAAATATGCTGATCCCCAAAGTTTCATAATTTTTTGATAAGAAGAAGACTAATTCAAGGCTTAAAATGTAAAAAACTCATAAGCTAAATGTAAATAGTACCTTTTTGTTGTAGTCTCCATTTATCATTTTAAACACGAATAGAGACTCATAATAAAGACAATGAATTTGAATATGAAAATATTATAATGATTTGGGAGGATTTGGATAGCTAATAACGGTTTAGAAGTTTCATAAGACAGAAAACCTCAAGAAAGGTCAAGGGAGCGAGTCACAAACATTTCTAAAACAAAACTAGGGTTTTAAAAACCTTAAGGGATGTATAAATATTCAATTTATTTTTAAATTATAAATATCGTAAAAGAATCATAACTTTTAAAATTTAGGGTATTACAATTTAATATTGGAATTGATATTGGATTGTTGTTGATGGACCTTAGTGGTCAAGGAGGTTTGATTTGGTTGTTTTCTTGATGTGTGGAATCTTAGTATCCTTTAAAGAATAATAGTATTAAAATTTAATATTACATCAATCACTTAAAGAGAAATACTTGAGTTTATAAAGGGTCATGCCTTGAAATAGCCCCTCGAGTGCATAGTTGGAAATTTAGCTCAAAGAGTGGCCTTCTTCTTTATAAGTATTTTATACACCATGATTGGGATAAGTGTAAGGGTAAATTAGTGTTACACCATGAGGTGCTCTTTTATTGTAGATTTCTTTGAACTCTTATGTCCTTGTTATATTTTGATTAGTGTTATTGTATGGAGGCTGTATTATAACACCCCCAAAAAAATCATAGTTGAAATTTTTTGTTTAATTAAAATAAATACAAATACGGGGGTGCTACTGCCATGATCAATATAAGCCCGGTCCCCAACCAGTCTCATACCAACCATAAGGCCAAGGATAATTTCATAAGAGTATTAAACAACTTAAAATAGAGATTCGTAGGAAATTGAAATGTTCATAAACACACTTAAGTTGGGGAAACATAGAAATTTGAAATACTCATAAAGAGGAATCAGAGTGCAGAATCAAAGCGTTAATATAAAATTAAAACATATACAAAGTCAAACTCCTAAGGGGAAAAAGTTATACCATGATGAAGTAAAGCAAGGGAAAAATAGAGAGTCCATTCGGCATCCACTCTCAACCCAAGTAAATCCAACGGTAAACACACATCCCTGCCTGATCCAGTACGTCATAGGTATCAAATACGTTACCTCCTACCTACACAAATTTAGAAGGGTCCTCTACTCATGGGAATGAGCAGCACCCATGAAATAGGTGATCAATATTCTACGTACTGATTAAGGTAACCATATGGTAAAGTCTAGCAAGAAACAAACAAGTAAGGCATACAAAGCATGATTCAAGTTCATATCATCAAACCAAACTTAGACTAATATTTTATATTACACATTTATTATATTGATTTCACGTGAGTACAAAAACCCCACTATTATAGTTGGTGGACCAAAAACACTCCACAAGGCAGAACACACCTGACTACTATTCTAGATGGGTAACCAGAATAACTCCACAGGGTAAAATGCACCTGAGCACTATTATAGCCGGCGGACCAAAAAATTAGCCTTATTAGCCCTGACTCATGTGGTGTTCCACTGTAATTAATTAGTATCTTTCTATGTCTTATAATTATATCATACACATTTCTCATATTAATTCTACATGGAACCCCACTATTATAGTCGGTAGACCAAAAACACTCCATAGGGCAAAACACACCCGACCACTATTATAGCCGGTGGACCAAAAAAATATATCATCATTGGCCCCAACTCACGAGGTATTCCACTGTAAGTAATTAATATCTTTCCATAAATTATTACCATACAAAGTTTGGTTTATTGAGCCCGGAATCTCCCACTATTATAACTGGTAGACCAAAAATACTCAATAGGACATAATGCACTTGACCACTATTATAGCCGATGGATCGGATATTACTTTACAGGACAAAACACACCTGACCACTATTATAGACGGTCGATCAAAAAATATATAACGTCACTAGGCCCTGGCTCGATAATCCTTCACTTTAAGTGTTTATTATTTTATTGAATCTTATTCCACAGCCTCGACTAGACATGCATGACCCGATAGACTTCCCATGCTCACCCTTTTATTCCCACCTTCCCAAAAATCCTCTCCCATATCTTGGGACATCTACACCCTCTAGTACATTCAGACATTCCTTTATACTCTTTCCTCATTACCATAAATACCCAAATCCGAGGCCCACTTTCCATATCTCTAAATCAACTCAATATCACTCTCTAGGGTTTTCCTCCAAGAAACCCTAATTTGGTCTATATGGCCCAACCTTCCTCTATCCCATACAACTCATGCTCCTTTGCCCCAATTCATCACCTCATTTGATTCATCCTCGAGCACCCCACTTTACTTCCCATTTTGCACATGTGGCCATAAAACCCTAGTTAGCCATCCCAAAACCCTATCACCTCTCTTTCCTCAAATGATTTCATCCATTAATCTCTCTTACTTACCATCCCCTATTCCACATAACACATATCCAACACAACCTGTGACCTTAAGAATTCCTCCCCATCTTTTCCTGCTCACCATGAGGACCTAAATATCTTCTTTATTACCAAAAGCATCACTTTCCTCGAATCACAGCCAACATCACAACCTCACTATCTAACTCCCATGCATGATCACAAAAATCCTAGTTCACTCCCCAAAACACTAGTACTTCAGCTTTCTTTTATGTCATCCTCTCAACACCCTAATACCTTTTTCTCACTTAGCTCACTTTTCCTCCATGCAATACCTCTCTCAGATTTTATTCCCCATTCTAACCATTTTCATTAGTTTTTCCCTCCTTACACACCTCTCTCACTTAGGGTTTCCTCCCACAACCCTACTCAAGTCTCTCATGCATCCTTACACCAACCCACGCACCATTTTTCACGTATGAACTCCAATTACCCCAAAAATTCTTCCCTTACCTTAATTAGCCCTCAACTCAACTTTTTTCCACAGAAAAGTTATACCCATGCAAAGGCTAACCATCCCATGCAAATACTAGACTTCCCATGTATGTTTTGGTCCATTTCCTTAATTTATTCCCATTATTCCTCATTTTGTCAACTCATAGGTTATAAGATATTTAGGCTATCCTTACCATCCTCAAGTCAACTCACTTTCCTCACTTTTTTTCATTTCTATCAAACCACATCACACTATTTAGGGCTTCCTATCATGCATGTCATGAGGGAAAATATCACATAAGTACATTTCATGAAACAAGCAACAATACCACATTACACATATCATAAAACACATGCAACTTACCTTAGCCCCATGCTTAGCAATTTGCGCTACAAGAATATAATATATAAAGCACACACATCAAATCAACACATATAGCACATTTTTCACATACAATAGGCCTTAACCACATCCTTACCTAATACGCTCCTACGCCTCCTTAGGGTTTTGATTTGGTTCACCTATAAGAGGAAAAAACTAAGGGTTAACTTCCCTCTAACCAATATTATCATTATTTCCTAATTTACTCTTATCATAACTTAGTATTAGGGTTAATAATAATAGTATTAGTTTTATAAGTAAAAATAAGGGTATTATTCTCAAGGTAGCTAATCATACTATTACAAGTAAAAATAGGTCTTGGTAGTTATATTAGTCCATGTTAAAGTATTATTAGAAATATTTATGTTGCTAAAGATAATAGCTTTAATATTAAATAATAATAATAATAATAATAATAATAATAATAATAATAATAATAATAATAATAATAATGATGATGATGATAATGATAATGATAATGATAATGATAATGATAATGATAATAATAATAATAATAATGGTGATAATAATAATAATAACCTGAATCATAATAATAATAATAATAATAGTAATAATAATAGTAATAATAATAATAATAATAATACTAAAATAGTGACAATAATGATAATAAGGTTGATAATAACAATAACAACAACAATAATAATGATAGTAGTAATAGTAATATTAGTGATATAGGTAATAATAACAATAATGATTATTATAGTTCGGATCTTAATAATAATAATAATAAGGGTTCTAATAATCATAATAATAGTAATATTAGTAATAATAGGGCCAAAGTTAACAACAACAACAACAATACTTCAAATCTTAGTAATAATAATGATAGGGTTTCAAATAATCATGTTAATAATAACATTAGTAATAATAATTTCCAAGTTAATAATAGTAATAGTAATAGTAATAGCAATAGGAATAGTAGTAGTAGCAATAATAATAATAATATAATGATGATGATGATGATGATGATGACGACGACGACGGCGGCGGCGATGACGATGATGATATTAATACTAATAAAATTAAATAATAATTACATGAATTATTTTCAAAGGTCAGGGTGGTTAGGACACAACCTAGGGGTGGTGGTGGCAGTGGCAACGATGGCGATGGCTTTCTAGGCTAGAAGAGTGGGAGTGAGAGGGTTGTTGTGGTGGTGGTGGATTCTCTAGGTTGAGAGCGTTGGAATGGTCGTGGTGGCACACCAAAAGGGGCAGCGTAGGTGGTGCTTGTTGTGGTGGTCGAAGGTGGTGGAGGGGGAGGAAGGGTGAAGGAGAGGGAGGCAGGAAGAAAGGAAGGTAGAGGGAGGTAGAGGAGGCCTTTCTAGGTGTTTTGGGAGAGATGGGGAGTGGTGGCTATAGTGAGGATGGAGGTGTACATCGGTAATGCAAGAGGATGGGCAACCAACTTTGCATAGCTGTGGTGGTTCGCGCAAGAGGAATTAGAGGTAGTGGGTGGTGTGGTTCGTTGGGGGTGATGCAAAGAGGAGTTTGACAAGCATTACAGGTTATGGCGCTAGGCACAGGCGGGGGCGGATGCATTTAAAGTGGCGGTGGCACAAGGGGAGGTAAATTTTCTCGGAAAGAAAGAGAGCTCGATTAAGGTTGGGTATAGGGTATTTATAGTCCAATGGGGGTGGATATGAAAAAGAGAGAAGAGGACAAAGGGGTAGGTATGGCAGGCTTGTCGGCTGGCAGTGGTAGGTGTAGGTTCGGTTGCGGGAGGAGAAAAGGAAAGGAAGGGGGCACGCGTGAGAGGAGGTACGGGGGTGGTTGGGGTCGGAAAAGGAAAGGAAAAAGACTGGGAGAGAGAGGGGTGGTGTAGGCTGGTGGTATGGTGGTGGCTGGTCGGCGATGGCAGGGCTATAGATCTCGCGTGGAAGGAGCGTGAGGAAGAAGAAGGTGACAGGGTCAGGTTAGCCAATCTAAGGAAAAAAATGTGTGTGGGTTGGGCCACGCATGAGAAGGAGGGGGAAAGATTGGACCACGAGGGGCATATGCCCAAACTAGGAAGAAAGGAAAGAAATAGAGGAAGGAGGAAAATAGAAAAGAAAAAGAGAGGAAAAAGGGGAAAAGGAAAAATAGGTTGGTTGGGGTATTTAGAATATTTTGGTATTTTTGAATATTTAAAATAATAATGTTTAGTAAAATTATAATTACATTCCCTTTTTAGATTAATTTAGGATATTTTGAATAATTTTTTTTCTAAATTCCATTTTAATTAGTAAAACACCCTAATTTTTTCCCCTTAATTTTGTCTTGAATACTTCCCCTTATTTTAAATAAAATAATTAATTTAATTAATTTTCCTAATGAATATCTATTTTAACATAAGTTCCTAAACTAGGGTTTTAGGGTATTTCATGTACTATCCGTAAAATTTTATTTATAGCATTGTCTCTCTCTTTCATTGTTTTATTGGTTCATTGAATTGTTTTAGTAGTAAGACCTAACATAAGAAAGGTAAGAAGACTAGATTTATATTAAGTGCGGCTGTAACACCTGATATATTTGTGATTATGCTTCTACTAAAATGAAAATTTTAAGTAGTAAGAATGAGAGTATTATAGCATAAATCTTCTTCTCATCCAAGGGTTGGAACAAAGTAGTTAAATTAGTGGAGACATATTATATTTTAGGTTGACAAGATAAATTTGATATCAATTCAAGATGTTGATATTTTGTTATGTAATTTAGGATTTAATCTATGATTACTTAAAAAAGAGTAGTTTTAATGAATTTGTTTTTGGGAGAGGAAAGAAATAGAACCAATATGTTTTTTAAATATAAAATATTTTGATGTATATTTTGAAAAAATAAGGATGCAAGAATAAGGAACATTATAATGTTTACGAAATGAAGACATCAAGTCAAATGGGACCTCTATGAATGAGCGATTTTAACTACTTCAACCTCACTCGGTCATATGGATTATAGTATAGGAATTAACATATAATATACTCAAAAACTATATCATTTTTATTTATTTCAAAAACATTTTAAACAATATACCATTTTCAATTATCTCCATGTAGTATCCATTAGTTGCTAATGCTTAGAAGCTATATGCAATTTTTATGATAAAAGCTAGATATATAGCTGAGTTGAGATAAATATACAAATATATTAGGATAAATATCCTATACTATATATATCTAGACAAAAATATTATCACAAAAAAGATAATTATATAGGGTGTACAAGTACAAGTATACTTCTAGAAAACTATTTGACAACAAATATATATACCACTTCCATAAGCTTGTTAAAGAAAAATAAATAATTTAAAATTAATTTGATTTTTTTAGAGACTAAGAGCTTGTTTGGTTCACCTTATAAAAAAATTAATTATAAAAATTAATTTTAGATTAATTAATAATGTTTGATTTGGATCTTGAAAAACTATTATGATAAGTAATTATTGAAAATTACTTTTTAAAAGCTATAAACCAAAAGTAACTCTGAACTATTTTTACTTTTTTAAAAAAACAAAAACACTTTTCATTCCTATATGCCATGATATCCTTTAAAAAAAGTTGTTTAGAAACTCCACCTCACCAAAAGATATACAACGACCCCTCTCCTTACCCTTTCTCTATTTACACATTGCAATCCATCACTATGAAGATTGCCCTAAGACCTTTGTCTATTTGTTCCCACTACTTCTAAGCTTCTCCATTGACTGATTCTCATCACCTCCCATAACCACAAAGCAGTAAGTGAAGAAGATTTAGGTATGTAATCTCTCTTTTATCTTTAAATATCATTCCTTTTATTTTTGAATTTTATCTTATAATTTGAAAGATTTTAAGGTTTTTGATTTTTACTCGATTTTTTAGAAGCTTTTAATGTGTATAGTTGTTTTTAGTTTTTATTTTCTAGGCATACCTTAATGTGTGTTATTTGGCTTCGTTCTTAATCTTATTGTGTTGTCAGATTTGATTTGTCGAACTTAGTGACTTTGATGGGATAGAATATTCCTTCGTAAACTAGCTAATTCTAGGTTATGTGGTTCTCCATATGCCTATGAAGTCTATTATCACAAACTATATTAGAGAATAGTGATTGTCATATTTGAAGTGTTGGAGTTGGTGGCTTAGTTATGAGTTGTTAGACTTTTTATGGGATGTTGTCTTGATTTGACCATTTAACTATTGTGATGCCGAGTTTGGTCTCATTATTCTGATTTTTAATAATTTTGATAGTGGAGAAACAACATTTCCTTTTTGATGAAAGAGTTACAAAATCTAGAATAAATAAGTTTTTATTGGAAAGAAAAAAAAAGGGTTTATAATTTTTATATTTTTCATTTCCTTTTGATTGATTGAGTTATACTCTTTTATTGGGTAACCATTTATGAGTTCATTATGGCTGATAGAGAAGATAGTAAAGCTTCTAGATAATCTATATTGTAGTATGGGAAGAGACATAAAACAAAGAAAATATTTTCAATAACATGTAAACTATGCATTCATTTCACATTTAGGTTCATGAATTCTCACTAAATTTCATTTGGATTAGTGACTACGTTTTTTACTTGTGTGTTCATTGGCCTACATAATTCTCACACCATCTTAAAAGAGCCTTCATCACTTTGTGCTTGAAATGAGTTTCTCCTACAATCATACCACTAATTTTTAGAGTCAAGAGTTAGGGTTCCTCAACATTCATCTTCTTCAACCTCCACCCCATCTTTCTCAATTAATTCCATCAATTTGTGCTTCCAATCATCCAATTTATTCACAATTCATTCATCATCTACCCCTAATTTGCAAATCTCTTCCATCAATTTTTCTTCCACCATAAGATTTGAAATATAGGGTTCTTTACCTATCTTTATAACTATTCCAATCTATGGTTCAATTGATCCACAAAAATCATCAATTGTACCTTCAAAAAACCTTAATTTGTTAATCATATGCCTTAATTTACACAAAGGAGAAACCAATTCAATCTAATACTCAAGCAAAGGAGATGTGTTGATCATTAGAGGAAGAAGACAAAGTCCGTGATTGGTGGGTTCGGGCCTCCATCGGGGGTCTTCTGCCCACTTTGTTTTGCTCATTTTTGCTTGAATTTTTGGTATTTTCTTTTCCTAGATTATAATATGCCTTGTGTAAATGGCTATATTCTTTATTATTAGGGATGAGATTGAAACCCTATATTATTGTTTGAGATTTTAATAATATTTTTTTATGTTTTTCTAATTGTCATGATATTAGCCTTTGACTGTATTTTAATTGCTATTATTTATATGTGTGATTCTATGAAGTATGATTTATATAGTATATGCTTTATTTTGTCTTCCTCATATTAACAACATGTAATATTATATGCTTGATAGGTAGCTACATAAGCATGTTATAATTCATGTGTATAAATTATAAGTAGGTTAAATAACAATTCACCTAATAGTTTTGTGATTCTAATAAGAGTAATGGATTTTTTATATACGTGTGGGTCAAAGGAGAAAAATATAACTAGACATACTTGAGGTACTAGTTTGGATACTTAAAGTGATATTCTTTCACTTATTATTAATGCATTTGATCTAGTTAAATATAAGAGTTGTTTATTGCGACTATATCACTAGAACTCAATAGGATTTAATATTAGTGCTTTATCATATTAAATTGATTTAAAGAAGTAATGTAAGGTGTATAAACATACTTTATGGCTTGCAACTTGGTTAGTCTTTTTCTTGTAACTAATATGTAACCTAAAAATTATTGGATTTATCTTAACCTAATCTAGTGATAGAAATTGATTCCCTAACACATTCATCATATTTACGTTCATCCATATTTTCTTATTTACTTTTATTTGCTTATTATTAGTTTTTATTTTAAATCCCCATAATTATATCTTATTATTATTATTATTATTATTATTATTATTATTATTATTATTATTATTATTATTATTTATTTTTATCTGATTTAGAGTCTTTTATGTTATTATTTGTGTGCTAGCTAAATTTAGAGTGATATCCTTATTCATCAGTATTGCAATTGTACAAAACAATAGTTTAAATTGTATACCAGCTATTTACATTGAAGATCACAACAAAAACTTTCCTTATCCACCTCAAGGAAAATATAGTATTAACTTATATATAATGTTTAAAATACTATAGCTCAATAATATTAAATAATATTTTATGTAAGTAAATATTACGCGGTTGATTCAGATTATCCTAATATGTTGGGTTACATTGCTCTAATCATTAATACAAGAAATCATAGATCTCATTTTGTATAAGTAAATATTATGTGCATGGTAGGTCCATATTATCCTAATATGTTGGGTTATCTTGTTCCATTCAAGGATACATGATATCATTTGTTTGATTTTTAAAGAGTCGGCAATTCACCAGGAAAATATGAATAATTCAATCATTTATAATCTTTGGCGCAAAATGTAACTGAGCATTGCTTTGGCATTTTAAAGACTCATTTTGTTATTTTAAAGCATAATCCAAATTACACTTTGGAACAACAAATATTCATTGCTTATTAGAGAGATACGTTACGTTATAATGACAATCCACATTTTTATTAGGTTGTATACTAGGGATGACATATTATTTAATAATTTTGTGGCAAATAAATGTACAAAGAAAATATTAACAATGGGTATATTAGCAATGGGTAAAGGGTAGAGTTGCTAAGGATTGAAAGTGGAACAACTTAGGGTCACATATGATATCTACCAAGTTCATCACTAAGTTATTTGTTTTCATTTTTTTTAATGGATGTAGGAATGTTAGTTGCATAATATAGATTTTGATTATATTATTGTCTAAATTTTAAGCGTTAGTAAATTTTTTTAACTTTTTAAAGTGATTGCTCAACTTTTTTTTTTAGATTCTACAATATTTTGGAAAATTTCAAATCTTTTTCTACATTTTTGAATTTCATAGGAACATTTTTTTGGGTAATTTTTTGAATAATTATAGTTTGTTATAATATTTTCATGCTTCTTAGATATTTTTGTGTAACGTAATTACTTTTTAGAATTTTTTAATAATTTTTTTCATGTTTCATATAAATAATAATAATAATAATAATAATAATAATAATAATAATAATAATAATAATAATAATAATAATAATAAGTATTGCCAACAAGATATAGGCATAAAAAGATTAAATGGAAAATAAAAATAAATTGTATAGAAAAATAAAAATCAAATACTAATAAAGTATAATAAGTAGTTTTTTTAGCATTAATTAATTTTACAAATAAAGTAAAAACAAGCACATATTTTGTTAGAAAAAGTAATTTTTAGATAGAAAAATAAAAATCAAATACTAATAAAGTATAATAAGTAATTTTTTTTAGCATTAATTAATTTTACAAATAAAGTAAAAACAAGCACATATTTTGTTAGAAAAAGTAATTTTTAGATAGTAATTTTCAACGTAAAATACATGTTTGTTTGTTACAGGCAGAATATAGAACGAAAATGTTTTGTTAAAAAGTTGATCTATTTTATATAAGAAACGTATTTGATTGTAGTGAAAAATATATCAATCCGAATCCTAAAAATCTAAAATGCGACTTATCACTTCCTAAGCAATAGGTTAGGACCTACTGAAATTGAATGGCACGAAGCCTTGTATCTTCGTCAAATTCGTCTAAGTGAGACTTCCACAGCGTCAGGTTTCAGGCATTGATAGCACTGATGAAAATGAATCAGGCACTGGCCAGTACTCTTCATCCATCATCTGTTTTGTCAAAACTATAAGGGCAGCACATATCTCATCGATTTTTGGATGATTTTGATCTCCAACAACAAAGACATGAACCAGATTCTTCAACTCAATCCAGCTACACCCAGGTTCCTTACCCACCCCTCGAAGTTTCATCAACTTCATAATTCGTCCCACGTCATCTTTCTTGGCAAGGGCACTATAAATTCTGGACAACATGACATAGGCAGACGATTCTTGTGTTCCTAGTTCCATCAATTTTTCCCCTGCGTAAGCTCCTAACTCATATTCACGATATTTTTGACATGCACTTAATAAGATACGCCACAAGCAGATCCCGTGATCTATAGTTGCTGATTCTATGAACTCTTTGGCTTCATCTAACTTTCCAGCACGACTTAACAAATCAACCATGCATGCATAGTGCTCCAATTTAGGGACAATACCAAATTCATTAGGCATCATCTTGAAGTAGTTCCAGCCTCTTTCAATCAAGCCCATGTGGCTACAAGCAGAAAGAATGTTGACAAGAGTCACATCATCTGGACTTACGGCATCTAACCTCATCTCTTCAAAAAGCTCCAGAGCTTCATCGCTACACCCATTCTGAGCAAGCCCAGATATCATCGCATTCCATGAGACAACATCCTTGGCAAGCATCCTCCTAAAGACCATGTTCCCCTCTTCAACACAGCCACACTTGGCATACATGGTAGATAGGGCACTTCCAATCGGAAGCTCCAAACTAAATCCATACTTAATAGAACGGGCATGGATTTGCTTGCCTTGCTCAAGAGCAGCAAGGCTAGAACAAGCTTTCAGCACACTAGCCATTGTCAGCTCATTAGGCGCGATTCCCTCTGCCTCCATTCTTCCATACAGACTCAGCGCACCGTCATTATCTTCATTTTGTACAAGCCCACTAATCATGGAAGTCCATAAGACAAGATCAGGTTCTTGTAAATAATCAAACCCCCGTCTGGCTTCACTTATGTTACCACATTTTGCATACATGTCAATCAAAGAAGTCATGATGTATATTTGACTCTGAAATCCCATTTTTACCAAAAAAGAATGAACTTGCTTTCCTTCTTCGCCTGCAGCAATGTCGCTACATGCATTGATAACTCCAACAAATGTGTATTCACTTGGAATAATCCCATAACTGTACATCCCATAAAACAACTCCAAAGCCTTTCGAGACTGACCACTCTGAGCAAATCCGGTTATCATTGCAGACCATGTGATCGAATTCTTTTCTGTTAACGTCTCAAACATTCGAAAGGAATCATCCAAGCTCCCACATTTTGAGTACAGGGTAACAAACGCATTTCCAACCGATGCAATGGAAGCTAAACCATCCTTAACTGCCAAACCATGTATTTGTCTCCCAACGTCTGCATATTCAGGTGCGGTCAATGCACTGAGCACGGCAGTGAGCACAAACTCATTCTCTTTCTCTTCCTCTTCACACTCCAACATCAACTTAAAAATTTCGATCGCCTCCCCAGGCATCCTGTGAATAGCATATCCAGAAATAATCGTAGCCCATGAGACAGAATTCTTCTCAGGCATTTGATCGAACACTCGGCGTGCGTCGTCTATGAAACCGGACTTACAATACATATTGATAAGCGAACTCCCGACAAACACGTCCCCACAATTATCGGCCTTTATCAATAGGGAATGAGCTCGTCTTCCTCCCGAAATATCGCATGATTCGGCTGCAGCAGTGAAAATGCCCGAGAAAGTGCGGGCATTGGGGAGGATATTTTCTGCCCGCATCTGAGAAAACACGTCCATGACGGCGCCGCCGTATTTCTGAGAGCATGCATTAATGAGAGTGTTGAATGACACAACATCTTTGTCCCGGATTCGATCGAAAGCAAGCTTGGCCTCGGAGAGATAGCCGCACTTTGCATATAAGTTGACTATGCAATTGGCTAGAGAAGTGTCCGAGGAAACGCCTTCTTTGATGATTCTTGCGTGGAGGGATTTCCCCTTTCGTAGGTTCCTGTCTCGGGCCTGTTTAAGGAGTTCGTTGAAGAAAGGACGATTCATCAACTTCCTACGACCAGCACAATAGCAACCCCGTAGCCTCAGCCGCTGCGGAACTTCCTCAAATATTGTCGGTCAGTAATTGTGGAGGGGGATGTGCTTCCCTTTATGACATTATTGCCAACCATCAAATCTTGATGAAGCTGCTAATTCAAGCAATCGAACTTTTGAGAAACGTCTATATATTTATGACTCATTGAGCTGCTAAGCTTTGCTAAGCTTTGCTTTCAATGTTGCATGTAAATCAAGAGCCTCTATTATAGCTTTAGATGCCATGTATTTATTAACCAATGGAATTAAACTAGTAAAACACTCAACATTTAGCACTCAATACGCGAACCTTAGGCATTGTCGTCGACCTTACCTTGGGACAAGATAACGGAATGATTACGTGCCTACAGAGGGTAGAAAATACATATTTGTGACTGTTCGTGCCCACAAGGAGTTTACCTCCCAATCGAAAAATTTAATTACTGACAGGAATTGATCTTTTATATTACAGCTGTCCAGATTCCTATAGTCATGCGTTCTTTCACACCTAAGATATATATTAAGGGTGACGTAATTCGAACCCAAGACTTTATGAAAAAGAGTCGAAGCCCTTTTCACTAAACCAAAGAAGGAACCACAACTTTTAGCACTCGGTAGGGTGAGATATGGATAGAATAAAAAGAAAGAAGCAATGATGGTTGTAAATATGTACAAAGGAGGGGCATAGAAATACCCCTAATTTCGTATTATGTTTGAAGATGTAAATTTTTTTATCTACCGTGAAAGATCTTTATGTTCGTGGTGAATTATATATATATATATATATATATATATATATATTGTGCTAAAATTCTCTATGCTAAGATATCAAATACACAATGGTAAAATTTTAAAAAGATAATGGTGAAAGATTGAATTATGTAAAATAATTTTTAAATTTTAAATAGTTATGATGAAAGATACATAAAACTTTGATAAAATATATGTGTAATTGTGGTGAAAAATATATACATGATTGGTAATATATGTTTAAATCAACATTGAAGTTTTATAGGAAAATAATGGTGAAAAATATGTTTCGTTGTGGTGAAAAATACTCAAACGCGTGCTAAAATATATATGTAGTTGTGATGAAAGATACGCTTATGACCGATAATATGGTTAGATGAACGTTAAAATAAAAATAGAGAAATAATGGTAAGAAATAAGTGTAATAGATTTTTAGTGGTAAAAAAATACTTACATGCATGGTAAAATATATGTGTATTTATGGTAAAAAAAATATGCATAATACTTAGGTCAATATTTTTAAAGAAAAATAATGATGATATATATATATTTAACGGTGGTAAAAGATACATAGGTGCATGGTAAAAATATGTGTAATTATAGTGAAAAATGAGTACAAGAGTGGTGATAATTGTAATGCAACTATCATATAAATGTATTTTGTGCTTGGTAATTGTAATAATATTTCAGGAGATAAGTTGAGTCAAATGGAAATGTTCCTTGAAGGTAAATAAGATGAAGATTGCTCAAAGATATACAAACCCAAAAGGGAGCTTTCGGCGAATAGTTTTTTTTGTTGAAGACATACTTTGATTTTGAGGGAGTAGGTCCTTGGGCCACTGCTTGTTGGATTATTAGGATACGTAGAGTTAGAGGAGGCTTTGCCATTTTATAGTGTTTATCCATGTTTGGTTTAGGTTTTTGGTTTTGTTTCTCACTGCTTTTTCTATTCCTTGGCGGGGTTTGCTATCCCATTAAGTGCACGTTTGGATAGGGTGTAATAGAGATAGAAAAATTATCTCCATGTTTTATATATCTTATATAATTTAGTTAAAATTAAATATTCTTAGTCTAATAAATACTCACTTTAGATTTTAATTTGATCGAAAATAAATATTTTATTAAAAATATATTTATTATTATTAAATACTTAATATAAAAGATATAAAATAGGAGGAAAAAATTTCCACCTCTATTACTCCCTTACCAAACAACCAAACAAGCCCTAAAGATGAGTTCTTCCCACCCTTGTCCTTTTCCGAATTAGCTACTCTCTATTTGGTCGTGTAGGTGTTGGCTGGGCTGTGGTCTTTGTGACGTAGCCTTATCATTTTTGGTAAACATTATTTCCTTGATGATGTGATAAGAAAAATGTTTACAATAATGCCGGAGCGCTCGTAGATTTACTTTGAATATCTATGATATTGTTCCTTACAAAAAAAAAAACCCAAAAGGGAAAGACGACACAATCTTACAAATGATATAATAGGATACCTCAAGTAATCACGAGGTATTATACTATTATTAGTTTAATGATTAAAGCAAAGGGTTTTAGTAGTCAACGATCTTAAGCTTCAAGCTCCTCATACAAGACTCTTTATGATTATAAGTAGATAATATATACTATCAGTGCTCACTTGGTATAGAGACAATATATACTATTAGATCAATGTTGCTTTTTTTTTAGAAAAATAGTGGTGAAAACTTTATTTTAATGTGAAAGGTATTTAAATAGTGAAATATATGTATAGTTGTGGTGAAATATACATATAAGACTTAGATTATTGTTAACTTTTTTTTTAAGAAAATAATAGTGAAATATATATTTAATAGTTGTAAAAAATACCTATATATGGTCAGTGGCGGAGCTAGATATTTTACTCCATGGTGTCCCTCTATAATAATAATAATAATAATAATAATTTTTTTATAATAAATTTACCATTCAAAATAATATAACATCTCTTTTTGTTCAACCAAAATTTGTTTTTAATTTATAACTTTTCATGATTAATGATATTGAATTATTATTATTTAAAAAATCTCACTAAAATATTATTTGTTCATTAATTATCATACAATTTTAAAATGTATTATTAATAATATGATAAATAAAAATTAGCCAGTTGTATCATAGTAATTGCTAGTAATATAATTAGAGTCAAATAAACAAGTACATTGATTATGATTAAAAAAGAAGGATTACAACAATTTAGGATATATAATACATATAAGTAAAAAAAGATCAATAATCAACATTTGGATGAATAGTTGAGGTGGGTAAGGTATATCTTGGTGGTTGTGGGTTCGAAGCCTTATATACTGCCATGAGGATTGTTTTAATTTTTTAAGTTCTCGCTGATGTAAAGATTAAGATGCTATAGAGATTCGATCCCTTAACCTCCATTCCACCTATTATGACATAATTTACATGGTGTCCTCCACTACACCAAATTAATCTTTGTGATATATGGACATATCAAAATATACTTAATCTGAAATTGTATGGTGTCCCGTGACACCATTGCAAAGCCCTAGCGCCGCCACTGTATATGGTGAAAGATATTTGCAATTTGTAGTAACAAATTTAGTAGAATTAAGATGGTGAAAGATAGGTACAACAATGATGAAATATATATATATATATATATATATATATATATATATATATATATATATATATATAATATTTTTTAAGTCAAAATTATATCAATATGAATATACATTTGTAGAGAATTTTTTTTTAGGAATATTATAATTTTATATTTTTTTATAATAATCCTAGTAAAATACATATATTTAAAAAAAATACCGACGTTATTATAATGACAACTTCTTTTATGATACAATGTTATATAACCGGTCATAATATATAAGACTTTGATGACATGACTAGGCGCAACCCAAGGGCCAGGGAACTAGTCCCGAGCCACCAAAATTGTAGGGTCTTATATTGGAGTAGTGGAAATAGCAAACTCCCGTATCTCCATTGCACGACTTATAGGTTCTTATGTTTTGTTTGTTTGTTTGTTTGTTTGTTTGTATTTTATAACATGGGGCTTTCTCGCAGCCATATACTTACAAAAAATTCTAAAAAATGAACCCATATTATAAAAGTGAGTTTCATCATTTATGGCTAATATGTGATGTGGGATAGCATACCACCATTTTAAGCTTTTTCTATACGTACTCATTTTCTATAAATATGATTAATGATTTGATTTTAAAAGTTATATTAACTCCATATGCTTAGCAATATTTATAACATGCAAATTGTTGTAAATAGTTTTAACGTGAAACTGCTTCTATCATCATGATGTCATCATTTTATTTTTTAATTTTTTCTAAAAAAATATATTTTATTAGGATTATTATAATATACACACGCATGCGTGCTCTCACACACACCCACCCCATAATAAGTCAGACATTTTTCTCTATAAATTAATACTTATATTAACATACTTTTTATTTAACAAATAATTTTTTATGCATCTTTCACCATTATTGTACTAATCTTTAACCACCATAGTTTTACTAAATATTTCACCGCAACTATATATATTTTATTACACATTTAAGTATTTTTTACTACTATTAAACATATTTTTTACTATTTTTAATTTTTGTAATCATTGATCTAAGTTTTATGCATATGTTTCAAAATAATTACACATATATTTCACCATGCATCTAAGTATCTTTGACCACTATTACACATATTTTTAAACACTAGTTTTCTAAAACATCAGTACATAAAATAATTTTTTATCACCATGGAACTAATAATACTTTACCAATAATTTAATGATTTTTATTTGGGAGTTGATCTTTTACTATTATTCTACTTATAAATAATCTTTCACAGCTAATATACTAATATTTTACCATTAAAGTACCAATTTTCACCAACAAGTTGAACTTTTATCATTAATTTACTTAAAACTGATATTATACCACTAATGTACTGATCTTTTACTACTAATGTAATAGTTTTTTACCAAAAAAATTGATTTTTCACTATCATTTTTATAAACAAAAAATCAACATTAATACAATTGTATTTCACTAGTTTTGTGTATATTTTTCACCACACACACACACATATATATATTCACCAAAATTTTACCTATTTTTCACCGCACTACTGCCTCTCCCCTCAAGACTTACAAATTTTTACCAGTCAAATATGAACCCAATCCACTTAAAAGCATCTCCATCCTCAATCCCATCAAACAAAAACACCAACCCAGTAATGACATCACCTTCTTAATATAATTCACCCAACTACTATCTTTAGAACTGTCTTTTACGAATCCAAACTCAATCCACTTAAAACATCTCCATCGATTGCATGCAACTTCTGATGAAATTAAGCTCACTCATGGCCACTTACCTCATCTTCAATAATTAAGCATCTCCATCATCAGTTACATCAAATGAAAACTCCAACCTAGTAATGTTGTCGTCTATCATGAGTACTATGAACAGATTCCATGATGTCCTCATGTTAATTGTGATACTCTATTTTTTCTAAGTAGATTCATTAAAGGAACCAAGAGAATTTGCTTTCCTTTACTTTGTTAGCTACTTATTAAAATTGGTGTTGTATCATGATGAAATTATGGGAGGAATAAAATTAGATAGAATTGAATAAAAAATTTGAAATCGGTCAAGGATTGGGGAAAATAAATGGTTCCTACGTTGTCTTTTTAGGTAATGTTTTTGTTTCTCTCTTTTTTAAAAAAAAAAATAGCCAGAGCTAGAATGATTGAGAACTAGAATAGCAAAGAACTAAAATGACGGAGGAAGAATCAATACTGTAACACCCCAAAATTCACTACTGAAAAATTTTGTTTTATTTAAGATCTAGCGGAAGCTATTAAATGAAAACTTGTGAATTTCAAGGATGTTACCGCCGTGATTATTACAAGCCCGGCCCCCGGCTGTTCCCGTACTAACCACAAGCCTAAAGGATGTTTACAACCATTTTAAAACAAATTCAGAACAAGGTTACATAAAAGCATTGGAACATACATAAACATAAATTAGAATATGCGGAAAAAGGTTTACAACCCAGATTACATAATTTAAAATTCTTCAACAGGAATAAAGGTTAAAACACAATAAAAAGCAAGCTCAAGTAAACCAGTACAATATAAAGGGACATAGAAAAGGTAAATTCGGCCACGACACTCCCGAATCCCCAGGCCAACTCCATGCTCAACACTCAGCCTCACCCAATGCCTCAAAAGCATCAAAAATAGTATCACCGACCTACACAAAGTTAGATGGGCCTTTTGCTCGTGGGAATGAGCAGGACCCATGAAACAGGTGGTTAGTATGCTACGTACTAAAACAGGTAACCATGCACTAAGGCCAACACATAAGGGCACATAATACAAGCATGCTAGCATGACAAACATATAATCTCCCAGATAAATAAAAGCCAAGCTGCAATCCAGATAAACCTGATTATTTAATCTCTGATCAGTAATTATTTCACACCATACTTTTTATCCATCCATGCGAGTACGAGAACCCCACTATTATGCCAGTGGATCGGTCACATACAGGGCAGAACGTACCTGACTACTATTATATGTCGGTGGATCAATCTCTAAGACAAAAATGCTCCTAGCAACTATTATGCCGGTGGATCGGTCTGGCCCCGACTCTCATGGTGTTCCACTGTAAGTACTTAGTATCTTTTATATGTCTTATCAATTAGGGTTCGGTTTATCGAACTCGGGATCTCCCACTATTATAGCCGATGGATCGGTCACCTACATGATAGAACGCACCCGACCACTATTATATGCCGGCGGATCATCTCTAAGGTACCTCGGCTCTTGGCCATTATTATGCCGGTAGATCGGTCTAGGTCTGGCTCAATAATCTTCCACTTTACATGATTAGTGTTTTACCGTGTCTTATTCAACAGATTCCACCCTAGATATGCATAACTAACTCCATCTACACTTATCTTCCCAAGAGGCCATGTCCCATATCTTGAGACTTCTATATCTCCTAACTCGCCCTGACAACCTTTCCTTATTCCACTCGCTCACGCTAGAGATATAACTCCTAAGTGTGTGGGTCAAAGCCCACTACTTTATACCCCCCAAGTCCACTCACAGCCTTACCCTAGGGTTTTCTCTAGAAATCCTAATTTGGGTCTATGTGGCCCATCCTTCTTTGCCTCACACAACCCAAACTGTTTTAATACCCCACACGTCACAACCCTTATATTCAACCCTCACCTCATACTTCACTCGTCCTCATTTATTTTTCTTTTTTCCACCTTCTCAAATTAGGGTTTCCTCCCCAAACCCTATCTTAGTCTCCTATGCACCCTTATACCGTCTCGCGTATTATTTTTCACCAAAAGCCTCCCATCACCTAAACAACTCTTACATTACCTTCCTCACACCCCAAGGTAACTTTCCATATGTAAAGTTCAACCCCATGCGGACTCTAACCATCCCATGCAAACTATAGCACCCCAAAAATTTACACATTTTTTTAAAACACAATATTTATAAATTAAAACTGTAAATTTCTGGGGGTGTTACCGCCACACTTAGTACCAGACCAGTTTATTCCTACCGTTTCGGTACCAAGTGCTAAGGCTAAGAAAACACTCTTAATGATACCATTAATAATCCAAATTTATAAAAAGGAGAATCAGAGTACGTGTAAGTCTTATATAATTCAAAATACTAGCTATTGTTTTTCTAGATAATAACTAACAACATTAATAAAATTGTTTCTGCAACTCAAACATAATAAAAAGTAACATGAGTCATAAATTAAAAGGGAAAACGGCCACGTCACTCCAGGGTTTGATCCAACCCAAAAATCACTCCGCCCCTCCTGATGTCCCATAGACATCAATAGCATCAAAGTAAGTGCCTCCTACCTGCAATAGATTAGACGGGCCTTCTACTCGTGGGAATGAGCAACATCCATGAAACGGGTGATTAGTACGCTACGTACCAAGTAAGATAACCAAGTGCTAAGGCCAACACATAAGCACATAATCCATACAGACTAATAACAGGGCATAAACACCAACACAATAACATAAAGGCAAATGAACGTTTAGGTAAAAATGCCAAAATCCAATACAGCTTAAATTAATTACTTCATCACTCCTTTATCGGGATATTTTCATACCATGCTCTTTATCAAGTCCATACGAGTACGGAAACCCCACTATTTTAGCCAATGTTTCGATCGTGAGGGTACATGCTCAGCCACTATTTTAGTTGGTGGATCGGTCGCGAGGGTAACATACCCTATCATTATTATATGCCGGTGGATCGGTTTGGCCCCTTTCTCGTACGGTGTTCCACTATAAGTAATTAGTATCTTCCCACGTCATAACAACATATATATTTTAGTTTGTTGAGGTCAGGATCCCCCACTATTATAGCCGGTGGATCGGTCGAGAGGGTACATGCCCTGCCACTATTATAGCCAGTGGATTGGTCGCGAGGGAAATATTTCCTGCCATTATTTTAGTCGGTGGATCGGTCTGGGCTTGGCTCAACATCTTCCACTTTACGTTTTTAATATTTTAAGTATCTTATTCAGATGTTCATTTCAAGACATGCAAATTAGGTTCCTAACATGCTTACTCCTCAACTCAGGTTAACCACTTCAACCCTAGTTAATCATCCCACCATACTTAACCATGACATACCCTAATACCCCTACAAACCCTAGCTATTATGCAAACCCTAACTCCATGTAAACCACACTCTCATGCAAACCCTAGCTCCCATGCAAACCCTAGCTCCATGTGACCCACGCTTCCATGCTAACCCTAGCTCCCATGCAAACCCTAACTCCACGTGAACCACGCTTCTATGTAAACCCTAGCTCCCATGCAAACACTAACTCCACGTGACCCACGCTTCCATGCAAACTCTAACTCCCATGCAAACCTTAACACCATGCAATTTCATACAAAACCCTACACCATACCATTCCATGCAAAACCCTAACTCCACATAAAGCACACTCTCATGCAAACCCTAGCTCCCATGCAAACCCTAACTCCCATACAAACCCTAGCTCCACGTGACCCACGCTTCCATGCAAACTCTAACTCCTATGCAAACCTTAACACCATGCAATTTCATACAAAACCCTACACGATACCATTCCATGCAAAACCCTAACTCCATGTAAACCACACTCTCATGCAAACCCTAGCTCCCATACAAACCTTAACACCATGCAATTTCATACAAAACCCTACACCATACCATTCCATGCAAAACCCTAACACCACATTTATACTCCCCATCATTATTTCACAACCCTAACATGCATGTCTTAAGGCCACATAATACAATAATAGTAACATAAATATACACATAATTCTCATGCCACAATTTATCCATATCAACATACTTCAACTCCACTTTATATCACATACGAAATAATTAATAATGATAAACATAGAATACATGGCATATGAAGCACATAATGCATATAAACACACAAATGGCTTTAGTAACACCTTTACCTAAAATGTCACTGGTCTTGGTGCACACTCCTATTCCACTTGAGGGATTTGACTGGGTTCACCTATTATATAAAAATATGCTAGAATTAGGCTCCCTCCTAAAATTTATTCCCTAACTTATTCTAAGACTTGGTTTTTAACTAAAATAATATTACATAATAATTAACTATACAAAACACTACTTAAAAATACAAATAAATTACTATTTTCATTCGAAAAGAGTGATGATATAAGGGTTTCTAGCCTTCACCAAAATAGTATTAGTAATAGTAATAATAATAATAATAATAATAATAATAATAATAATAATAAAAGTAAAATATTATTAATAATACTCTTATTAGTAGAATATTAATATTAATAATAATATAAATCTTAAAATTACAAGGTGGCTTTTGAAACCTCCCCATTTAATAATAATACTATACGATAATGGTAATAATAATATTAATACTATATATATACTTGTAATATAAAAGTTAATAAAGATAATAATAATAATAATATAAAGAATAATAATGTTAAAAATGCTAATAATAGTAATAAAAAGCAAGGGTGCGAGACCTAATTAAAATTTAAGGTCTCGGCTCCCATTGAATAATTATAATATTAAATAAATAATTATACTAATAATATTATTATTAATAATAATATTAATAAACATGTAATAATTCCATTAAATAACTAAAATTCGAGAATAATAATTTATCTAACTCAAGAATACTCCCAAACCTGCCAACAAAATTTATCAATTAAGTTACAGGTGATAATGATGATGATGATGATGATGATGATGATAATAATAATAATTAAAATTGAATTAACATTAAAAATTAGGATAAAAGCATAATAATTCTCAATAAATTGAAAGGAAGGGTTAAGAAGATCTAGGGTTTCACCTTGAGTTGGCGGGGATGGGTGGCACCGGCGGTGGTGCACGGCAGTGGCCGAAGAAGTGATCTAAAGGGTGCGAAAATGAAGAAAAAGAGGGAAGGGGAAGGAGAAAAAAGAAAATAAGGTTATGGGTCGGTGGAGGAGAATTAGCAGGAGTTTTTGGGTGGTTCAGAGGGCAGTAGAAGTGGCGGATGTGGTGGTAGACGGTGCTTTAAAGGTTTCGGGGGAAAATTCTGGCGAGAGGAATATGAAACTTTGCACGGTTATGGAGGCCCGTGCAAGAAGAATCAAAGGTTGCGAATAGTTTAATTAATTAGAGGGCATTGTAGGGAAGAGCTTAGGAGGAAGAAGAAGCGGAGAGGTTGGCTAACGGTGGACAACGGTGCGTCTAAAGTTGTCGTGGCTCACAGGTTGCACTTAGAGTTTTGGGGGGGAGTCTCAAAATCAGGCCATATGAGGGGTATTTATAATGGTAGAGGGTAGGCTAAAGTTCTGGAGGTTACCAGGAGGTCAAAGCCGGTGAGAAAATAGGGTGGTTGTGGTATTGATTGGTTAGCATGATTTCAAATCGTGCCTGACCTTCGCAAGGGAAAATGGGGGCAAACGTGGGGAAGAAAAGGAAAGTGGGACAGTTCAAATTGGAGTGTGCGTCGAGGGGAAGAGAATGGGCGGGAGAAAGGCCGGTCACGACACGTGTGGCTGGTGGCGCCATTTTCGAGGGAAGGTGGAGGTTGCAGATCCAGCGATGGAGGAGAAAGGAGGAAGAAGGAAGGAGGTGAGCCGGCGGTCAGGGAAAAAAGAAAGAAAATAAAAAGGGGAAACCGGGCCGATCGGCTACTGTTATAAGGCCTTGAATGAAACGCGGCGTCCCGAGGCAATAAGGAACAAAATGCCGCGTTGGAAGAACGAAGAAAAGGAGGAGCGACACTGGGCCGCGAGAAGAAAGAAGGAAAAGAGAAGGGATTGGGCCGCGCTCCAGGCCCAATCTGATGAGAAAAAGAAAGAGGAAAAGAAAGAAAAATAAGGAAAGAAAAATAAAAAGGAAACTTAAGTGGTTTGGGGTTAAATAAGTTAATTAGAATATTTTGGGTAATTAGAATAAAATATTTACTTAAAAATAATATTAAATTTCCTTTTTAGACTAATTTAGGGTTTTAAAAAAAATAGTTCTCTTAAATTCCTTTTTAATTAGCAAAAGCCCAATTTTTCCTTTATAAAAATATTTACAAAATATTATTAATTTACCCTAATTAAATCTTTTCTATTCCAAAGAAATAAATAAATAGATAAATTTCCTTATAAATCCTCATTTAATTATATTTCCTAAGATAAATAATTCTGGGGCATTTCACAAACCCTCGAAGTTTTCATGCAAAACCCTAAAATTTCGATACAAAACCATAGATTCTCCCATGCAAACTCTAGATTCTCCCAAACCCTAGATTTTCCCACTCTTTCATTTTATTTAAAATCCCCCTTTTTTTCATCCACTCATTGATCATAGAATATTTAGGTCAATCCCACCTATGTTAGCCAACTTACTTCCCCTTGATCATCTTACTTTCCCATTTTTCTTTTTCATCTTTCCACCCCACAATACCACATTAAATTTTCTTACATGCATGTCTTAAAGGGCCACATCACATCACATCACATTTCACCGCATATACATATTAAACACATACCATAAGAAAGCACATAAGCATACCTCAACTCTAAGCTGTGTTACACATAAAATAGTTATAACAATAGTATACAATATACACGACATATCATTACATAGGCATCCAAGGCATATAAGACACATAGCACACATAAGGCCTTAGCTACACCCTTACCTAGTACGTCACCGGTCTTGGAGCACGCTTCTACGTCTCCTTAAGATTTGGATTGGTTTCACCCATAAGAGGGAAAACTAAGGATTAGTTTTCCTTCTACCAAAAATACTATTATTTCCTATTTTATTCTAAAATTAGGGTTACTATTATCAAGTGAAAAATAGGATTTTTATCCTCAAGTTAGCCTACTAGGTTATTACTAATCAAAATAGGTTTATATTAACATTTATAGCCATATTTATATTATAAAATCTAATAGCTTTATTTCTTCTAATAATGGTACTAACACTAGTTATAGAAAAATAGCGATATTAATAATAATAGTGAAACTAATACTCCTAATAATAGAAACCCTAGTATTTTTAAGGCTAAGGCTAATAATAGGGTTAGGAATAAAATAATAATATAATAATAGCAATACTAACAACATACTAATATTGCTAAGGATAATAATAATAATAGTAATATTTGAAATAATGATAATATAAGGGTTTGAATATTTTTACCATAATAATAATAGTGATACTAATACTAATACTAATACTAGTACTAGTAGTAGTAGTAGTAGTAGTAGTAGTAGTAGTAGTAGTAGTAGTAGTAATAATAAGATAGTAACAATAATAATAATTATTAAAATAAGGGCATTAGGAATATTATTAGCAATATTTGAATAATTAATAATAATAATAATATTAAGGTTTGATTATCCTTCTTTTATATCAACAAAACGATATCATGCCCAATCTAGAATCAATAATAATAATAACAACAACAACAACAACAATAATAATAATAATAATTGAAATAATAGTAAAATAGGGTTTCGACCCCTTAATAGTAATAATAATAGTAATATTTTGGGGATAATAATAAGCATGATAAATAATAGTAAATATGAATAATAACAATAATAATAACAATAGTAGTAACAATATAATACAATTAAAATGAATAACGAAATACCCTAGAACTAATTATTTTGAGATATGTCATTAAATAAGGATTTATTGGGAAATTAATTTAATTTAGTATTTTATTTGGATTAAGAGGGATTATGTAGGGCAAATTAATAGGAAATTATAAATATTTTTATAAAGGAGGAAAATTGGGCTTTTATTAATTAAAAAGGAGTTAGGAGGAATATTTTTAAAAAAGGCCCTAAATTAACCTAAAAATGAGGTTTAATATTTTTATTTAAATATTCTTATCCTGAATACCCCAAGAAAAATATTCTAAATATTTTATGTAAAACCAAAATCCTAAAAAATTTCTTTTTCCTCTTTTCTTTCTTTTGTTCTTTTCCATTATTTTCCTTCTTCTCGCCGGTTGGGCCTGCCCGCGGCCCAACTTCCTTCCTTCCTTCCTTCTCCTTCCTCGCGGCCCAACGTCGTTCGGCCTCCATTGCATAAGCGCGACGCAGCATTTCGTCCCTCGATTCGTTGAGACAATGCGTCGCGTTAAGTGACAAAATAATCGTTGCCAAACCAACAACACGACGCAACACTTTAACCCTCTACACGCGGAAACACCGCGTTTTGTTTAAAAACCTTATGACCATTGCCAAATCGGCCGGCTCCCCCTCCTTTCCTTTTTCCCCTAGACCGCTCGATCCACCGTGCCTGTCGTCTTCCTCCTCGTGCCAGGCCTGCAACTCACAGCCTGCACCGCCAACAGCCACCTGCCCGTCTGGCCGTCCTCTCCTGCCATCCCCGTTGCTTTCCTTTCCCATTTCGACCCAACCTGTTCGTCCTTCCCCTCACGCGTACTACCCCTTTCCTTTTTCCAACACCGAGCCAAACACACCCTACAATTCGCAGGGCATGTGCCGGCTACCACAGCCGGTCGGCAACCTACCACACCTGCCCCGCGTGCCCTCTCCTTCCTTTGTCGTTTCCCCCCTCCAAATTGCCTATAAATACCCCCCATTAGCAGCCATAGCCGATCTCTTTTTTTTCGAAATAGCCCCAAAACTTTGCCTTGCTGCCGCCCAAAAAGTTGAGCTTTATGCCGCCGCTAGTGATCGCCGCGACAACCGCCGCCCACCGGAACCTCCCCCGCACTTTCCTCTACAAAACTAAACCACCATCACCCCTTGCCTCACCCTGCACGTGCCGCCCCAGCCGTACGAAGTCACCACCCCAAGCAGCCATCTCCAGCCCTTCGCCGCCCCTCGCGCCACCTCCTACCACCACCCTCGCCGCAACCAACGCCTCCACCACCCTCCAAAATGCCCAGTAGACCTCCCTCTACCTCCCCATACCTTCATCTCCCCCTGCCTCCCTCTCCTTCTACCTCCCCCATTTTCCACCACCCTCCACCAACTTTGGCCGCCGCGCCAACCACCGCGCGCCGCCACTCCCAGCCACGCCACCACCCTCATTCCACCCCTCTTCACATGCTACATCTTCCTTCACCTCAAACACCTCTCTATTCCCCCTCCTCTAGCCTACACCTTGATCTTTCCACCTCTCTTCCCCCTCCATCGCCGCCGCCGCCGGTCCACCACTGACCTTAGGTGGTTTTCCAACTCCCCCAACCCCTAAAACTATTTTCTATAAGTGTTAGTAATTTTATCTCATATTAATGATATTATCCTTAATAATATTATTACTATTACTATTATTATTATTACACTCTTAATATTACTATGTATCATCCTTATTTTCCTAACCTAATTTCAGAGATAATTAACTAGGGTATATTATTAAAAAGGACACAACTTTAACATTAAGATAGTTATCCTTATTATTATTATTATTATTATTATTATTATTATTATTATTATTATTATTATTATTATTATTATTATTATTATTATTATTATTATTATTATTATTATTATTTCTATTATTTTTATTACTCTTATTACTATCTCTATCACTACTACTAATACTAGATATGGCTTATTATCATTACCTTACTACTATATGTGATAGGCATTTGAAATCTTATATTACTATTATTATTATTATTATTACTACTATTAGCATTATTGTTTATATTATTAATGACACTATTATTGCTACTATTACTTAAACCAAAGGTATTTTAGTAATATTGTTATTATCACTATTAGTACTACCTTTATCATTATCCTTATTTTCTTTACTAACATTGTTAATGGTGACCTTGTACATCATTACTTTTATTAATATAAACTTTTAAACCCTTAAGTTATTATTATCCAAAATATTACCTTTATTGTTATTATCTTTAGGAATAATAGTACTTTGTTGATATTGCAACTATTATATTGTTATTCGAATCCTAACACTATAGTTGACCTTAGTCTTTAAAAAAAAGGATGTTAAGGTTCTAGCACTATAAGCATTAGAGTTACTATTATTAGTTTTATTATTATTATTATCACTATTTAACTATAATTAACATAAATACTATTATTATAAGAATAGAGCTAACGGGTCTAATAATATAAGTGTAACAGTAACTATTAAAAATAAACATATTTTGACTAGTAATATTTAGTATACTAATTTTAAGGTAAAAACCCTAGTTTTCGTATAATACTCTCTTTAATAATAATAATCCTAATCTTAAACTAAAATAAGGGATATGGTACTTTTGAGGGAAACTAATACTTAGTATTTTCCCTTTTATAGGTGAACCTAACCAAAACCCTAAGGAGTTGTAGGAGTGTGCTACAAGCCCGGTGTCGCTTTAGGTAAGGATGTAGCTAAGGCCCTTGTGTGTTATGTGACTTGTATGCCTTGGATGCTTTATATTTCATGCTATATTTCATGCTATATGAGGTTGACCAAAATGAATGAAAGATGAGAACCATGCATGGAAATTTTAGGGTTTGCATGGAGACTTTGAGAGTTTACATGGAGTGGATAAATCTTGCATGGGGACGATCTTTACGTGATGAAAGTTGATTTAGGGTGTAAATAAGCTAAGGGGAGAGTTGTGGAGTGATTGGAGACTTGGGATGAAAAATATTACGTAGGTCGGTGTGAGGGTGTGTAAGGGACCCGATTAGGGTTTTGGGAGGAAGTAATAATCTGGAAATTGTGGAAGTAAAAATGATTAAGGGATAGTGGAATATGGATTAAGAGTGGATTTATTATGTAAGGAGTGAGTATGGGTGCCATGGGAGAGAAGGAATATTGAGTGAGAAAAGGGAAAGATTACTTGTGGAAGAAGAAATGTACTAGGGTTTGAGGTGGCTAACTAGGGTTTTCCAGTCATATGCGAAGTCGAGGGGTAAAGTGGTATGTTTGGGGATTAGATCTAATTAAGGTGAGATGTGGGGGATGGATGGAGCAATGGTTGTGTAAGTAAGAGGCAGTTAGGCCACATAGGTCTAATTAGGGTTTTCAAGGGAAAACCCCAGGGGGGCGATAGGAGGTGGAGTTGATGTCATAAGGTGTTGGGCCTAACCCACACCCGTAGGGGTTGACTTTTTCATTTAAAGGTAAGTGTAAAGGGAATGGATGTCGATGTGTGATAAGGAGCACACGAGTCTCAAGATATGGGACGGGCCCCTTGGGAGGATAGAAGTAGAGGGTAGTTGATATGCATGTCAAGGGTGGAAAGCTTTATCTAATAAGACACGAATAAGATACTAATTACTTAAAGAGTAAGACTATTGAGCCGGGGCCAGACCAATCCACCGGCATAATAGTGGCCAGGTGTCAGGGTGCCCTGGAGACCGATCCACCGGCATATAATAGTGGTTAGGTGTGTTCTGCCCTATAAGTGACCAATTCACCGGTATAATAGTGGGGGATCCCGAGCTCAACAAACCAAACATTATGCTGTAAATGAATCATGGGAAAGATACTACATATTTACAGTGAAACACCATGAGAGTTGGGGCCAGACCGATCCACCGACATAATAGTGGCCAGGAGCGTTCTGCCCTGGAGACCGATCCACTAGCATATAATAGTGGTTAGGTGTGTTATGCCCTATAAGTGACTGATCCACCGGCTATAATAGTGGGGTTCCCGTACTCGCATGGATTAACAAACATTATGGTGTGAAATGACTACATTTAACAGAGATTCATGAGGAATTAAGTCCAATTGGACCATAGCCGACCTTCATTATCTGGATTACTACGTGCAGCTTATGTGAATGTGCCATGTATGCTATGTTGTATGTTTGTATGTTTGGCCTTAGCGCATCTGTTACCTTACTCAATACGTAGCATACTAATCACCCGTTTCATGGGTACTGCTCATTCCCACGAGCAGAAGACCCATCTGAGTTTGTGCAGGTAGGGGACGACGTCTTTGATGCCTATGACACCTACAAGGCATCGGGTGGGGCTGAGAGTTGAACCTAAACTTGGCTTGGGGGTCGAGAGTGATTGGCCAGATTCTATTGTTGTCATCGGATTTCGTATTTCCATATTTATTTGTATTTGTGCTACGCTTCACGTTTTGGAAATCGTACTCTTGAGATGTAATCCTAAATCGTATTCTAATTTTTATTTGACTGATTTTCGCTAATGATTCATGTTGAATGTCGACCCATGTTTTTGATGTTTTGCATTTAATGTTGATTAGATCTAGCCTTAGCACTTAGTACTGGAACGGTAGGAGTGAACCGGTCTAGTACTAAGTGTGGTGGTAAAGCCCCCGAGTTTACAATTTTATCTTCACTTCCGCTAAACTTTTTGATTTAAACGAAATTTTTCAGTAGTAAATTTGGGGGTGTTACAAATAAGGCTTGCATAATTAGGGTTTAATGGTTAATAGGGTTTAGAGTACCACCTAGGGTTGGCAGTGATCAGTGGCGAGGAAAGAGGAAAAAGAGGGAATTAGTTGAGTGTTAGGAATAGGAGAGGGGGATTGAGTGTGGAAGTTGGGGTGGTTGAGGTTGCCCAAGTTGAGAGGATTGGAATGGGGGTGGTGGCACAGCTAAAGGTGGTGGTTCAGGCAGCGACACTATGGTGGCCGAGGGTGGTGGAAAGGGAGGAATGGAGGAGGAGAAGGAGGAAGGGGAAGGTAGAGGAAGGTCTTCAGGGAATTTTGGGAGGTGAATGAGGTGGTGGTTGCGGCAGGAGTGGTGGAAAACGTTGGTGCGAAGGGTGGCGGGGGGTGGAAGTAAGGTTGATCGGGAAGGGTACTTTACACGGTCGGAGTAGCTTATGCAAAGCAAATCAAGGGCGGAGGGTGGCGCAATTGGGTAGAGGGTGATGCAGGGAGCAGTTTGGTAGGTGGCTAGAGCGGCGGCACTAGGCGACGACGACGACGTCTAATCGGGAGGTGGCGCCAAGGTTGGGAATTTCTGGGCTGCAAGAAAGAATTCGATTTTGGCTACTTAAGGGGTATATATATAGGCTAATTGGAGGGGGAAAGCAACAAAGGGAAGCGGGAAAATAGGGCAAGTAGGATAGGGTGCACGGGCAAACCATGGTAGGCTGGCGCAGGTCTGCCATTGTAGGCCATGATTGGGTCAGGATAAGGAATGGGCACGCAAGAGGAGAGGGGTAGGTTGGTCAGGTCGAAGGTGAAAAATCAGGGAAGAGAGGGGAGGAATGGTCGATTGGCGGGCGTGGTTGGGTGTGGAAATCCAAGCGCAAGTCGGGGGGATTTGCAGGTGCGCATCGGGGAAAAAGAAGAAGAAGGGGGTTGGACCAGCGGTCCAGAAGGAAAGAAAGAAAGAAAAGAAAAAGGGGGAACCAGACCGGCCGAAGAAAAAGAAGAAAGGGGTGCGGCACGGGCATGGGGTGCGTAGGAGGAAGGAGGGGAACTGGGCTGAAGGGCTGACTAGCCTAGGTCGAGGGAAGGGAAAGAAAAAAAGAAAAGAAGAAGGAAGAGGAAAAGAAGAAAAGGAAGAAGAGAGGAAAAAAAGAAAAATAGGTGGATTGGGGTATTTAAAATATTTTAGTATTTTGGAATATTTAAAAATAATAATATTTTAATAAAATAATAATTAAATTTCTTTTTAGGTTAATTTAGGATTTTTGAGAGATTTTTCTTAAATTCTATTTTAATTAGCAACACAACCAAATTTTTCCTAGTTAAATTATTTATTATTTTCTCCTTGATTTGCCTTAATGAATTCCCTCTTATGTTAATAAAGTAATTTATTTAATTAATTTCTCTAACAAATCCTTATTTTGCCATAATTTCCTAAATTAGAATTTTGGGGTATTTCAAATATGGTGGGAGAAATTCGTGAGTCTCTCCCCCCTTTTTTTGTTAATGTAGTGCAACAGGTTGTATAGTATAAATTGCTTATATATACCTATAATGTGCAAAGTGTTGCACATAGCTTTACTATGCAACCACTGTCTTTATCATCATTTCTTTTCTTTTCTTTTCTTTTCTTTTTAAATTTTAAAATAAAAATATCTTTTACCAGGATTATTATAAAAATAAAAAATTATACCATAATATTTTTAAGATTTTTCTGTATAAATTGATGCCCATATTGATATACTTTTAATTTTAAAAAATAATTTATATACATATTTTTATCATTATTATACCAATCTTTCACTACTCTATTTTTACTAAATATTTCACCACAACTACATAAACTTCATCATATATTTAATAATTTTTCACCACTATTAAACTTATTTTTCATTTATTTTTGTTCATCTTTGATCAAAGTCTTATGCATATGTTTTACCACAATTAGACATATATTTCACCACACATTTATGTATCTTTCATCACTATTACACATCCTTTTCAACACTATTTTTCTAAAATATCAATGCATAAACTAATCTTTTACCACCACTGAACTGATCATTTACTAATAATGTATTGATTTTTATCAGTGAGTTGATCTTTTACTATTATTCTACGTAAAAATGAACTTTCACTACTAATATACTAATCTTTCATCTCTAATGTATTGCTTTTTCACCAACGAGTTGAACTTTCACCATTATGTTACTTAAAATTGATATTTCACTACTAACGTATTATTATTATTATTATTTTACCAATAAGTTGATCTTTCACCATCATATTTTTAAAATTTTCAACATTAATATAATTATATTTCACCAATTTTGTATATATCTTCATCACATTTATATATATTTTATACCAAATTTTCACCTATTTTTTATCATGCTACTTTTCCTGCTCAAGATTTCAAATTCATACCAATCGAATCCGAATTCAATCCACTTATAGCATCTCAACCCACTATTACCGTTGCCTTCCTCATACAATTCACCCAACTATTATCTTTATAACCTTCTTCTACGAATCCGAACTCAATCCACATCCACTTAAAGCATCCCCACTGTCTGCATGCAACTTTTGATAAAATTAAGCTCGCTCATGGCCACTTGTCTCATCTTCAATAATGAAGCATCTCCATCATCGATCACATTAAATAAAAACTCCAACCTAGTAATGTTACCGTCTATTATGAGTACTATGAGCAAGTTCTATGATGTCCTCATGTCAAGCGTGATACTATGTATTTTCTAAGTATAGATGTTGAAGGAACTAAGAGAATTTGATTTCCACTGCTTTGTTAGCTATTGATTGAAATTAGAGTTGTATCAGGATGAAATTGTGGGAGGAAGGAAATTAGATAGAATCGAATAACATAAATTGAAATTGGTAGAGGATTGAAGAAAATTGGTTCTTATATTGTCTTATGAGGTAAACAATAGCCAGAACCAAAACAGTGGAGAACTAGAACATTGGAGAACTATAACAATGGAGGAAGAAACAATGCAGTGGAGGAAATATCATTACAATGTAGTATAAGCTGCACGGTCTGGAACCATATGACATTGTATAGTATATAAATTGCATATGCCCAAAGAGCTACCATATTTGAATGAATCTAATGCTTTGAAAAATCTAGCCACCAATAAGAAATAAATGAAATTATGCGAGTCACGCACAAGTAAAATATAATTCTATGATTTCAGTTGTTATTACATAACTATAATACGTGAACTAAATAGGAGTTAAAATTCAAAACGTTTGCTCTCCCTGTAATAGATCTTTACTTTCAATTGGTGTCATTCCCGTCCAAAGATTACATTATCTATATAATACCCATATGATAGAATAATAGAATGGGGCAGATCTTGGTGAATTAAGTTGTCATATTTTTATGGTTGCAGATGTTGTATACAGTTTTTTTCTTCTAGTAACAGTTAGAAATTACAAACCGCTCACCCCCTTCCCTTCTACTTTTGATTGAATGGGGAAGCAGGTGAGATGATATTTAAGCGTAACTTTTAAAAGTAGAAATTGACAATATCAGAATCGAAAATGTTTGACTTAGTTTTTAATATAACTATCCAGATCGATCAAATATCCAAGCAAATAAAGATAGGGAAATAATAGTCATTACTTGGACAAGTTATCTTATATTTAGAGCATACTGCTCATTGCAACAGAGCGATAACTCTTGCGCTCCAAGCACAAATCGGAAGCATATTGCTCTAACTCCTCTTCCTTTATTATTCATCATTGGTGACGTACGTGTGTGTCTTTAGATCGAATTTCCTGGAAGATAACTATTTTCTTAAGCCGTTTTTATTTTTGATAATTCAAGGAGCTTTATTAATCAAAATAGAGAAGGACCACACCAGCAGTACACACCTACTAGCAAGCCACACGTCTACACATCGCAGACTTTGCAGTACGCACAAACAAGCTTTCTACGCCCAACAAAATCCACATCAGTACGTCATCCTATACCCACTCAAGCAGCTGTTCCAGTCCATCAAGAGGCAGAAATTAAAAAAAGCTGGACTTATTTGAACAATAAGGCCACCTCAAACAGCACTCAACCTTTCATCACACTATCCATTAGTCCTATTCCTCTCCAAAAAGATGCACGCAAAATCTCAATACATTCAGCTAAAGGTTCATATCCTCCATTGACGAATATTCGTTAATTGTTCATTAACACAATACTTGCACACCTACTATATATGATATGCATCAATAGGTCTATATATGATATCCCGACTCTTTTCTCCCCACTCAATAGACAGATTTGTTCGATCTAGTTACAATATTAGAGTAAAATATATTATCAATAGTCAACACTTCTCAAGGATCCTATACAAGCATCCAAGGGGATGAACTCGAAGATGGAATAGGTTTGCTAGTTAAGGGCATAAGCTTCCTAGATTGATGTCGCTTCGTGGGGACAAGTTTAGGTTGTCCCTTCAACTCTTCATAGGCTATCTCACTTTCACTATCAGCATCATCTACTTTTTTAAAAGCGGGATGGATATAAGCATCTTGCAGGTAACTCTTCAGATCCAGTGTTGGTTTCCCAACACGTTCCACTGTATCTTTCATCATCGCATCCTGGATATCATCAGTTTAGCACGCAGGTAATAAATGAGAAGAAACGTTCAAGCTAAACTGACATGTGATAAATACTTCGTAAGGGATGAAAAACAAAACATTACGGGAAGTGCAAGAAGGATACTTTTTCAAATATGTATCACAGATTCCAATATGTATACCTGCAGTGAGTATCTAATAAAAGCAGATTCATAGCGGCCTTGGCAAAGTTTATGAAACCATACTGTCAGCACTGTGAGAAGGATGAGAAATGGGGTTGACTGAGCTGCATTTTTTGTGCTTAACAACCCCATTAGAAGCAACTGTGATACAACCAGTGCAACAATGATACGTCGGTGAACATCAGGCCAGAATGCTGCACCACTCTCATATCTCTGACTATAGACATTAATTATCTGGCATTATAACAAAAAACGAAAAAAAGAAATTGCCTTCACATTTTCAAAAGCATCAAAATACAGCAGCTCATATATTTTGTGCAAATGTAAGTTTGAGAACGCCAACACATCAACTGTGCGCTAGAAAGGTTAATTATCAGCAAATTTTATATCAGCTTGCATAATAAGGAGACCTGAAGATAACATTTTCACAGAAAAGAATTGAGGTTTGAACATATTACATAAACCAAGGATACAGCCAAATATGCATGAAGCTAACTACTTGGTCCTATTAGAAAAGTGGATTTCTCATTAATCTAGCAAATTACAACTCATAATGCTTTGAACACCTCATTTTCATGACTGTCACCTCACTTCACCCTAAAAGATTTTTTTTAGAAACTAAATTTAGACGGTGTTAAAAACAGGAAGTTGGATTATTGAACAAAGATGATAAAACATTGCACAAACAATAGGAGGGCTAAGATCTTCTTCACAAGCTATGGATATTAAGTTTAGTCAACATCTAAATAATATAAGATATTGAAACACAACATTAGTTGACAATTACTGAAGCCCACAAATATAAACAGGTCTAGCACCAAAAATATAAATGGTAAGATTCAAGGCCATAGAATATCCGGATGGCAAATAGAAGGCCAAATGTAAAGACATACCTGATGCCGATACACGACATATGCAAGGGTGAAGAAAACTACTATAAAAGGAAGGAGAACAGGGGTCACCACAGCATATACGAGGCCAAGTAAGAAATAAAGCTGAATTTGGGGTTCATTGGCGCTAAATAAAAGGCTTCCTGGATCCATTGCCTCTTCCTTATCCTTATCAGTTTTGACCAAAAAGAAGCATTTCAGATGGTACAGGATCAGGGGTTTCAACATCAGAATCTCTCCGGCAATGCCAGCCCACCCATCCAACATAATATAAGTCATGAAGAAAGTTGCTTTCATTGGTATGCAAGCACCAATTATCTTTGGCATACTGCAAGTTTCAAACATAAGTAGCATGTCTTACTAAACACGTATTGGACAACCACCATGCAATTAAATTATTATTCTTTTACTCATAAAAAGAAATGAAATGAAGCTACGAAACTGAATTTTCCATACAATGATATGAATATTGATATGCAATTACAGATGAAAGCATGCATCAACTGTGACAGATTCACATGAGAAAATCAGCTAACATGCCCTTGAAGAACTGTTAAGAAAGTTGCCTCTCGAATAAACATGTAATCTATGATTATGGCAGCTTAAAAGCAAGTTATATACGAATGGCATGAAAACAGGCCTGTCAATGGTACTGGATCCTGCAGCAAAAGGTTTTTTGGATGAACAACTTTGACATGCATGATGATCTTTTGATGAACAGTGGATACGCAATGATGCTTCTTTGTATTCCCATAATGCTTTCACTTCAGCCTGGGCTAATCAAGAAACTGCACAGTGCAGACATTGGACCTGCCAGGTGGGTCATTGACCAGATGCCATCAATTTAATTGATTCCATCAATAATATGATTTGAGAACTCTCACCAGGGTATATGGTTTTATCTGAAGTTGCTTATCTGCTGTGTTGGCAGGCTACACCTCCATTCAGAAATAGGAAAAAAACAGGATTTCGGTGGCAATTGGGCCATAATAAGGTCAACATGAATCATCTTTTTCACAAGCCTACGTTCTCTGTGTAACTTCAGGACAGATAGTTAAACTTTCAATTTAGTATTACTGTTGAGGTAGAATTACAGATTACTAATATTATAACCTGCTTTAGTCTATGGTACCTCAAATGTATCGAAAAGAAAGTCTTCATAATAATTTGCACAATTTTTTATGAGCTAATAAAACTGCCATCAATATGAACACAATTTTTTATGAGCTAATATTGGAAAAGGGTACGACAATTAGCACATGGCAGATGAAAGAGAAAATGTTAGTGTAAAAGTGGAAATAAGAGGTTGAATTTTCCAAAACAGCTTTCTTTTTTATGCAAAAAAATACACCTAAAAAGCCTTTCTTTTTGATATGTCGGGAGTACTTTGTTTTCATTGGACTGCGTGAATGTTTAATTTTGAATTAGCACTTGAAAGAAGATAGTCTTATCCAAATCCAAAGTTAAAATACGCATGAAGAAAATTATCCTGTAGTATTTTTTCATTTTCCCAATCTTTTGTGTGCCGAAAACCTTTTTGCTTTTCCTTCCTATTGTTCTGTTTTTCTTAACTTAAAATACCCAAAACGTTAGGGACATCTTCACATTTTTTCACTATAATATCACAAAAATAAACTTAAGGTGGTATATTGTTAACACCAAAAAAAGAAAGGGAAAAAGGTGTGGTTTTTTAAGCCAAAAAAAAAAGGAGAGGTAGTTTACCGTTAATTTTATAGCATAATAGTCGCTTGAAGGTGGTTTTGATGACTTAATTCGAGAAAAAATGCCAACATGTAACAGTAGCTCATATTGGTAGTTACAAAAAAAGAAGAGTATCCATCCGCTGCTTCTCTTATTCATAGAAATCTGGTCAAACTCAAGAAGGTTATGACATGAATTGCAAAAGATTATGGAATTACAGAGTTAAGCATAGGAACCAATAGTTGAGAGTGAATACCCAATACAATGACAATCCAAACAATTGACCTTCAGATTTAAATCATTACTTCCATCAATTCAATATAGATTTGATTGCATGGAACTAAATTAGGTCTACTAGATTCAAGCAGTATGTCACTGATAATACTTTGAATAATTTAGGAATGTATGAATTTCAGAGTTAAACATAGGAACCAAGAGTTGAGAGTGAATATGCCATACAATGACAGTCCAAACAATTGACTTTCAGATTTAAATCAGTCCTTCCATCAAATCAATATAGACTTGATTGCATGAAACTAAATTAGGTCTACCGGATTCAAGCAGTAAATTACTGATACTACTGTCTACCAGATTCAAACACTATGTTACTGATCGTACTGTGAATATTGTAGGAATGTATGGATTTCAGAAAGATGAAAACAAATATATGTAATACTTAAGCAAAACATACTTGTTAGCAGATCCATGAAGAAAATTATTAAGCTGCTGAAAGGCAGTGCCTGTGATAATGCTCCCAAGAAATACATTTATGAATAAGAAAATATAGTATCTGGTAGCTGATCTCCTCTCCAAGGCTGATAAGGAGATGAAGCCCTCGAATTTAGACATAGTCATCAATATGGTTGGAAGATTGAATAGAAAAATCTTCAATACAATTCCAGGAAGAAATCCTTGAATAACTGATTTGATGAACTTTCTGCAGGATACAAGAGGTGTATTATGACAGGGACAACATTATGACAGTGGAAAAAAAAGGAAGGCCAGACTAGCATAACAAACTTTTCAACATAGACTCACAACCAAAAAAGATTAATGAGCCAACATTTAAATGCCCTAACATGTGAAAAGGCCAGAATTGATGTCCCTATATTACTACAGCACAACAAAAGGAATTACTAGCTTTAGCTATATTATGACAGGGTCTATTGCTTGCAATTAATATAAAGCTCCCTTCACATACAATTAAAGGTCAAAGCATCAAATTCCATGCATTTATATAATGATATGCAAAGTCATGCTATGCTAGACAATCTCAGAAGGTAACTGCATGATAAAATCTGACATATGTTGTTGCTAGGATTGGCACAGCTTAAAGCCCATATAATATTCTTACGTAATATAGTTTAAACTTCTATTCCCCGTTTATTTTCCTATTCCATCTATATTGAGGGAAATTGGGGAAAAGGTCACTACTAACTCACAAGCAAGTATAGGTGAGGTTGAATAAACCTGGACCCACCTACCCCTACCCCTCCCCGTGATCCTGCCAATAAAACCTGCAAACAAAGAATCCCTCCCCGCCCCCGGGTATCCTGCCACTGGAAGGATCTATAATGTGTCATTGTTGTTATATACATGAGGGGATGGGGTTAGGTAACAAAGAACCCCTTCCCAAACCAAGTCTTCTGGATGAAGATATTTCTGTCATTTTACTGCTAAAACAGTGTCAATGCTCATGAGCTTACAAGATCAGAAAATATACGACCATATTTTTGCTTCAAGGTTAACTGCATTTGTACAATGCTAGGATCTCAATAATCACGTTTGCCAAAAATTGGAAAACAGACAGTCTACAGCAAGACCATTTACAAGGAAAAACAAGGCAAATGGTTTATATTATATGAATCAATCATATACAAACAAAATCTCATCCTAAAGATATGGTTAGAGATTGGCAAGCCTTGAATAAGTGTTTCCGTATTACTATGCTTACGAAGATCAAAATTTGAACTGGGAAAGTAATTTGGAATCTTTTACTCACGCTTCAATAATAGGCTTCACAAAGGGGATTGCTTTCTCTACGCCTTCAATATTAGCTAATGACTGTACAAATGCAATTGGAATCATGAAGAAAAAAACAAGGACGAAGAAAGCTATAGCAATTATGAGCCTCCTGCTGTTGAGTGAAACATAAGGAATTGCCAAGTTACTCCAGTAAATATCACGGGGTTCTGGTGCCCACTCAGTCAACCAGATGGTTGGATTTCTGGTTTGCTGAGTTTGTGCACAGACAGCTGCACCCCATCGAGTTCTGAATGTGACAAAAGCCGCAGACATGATGGCTTTAGGATTGTCAGCAATCAAATCTCTCTCCGTGGATATCTGGCAGCATGGATACATTGTAGTTTATAACTGAAAATAATTCATGAAAACAGCATTATGTGCGTTCTGAGAAAATAATATACTAAATTAAAGCATTTTATAGAAATGAAAAAATCCTCACAAGCCTTTTCAGTTAATCTGTGGAATGTGCTACACGTATTCAAGTCAGGTATAATTGCAAAGCTCCACTAACCTATCTATACTTTAAGGAATTTCAAAGGCCAAAGCTTGTCAGAAGAGCAACAATCGTTTCTGTCATTGTACCAACAAAGAACAAAAGGAAAGGACAAACACGATGTTTTATATACTGAAACTGCAAGATCAATAATTGCGGCTGTGACTTTACCATATACCACATCTTGCATACAGGAAAAATTAACAATGTCATTCTGCTTTTCTCCCAACATAGTTATTTACACATACTAGCTGTCTTATGAGTATTGTGATTATTTTGTAAACATCATGATCTTAACAAGCCATCACTAGCATTAGCCAGTTGATCTGAGGCCGGCCTTGTACATCTGGATCTCCCCAGACCTTGTCTATGACTGGATTACTGGGTAGCTGCTGCTGCTGCTGTATCATAATCTTAACCAGCGACAATATATATACAGACCAATTGCAGGTCAATGTATCACAGAACTACTCCACAATTAACAGGCCACAACATATAAACCCTGTACAGAACGTGCCATTCACACAGGTATTTTTCTGTATTATTGTTTTCCTAAAGAGCAAAGGAAATGTTTAGGACAGGAAACTGAACACTCAAGTCTTCTAAGAATGTAAGAGAAGCCCAATCATCCATGCACCAAATGTTAGCATCTTATGCAACTACATGTGGTAGATATCATCATGTATGCAATATAAAAGCATGAGTAGCAAAGTGCTTACTTCTTTTGACAGTATTTTAACCGCAGCTGTATAATGATAAACGGAGTCTACACTTTTCCCATAAAGGCCTAAATAACCGATCTGTTTAGCCACAAAGAGATCAATTACATATATTTCATGTAATAATAGTGCAGGACATGATTTTCCAAATTGAAACAGATGTTTCAAAATTTATTGAATGCAAAATTCAATCAATGTGTTAGCTAAAATCAACCTTTGAAGAGGGCCTTCTCGTTGGATTCCTCAATATTTTAAGTGTATAGTAATCCAGCCAGTTCTGCATTCTCTTCTGCTTGTTGACTAATTCAGAAAGCTTATTTGCATTATATAAAACCTGCACAAAGAATGAGCATACTCGGAGTAATAATATCCTGGAGAGCAGCAGTATGGAATCAGAGAAGTCTTGATCCCTCTGAAATGACAAGAAAAAAGTGTCTGTATATTCATTGTTCTGGCTATCAGACATCAGTCTTTTACAATTCTCCTTTGTCCTGAGTGTGCTCACAATATTTAGAATACTAGGTTCATGTAATAGTTTAAGATTTGCAAAAATATATGAAATTATAATTATATGCATAACATAAAACCAAAAGGATGTTTGTAGACTCCACAACATAATAAGAAAATATGTTAAATAATCTTTCAATACTTCAACTTTATGCAATAAAATCAATACCTGATGAGTGAGATAATGGTCTGGATGGTTCACTTTGAAGAAATGATCAACAAGCTCTCCAATTGTTTCATCAGGATCTAAAGGCACATTTCTAACTAGTACCTGGAGAAATGGTAAGTTTGTTCACCAAAAGCAGCAAGTAGTCATCAGTATTCACAAGGATATATCATCCGCTCAAGCTTACCCAAGTTCTCCTTCTAAGTTCTTAGATAGATGATAACCATGAAGAATCATTCTTAAAGGCAGATGATTCAATTGAAAAACAATTAAGAATCATTCTTAAAGGTAGGAGAGTCAATTGATCCAAGTGGTTATCAAGCCTTAACTTCTCAACTGTTTTTCTATTTTGTGGAAGAGAACATGATTATGCTTCAAACTACTATTTTTATCTGAATTTTATTGCTACATTTAATCTCCATATATCAAACAGTTTGCTCTCTACAAAGAAAACATAAATACAGGAGTAAAAATCTATAGAATGACAAATGGGAAAAAAGCATCTTCAATCTTAGTTATATCCATCAGTTTTCTAATTTCTTTGGAAGAAATTATGCATCCAAAGATCTCATCAAACTTCTTTAGTTCCAACAGAGTTGTTAGTAAAGTATGCTGCATATGAATGCGCTTGGCTTTCATTGATCAAGATGCTAATGCAAGCTCAAGAACTCTTCCAAAAGAGGAGTATTTTAAAAGGACTTCCAGAGTTACTCTCAAAATTTTGTCCATAATTCTGGTTTGGTGATGGGTGGACAAAAGATGCTGATGCACCAGGAAGAGGGACTGAGCCTAAACACCATCATTATGCCTAATATACATGGTTTTATGATAGTTTGGACACTTATACTTCATATTGCTGTCAGCTATCATTGGAAGAGAAATCTCAATTTTCAAGACCAGCATTGCCTTTGCATGAGGAAAGATGGTATAGAATACCTAGTCAATTTTAGTAGTTTGCCTATTTTTTCCTTCGTGAAGGCATATACGAAGAAACGGGGTTATTATTGCTATGGAAAGAAGAATTATAGACCATAGGCTTGTTTCATGCAAATCTTTGTATTAAGTCGCAATACGAAAGCAATCACTACATGGCTGGTTCACAGCCTTTTACTTCAAAAAAGTGACATCATGCAATTCATCGCTAAAATTTCATCATTAACTTCGCAGATAGACAGATGACCAAACATAGCATCCACTGAATCAAATGACAAAAGTCAAGCATATCTATCTGCAGTCTTGAAAGAAAAGCATAGTTGATGATAAGAGATAACAAAAAAAAAAGGAAAACAAAATATCACAAAGTGAAAGTAATGATAAAAACAGAGGTAATAAAGAGAAAAGAAAAAGAAACAAATTTAACATCTAGCTGTATCCACTAGGATAATCTTTTAAGAGTACATCCTTCTTAATATAGTTGATACATTAAAACCAGATTCACTCATAAAGAAACCAAACTGCCACATTGACTTAATGGTTCAATCACATGTTCTCATCCAAACTAACTACAAACATACATATAATAGAGAGGTGGTAGGTTGACACATGGGTTATAGTACCGTGAACTGGTCCGGTCTCCTTCCATAGGATGCAAGAAAGTGCAATCTCATTGATGCAACAATCCCGTACTCCTTTCTCAATATATAGCATGTCCAGAATGTAAAGGCATATGCCATCATTATATGTATCCAAAATCTGGTCAAAATGATATATTAACATCACATTTTGTTGCACAAGCAGCAAATAAATGCCTTCTATGGGAAAATCATATTTATTCCACACTGCCAAGTCAAATATATTTTCTAGGGACAATCTGTTTAACCAGCATACAATTTGAAAAGCAAAATACAGGAATCCGTATATTGAAAGCTTCTTCCATGCTTTTGTAAGAATGAAAACAATTTAATCGATGAAAGGCTAAAGCAACTATCCATCCAACTCTAAAAGTGACTCATTTATTTATATTCAAACATCAATTTAAAAGTTGAACCCGAATCTGAAACTCCAAGTGGTTGATCTCTTCAATCTTATAAGTATAGAGCAGCATCATTCAATAATTTGCACAAAAAGTTAGTGACTGATGGTAAACAATGATAGCATTAATGTTGAAAGGGGGCAAAAAAAGCCACATGAAGTAGCAGGGAGAGCTAACCAACTATGACACGAGATAACCACTCTAAAATGGAATGATGAAGAAGTACTACATTTAGAAAGGACAGGATTAAAGTCAAGCCTGGAGTATAAAAACCAACAAACTGATGTTGTTAAACCTTGTATACAAGATGCATCTAGCATTCAAGTTCAGTAATGATGTAGCTATGCTAAACTAAGAAGAGAACACTAAGCATGATTTTAGATATTTACAGAGAAAGGGGTGGAAAAATAAAAGATATGCAGTATATGTTGATTCACATGTCATATTCTTCTCTCTCTTTTCCTACAAAAGAGCAATAGCATCTTTCTTAAAGGCAATAGCATGTAAAGGTATGAACACTACATCATCAAAGAGCTCTCATCTAGATACAAACCAAGAACAATTACAAAACATATTTACAGGTTCCATAGAAAAGTAAACTTACCTAGGTGATCCTGCTGAAATATTTGAAATTGAAAGCTTATCTATGTTGTTAATAGCTATATCAGAATTCTTTAATGTCCCATTTGTCCAATTAACTGGAACCAATATCGTAAATGCAAGGATTGTGATGGGCACAAATATTTTGAGCCTGCAGTGTCACAACAGTTTGTGAAACAGTCAATTAACACATATGGTCTTCATAACATAAATCAATGTTTTTTACAATGGTAGATAAATATTCCCAAGTAAAAGGAACTCTAAAAATAAGGTGTTTATTGACCAGAAGAACAGCTCTAAATCATAGATTGTCAAGACACACGAGGTAACTGAATAGTATGAAACATACCCAATCAAGTAAATTCTCAAGTAAACTGCAGCATCCAGACCTGCATGCTGAATAAGCTCAGGTTCTGGCATTTGTAAGGCAGCAGGCATCCAGTTCAAAAATTTCAAATATGATATGAAATCCAAGTTGACAAACTTTCCAACAAATGCACTACTGCTCCTTGGGCTGCTTCTCATACCACTCAAATACCATTTTGGAAAGTAGATCCTGTCGTTCACAGGCTGTATTCGAAGTATAGCAAAGGCAATGAAGAACACAAAGGCAGTGAGAATATTAATTGCAGCTGCCACTCCTATATCACTGAGCTCGGCCATTGACCTGGTTCAAAAACCAAAAGAAAAGAAAGAAGGCATTATTCTACATATACCTTCTTCTTATTTTCTTTTTTAACAATATTCAATTAGCATCCACTGAGAAATTTCAGTAAGGAAAACAAATATGCACAGGATATCTTTCACGAAGAACTTCAACATCATAGAATAACCAAGTCCTAACCTTATGGACCCTCCACCTCCAGTTGGAACAGCACTCTAACTATTATGATTGAAGCAAGCATCTAACATCATGGGAGCATGCACCAAATAAAGATCAGATCTGAGCACACATTCACCTTCCATATATTAAGTAAAGAAGCGAAAGAAATTGCACGACCAACAAATTCAGAAGATGATTATTGTACATGTAAATCCATCCGTTGTAGGAAAAAAATTGCAAAATAATAGGTTATTTCTTTTTGGAGGAGAGAGAAAAATAAAACCATAAGCTATATCAGATGTTATAAAGAGGTCGCCCGAGGCAGCTAAAGCTTTTTAATTACTACTAAGGAGAAGACTGATTAAACAGGAATGGATGAGGGGTATGGCCTAGTTCTTTTACATCTATAGCTCTAGCACAGTTCACAGAGGTGAGGATAGATAGCCAAAAGCAGCAAGCTGATCTGAGTATACAATTCAAATCAGATATCTACAACTGCACATACCACCCTACAAGATTAACGCACAGGAATCTGGACTTTAAAACTTTGTTATAACAATTAAACTTGCACGAAAGTTAGATAAGAACTCATCAACAGTCTTAAGAAAAAAAAGACAGAAAATAGACTATTTGCCATGTGAACGATTTGCCTTATTCGCAACGTAGGAAAGTAGAAAATTTCTTCTTCTCAAAAAGGCGATCACGAATGAAATTACTTAGATCATCCGAACCAAAAATGTTCAAATTTCCCAACCCCCACAATAGGAGACGAACTAAACCATAATTCCGGCTACCGGAAACACAAAAAAAAAAAATAACAAGAGCAAGAAGATAAAAGTATTCAGTTCCAAAGATCAGTTCATAAAAACAAACTATTAATTTTCTAACCTCTCTGAACTCTTGCGTATCGATCGCTCCTCGAAACAGTAAAAATCTACTTCAAATTATAACACCAATTTCCACTTTCATTATCGCCATCAACTTAAGCAGAGGACAGGTAAACAGCTTCAGCACCTTGCGAAGTGCCGTTTCCCTGTTTTAGAAAGAGAAAAATAAATCAATAAGCGCTCTCATAGCCGCATAGGAGACGAAAGTCACCCAACGAACAGTGTTGTACTATTTCGGCGTGGAAATCGAACGTCTACTTTTTGGCGCTTCATTCTGAAACAGCGCAAGAAATGTTGGACTGCCCGTCCTTTCAATTTGAGGGACCCACGGCCGTGGACACTTTTTGTTTCCGTTATTGCACCATGCAATGGCATAATTATGTATCATGGACTTTATATCTTACGAAATACTGTTGAATGGTGGGAACACTAAAAATCTTATAGCAATACTATTTCTGCTGATGCTGCTGTCAATTTTTTATTGGATGAATATGATCATAGAATATCATAATATATATATATATATATCTTACAAATATAAAGGACAGAGATAGTCATAGCATGTATACATAAATAATTTATTTTGACGTGATTTATGTATTTAAGGAGCAGAAGGAACACCCGTTTATAATTATGAATATCCATAAAGAGCTGACACATTATATTTTACTAGGAATCAAAATCTTACCCAACGAATTGTTGCGTGAATTACTGTAATTATTTTATTATAATAGTTTATATATTTTCTTACACATAATATAAGTACTAGAGATAGTGTAATTCAAACCTTTATCCTCATAAAAAGGAGCTGAAACCTTTTTTACTAACCAATAAATCTATATATATAAGTAGAGTGCCATTAAAAAAAATATTAACTAACTTTTTAGTTTATTACTCAAGTATAATTTTTAGTTAAAATTAAAACAGTTAATTAATATTCATTTATATCTATATCTTATATTACATTTTATATTTATATATAAAAGATAAATTTATGTAAAATAATAATAACATAAACTTATTGTAAATATTCTATTTACATATTATATATGTGTAATTTATGAATGTATATTATATAAACTTATGGGTTTAATACTCCACCTCCTTTCATATTGTCTAACTCTTTCTTATGATAGATGTAATAAGTATGGGTATTATATATATGAGATATTGTAAACTGTAAATGGAAGAAGAAATCCATACATATGAATGAGAATAAGAAGTCACATTCTCTTTTTCTATCTATATTATTCTATATCTCTCTTTGAGTTTATCAATATTATAACTCGTTATCAATACGATTATGTTCTAAATGAAATATATATATATATATATATATATATATATATATATATATATATATGTATGTATGTATGTATATATGTATGTATGTATGTATGTGTGTGTGTGTGTGTGTGTATGTATATACACTTATGTGTTGATTTTGTTCGAGATGTTGGCAAATAACCATGGAGTTGATGTTAAGTTTGATCGATGCTTGATAAAAGGGAATGTTCTATATTTATTAGTCATCATATCATATGAATATGATTATTATTTGTTATATAAGACTAATCTACCCTTTTATTTCTTATGTGAGATCTCAATTTTTCCAAGCATATGAAAGGTCGCATATGAAAGGTCACACATGTGACATATCTTGCAATCAAGTAAATTTCTAGAACATTGATCTCCCGCTTAGTTTAAATTAATTAAGAGTTTTAAGGGGATATGGTATGGTCCTAAAATTGGTTCAGGATAAGTAAATTTATTTTTATCTTCGCTTTACTTTAGTCTTATGCTAATTGATATTTTTATTAATTTTAATTATATATATTGGCAATATGTAATTTAATTTGATTGTATGTATGATGATATCCCTTCCAATTATAAAATGGAGGGTAGAAATAAATGACAATAGAAGGCTAAAAGTCTCTTGTTCAATAAATACAAATTGGATCTAATATGATCAATTAAAAGATTAAAAGTGATGGAGTGGTTGCTACACCGCCCATCACCATCTGTAGATCTCTATCACTTGAAGATGATGGAAAGACATCTAAAGTGGCAACATTCAGAAAATTACTTAAATTTAAACGTGATGGATTGGCAGTCTCATCACCCATCACTGTATACATATCTTATCACTTGAAGTTGGTTGGAGAATATAATGCAAACCTCTATTATCCTAAATAAATGGAGGGCCACCAAAAATGGATAAAAATTTTCCATACACCCAAAGTATGAATAGGTGATTTCACACAAGTGTTGGTAGAAGCATGAAGCTCCCAACCAATTGTATTATTTACAAATATGCATATGAGGTACAAAAGAAAATGATACAATTGAGTTGAAAGCTAAAAGTTTTACCTAATGATTAAATGGTCCTAAAGACCTTATGTACAATTCGATATTGAAGATCGAATGATTAAAAGGTAACTAATACCTTATGTGTAATTTGATCAAGGAGATCAAATAATTGAAAGTATTTTATGACTAATGTAATATTGGTAAAGAAGATCGGATGACATTAAGTATCATAAGTGTTTTTCAATCCAAAAGATCGAACTATTTATTTGTCTATAGACCCCCACACTAATTTTATTTTTGCATTTTCTAGTTATGTAATTTTCATTCTTGCAATTTAGTTTCTGTAATTTTAAGTTTCACAATATTTAAAGCATATATTTTAATCATGAAGTAGTGATGATGGATTTGTACATGATTTATAATAACTTATTTATGAGACTATACGCCTACTTTGTAATTGGTAGTGGTCAAAACCTACCATAGTCAAGTCTCCTCCAGCATCGCAATGGTTGGAGTATTTACAATAGTCTCCCTATTATATTATAATTTTAGTGGGTAGAGATATTTTGATAGTTGAAGCCTAAAGCTTCTTATCTAATAAGTAGTTTAATAGTTGAATCTCAAAGCTTCCCATTCAATAATTAGTACAATTGATGAAACATGAAGTTTTCCATTTGATATAAGTAATTTAATGGTAGAGGCTAAATGCCTCCCATGTCATATACTCGAATACAATCTAGAAGGTCAATTTATCTTATTGAATAGTCATTATACATTCTATTTTAAGGATGAAGTATTTTATGAACTTATAATTGATAAGAATGTACACGTGCATGTGGCATAATAAATTTATTAAAGGGTTTTCTAATTTAATAATCAAATAACAAATTGTGCATGATATTGTACCTAAGTTCCCAGATAACTTGCTATGGTATATAAGTATTTGATTGTATTATTACCATCAAGATTGGCTAGAAGTAAGCCCAAGATAAATGCACAATATATACATTTGGTATATGTGAAAAACTAAAAGGTATCACCAACCAAAAGCTAGTAGGCCATAAAATAATATCTCGGTGGCATGAGAAATGAGATCACATTAGTGCACCAATGATAGGAAAGATCATTGAAGCTTGCACAAACACCCACATAGAATTTCAAAGATTCATTTTTTAATTGGTGATCTCATATAAATGACATATTGTTCTTAGCAAATTTACAGTCGTGATAATGTAAGAAAATGCAAAATCACCGATGTACTTGAAATAATTCAAGTTGACACATATGGACTATTTTAAATTTACCATGGTATATAATGATGCATCAGTGTAAGGTCACATGTTATATTTTGCAAAAAATATTATTGTATTGGCACAAAAGTGAATAGTCATCCAATTGAGGTAAAAATGCAATCAATAATTTAAGATGGAAGCAAAATTACCCCATAGAGTTATTGATTATACATTTGATTCGTAGACCCTTGTTAGTAAGGTCTATAAGTGATATGTCAACATACATGTAATGATTGTTGGTATGTACCAATTACATATCACATCAACCCTTAAGTCAAGTATATTAATATTATTGTATGAGTCTTATGTGTGCTTATAACCCCCCATAAATATGAAATTAAGACACAAAGGAGGTTATAAAGTTTTTTCCCTCAGCCTTAGGGGGAGAGAAGAGGAGATTGAGGTTATAAATCAATCAAGCACTTAGAAGATGTCTTCCATGAGATATGGACCCAAAGAAAAATTAAAGTGTAATTGATTATACTTATACTTGCTAGATGTAGCCTAGATATAATTTTCATTTGTTATAGCCAAGAAATTATGAAACTAATATGTGTTTTGACTAAAGTTTCAACTTACATAGAAGTCCTTGTGGTGAATTCAAATAAATTAATAACAAGTACAGTACAAATACACTAGAAGAGCATGGTAAGGGTCCAAAGAGCTAAAACCTCAAAAGATGAGTTATAATCCTTTAAAAGTATACAAAACTTACCATATTAAGTTGGCATGTCCATATGGATAGAATCTGAGAATAAATCTCGCCAGTAAATGAAGTATCTATTAATTATCCTTACATCGGTGTAAGATGGTATGAGGTAGATATTAATGATGTATTTACCTAAATAGTTACAATTGATAATGGATAAAAGTGATAACTATTCTTGATTCATTATGAAATGTTATTTGATAAATTATTATCAAGTTAGAATAGTTAAATGTATCCGTTTAATGAGCGTGATTTGTATGGACAAGAAGTTCAACATTTGAAGTTGTCAGACCAATTGGCTATAAGTGGGTGTTTTTAAATAAATTATTTAAAAGTCAATTTGGTGACACATATATTTGTACAAAAGCCCATATTTTATCCCTGATAGGGTTTTTATTGGTGAAGTTTTTAAATGTAAACACTATGAAAGTGTGCTTTTATATGCAAATATAACCATATATAATATACATATGAAGCATACATACTAGGTTAAAGGAATAAAATTGTACTCTTTTCCTTAGCCATGATTTTATCCCACTAGGTTTTCCTGGCAAGGTTTTTAATGAGAAAATATTTTAGAGATATTCTCTTAAGGGGGAGTATTGTAAATATTAAAAGATGTACATCCAAGGGGGAGTGTTGTGAATATTCTATTTAAATATTGTGGATGTATATTTTATGAATGTATATTGTATTAAATCATAGGTTTAATACTCTCATTAGTACCATAAGTTGTAACAACTTCTCCATTATAATTCTACATCCCAACTCTATATGTCCTCTACCTCATTTCATATTCTCTAACTCTTTCTTATGATGAATGTAATAAATGTGGGTTTTATATATTTGGGATATTATGAATTGTAAATAGAATAAGGAATCTATACATATTAATGAGAATAAAATTCACATTCTCTCTTATTGTCTATATTGTTCTTTATATCTCTTTGAGTTTATCAATATTACAACGGAACTAACTTTTCGTCCATAACTCATGTCTAATTTTTAGCTAAGATTTAAAATAGTTAATCTCAATAATATGTATATGTTATCATGCTAATAATTAATTAATTAAATTTATATGTTGTCTTTCTACTAATTAATTAATTTTAAATTTAAAATAAAATAAATTTATAATAAACATTAACTAGCTTTCTCGTACATGACCTATGTCTAATTTTTGGCTAAAATTTTAAAGAATGAATCCCTATAATATTTATATATTACCATCCTACTAATTAATTAAATTTCAAATAAAATATTTAAATCCACTAATTATCAACTGAATTTTTTTTTATAACTCTCCTATACTTTAAATTATCAAGTTGGTAATGAGAGGTTAAATAACTCATCAACAACATTATCTCTTCTATTTTTAGTTACAATTTAAATTTGAAGTTCAAAGCCCATATTTATAGTTTTATACTATATAATCAAGTTCATTATTCAAATATTTTCAAATGGTTAAAAAACTTATATTTAATTTATTTAATATGGATAAAAAATTTAACAAAAAAGGGTAGAAAAAATTACCTCTTTCTCCTATACATTTTAGTAAAAAATTACTTTTCTTTTATATTCAACCCTAATAAATTTAAAATCTTTCAAACAAAAAATTTACAAAAAAAATGGTTTCAATCTTTCAGAGGTTAAATTACTCATCTATAACTCTCTCACTCATATTTTTAGTTACAACTTAAATTTAAAATATATAGTCCCTAATCTACATACTTAATCAAGTTTATATTCATATCTTTTTAAATTTGCTATTACATTATCCACTCTATCGTTCCTTTTGGTTTCCTTTAAAATTTTATACCCACAATATTTACACAACCCTAAGCCAACAAATGTCGGAAAAAGTATGTTATTTCTCTCTCTCTCATGATATACATACATACATACATACATACATTGTTGAATTTCATTTTACTTTAATAAATTTTAATTTATTTAAATATTTAATTTGTAAAGAAACCTCCATTGCGGGATTTAATATTTTCATTGTAAAAGGGTAAGAGAAAATAAAAGCCAATCAATTATTCATGTACAATAAAAGTTGAAACAATGATAACTACATATCAACAATATTAATTGCAATAACTATTTATAATATAAAAAAACTTCTTTATAATAAATTTTTAATTTTCTAATCAAGTTAAAATGCATAAAGTTATGTTATTGTAAATATAAATTTGATAATTAAATAGTTAAATTCAATAAATTTATTATTCAATGATATATATGAATATATCATCATGTTATATTTAATCATATATTCTTTTGTTTTTGAGTTTTACTTATCGTCTCTTACTTATCAAATAGTTTGTATTATGCTTAAGACTAAATTAATAATAATTAAGTTTTTATTTCCAAACCTAAATAAAACTCTTGGAAAGGAAATATACTAATAAAAAAAGTTATAACATTTAATAACATTGAATAATACAAAACTTTATCTTATATTTTCAAGCCAAAACTATTGTTTTTATAAATAAATTAAATCTTATTTATAATCTTTAAGAATGCAATCAGTAAAATCGTAGCCGTACGAAAATGGAGATACACAAGTATATTTATATTTTGCCAAAACCAAGGACCAAAAACGAAATACGGAACTTCGAATCAGCCTAGTTTGTGTAGAACATAGCCGTCGATAATAAGTGTGCCATAGATAGTGGGTAGCAATACATGTTAGTGGTTGTGGATAGTGGGCAGGCATAATTAGTGGGTACTATTCATATCCTTTAATGGGTTGATCGAAGGAGTATACGCAAAGCTAAATCTGCACGAGTCACACTCACACATTATATTAATAACTATTATTATTTTCTTATATGGCTTATGCCTACTTGCTCCTTTTCCTTTCTATCAAAATTCTAAGTTCTAACACACGTCACTTGGCTTCAGATTCTTAATATTTTATTGCTGTGACTCCTCAATAGACAAATACTGACTTCCGTGATGACCTTGTAGACATCTAAACTCGTCATTCATAAATTATGAAACTTGTTGTCAAGTACATGCTTCAAAACTATTTTAACATATATGCAATCTTTGAAAGAATGCCGATATCAATTTTTATACCATGTAATCGGCTGTATCATCCAACAGGACCAACACCATACAACATGTTGATACGTCAAACTATAATGTCTTTTTTTTTTTTTGTTCTTTACTTCTGTCCAATGGTATCTCCCTTCTTTTTTTCAATTTTACAACTATAAATTTTGAACCAATTAAATATCCTCCGTAGAAAACTCATTGCAACTTATTTGAATCCAACATACAATAATTTATATTCTAGATAAAACAAATGAGTATAACATTTTGGTGAAATTCCTTCACCATTTCAGCCATTGATATTCCTTAACCGCAAGTCAGTTTCGAGATAACATGTACGATCGATCCCACAGGAACTAAAAAATGAGTTGATCTAACTTTTATATGTTTAGACTACCAAATAGTTGATTAATTGAATAATTCTAAAAATTATAAGAGTTGCAATAAAAAGAAAACACCCAAAATATAAAAATACAAAAAGATCAATAAACTATAAAAGACGATGGCTAAGGTTCTGATTACATTTCCTAATTTATAATATGCGAAATAATTATGTAGATCCTAATCCAAAATGTATGCTTAGTGTACCAACAAGAATAATTATCGCTACACTTTCTCAAGCCACAATAACATTTTACCAATTACTTGTCCAACTATCTCTGACCTAGATTTATATGGTTGTTAAAACAATAAGTTTAATTATTTCCCCTTATTGTTGTAGAAATTAGATTAACATCTTTTGACCTATTAATTCATAATCTCTAATTATATTATATAGATCTACTAATCATTTCATCTCTCGATCTCAATGGAAATTTTCAATATCAAAAGTTGATCAATATTTTGACTAAGACATTCAAATACATCACATTTCACACAAATACAAACTCAAATTAGGACATACTCCGAAAATCCAATACATATGGATTGTGAAATTCTCCCTTCACCTTAGCATGAGTAAATTAGAAATACATAATGACAAAATCAAACGTATTAACCATATTTAATAGATCCATAACGAGAAATATATGAATTGATAAATTAATCTTGAAATTGTCAGTTCTGATCAACAATCTCCAATTTAAAATTACAAAGATAGAAAACCTTTAGATTGTTTTTTTTCTTCTCTCACTTTCGATTAATGGAGGTGTGCCCAATTAGTCTCCAAAAACTCCTCCATAAAACCCTAAAATATTCCTTTTGATACTCCCCTAAAGTATCTCACAACCAAATCCTTTAGTTATATAAACAAAAGGAAAAATTGTGAAAATTTTAAGCAAGACATGGCCATGTCAAATGACAAGGGCCCCTTGTGTCGTGCCACGCTTTAGCATTTTTCTCTTGTGGTCGACATAGTTGTGTCAGACAATACAGGGTAATACAACTATGATAATGTATCATATTTTGGCCATAACTTTTTTGTTCAACATTTGATTGATTTAATTTTTGATGTGTAAGAAATATAACAAAAAGATATACAACTTTTATTTTTAACATATTTCTAAATTCGGATTGCATTATGGTTAAATATATCTATCTTTCCATCCTTTCACACTTTGAGTTCTCATTTGTTTAAATTATTGTGTTTTAGCTCATTTTGTTTCCAATTTCTCTAAATACCTTTAAAATATAATCAAGAGCGGTAAATGATAGCAAATGGACTCAAGTATACAAAATTCATCACATAATTATATTAGTTATTTTCATAGAAACTCCAATTGACCAACATAAGTCATACCTATTAATTCCCTTATACTTGACCTATTACTTGTTCTCAAGCAACCAACACGAATAAGAGCACATAAAATAAGTGATAGATAAGAATATAATTCCATTCTTAGGAAATATTGTTCAAACACTCACATCACACCAAATCATATCAACTCATCGAGGCCTTAAAACTAAAATATAAAACATAATTCTTAAAAATATTGTTAAGTTGCATACTTAGGAAAAAAGTGAAAATGATTGTTGAATTTTCGAGTCAAATTCTTGCAAAGGGAAACATGCAAGGATAACAAGTTATATAGGTTTTGGTAATTAGAATACTTCTCCCTTCTTCCTTCTCCTGTCGGGCTAGCCCACACCCACCTTCTTTCCCCCTCTCATGCCTTGGGCTAGCCCACCTTTCTTTCCCCCCTTATTTCTTTCTCCCATGCGGACCTACCTTCTCCCCCTTTCTCCTTCTCTTTTTTTCCTGGCCCTCTTCCCCTGCACCCCCCAAACCAAACACCCCTTACCCCCTCACTTGCCTTTCCCCCTATGCCCTACACCCCTGTCTGTGCCACCACCGATCACGCCCGCACCACCTTCTCCCCCTACAATCCTTCATTCTAGATCTAGCCCAAACACCCTATAATACCCTAAAATTTTAAAAAACCTATAATTTAATAAATAACTTTTATTTGAGATAAATTAGATTTTAAATTTATTTAATTTAATTATTTTATTAATTTTTGAGTATATAAAATTGGATATGAATATTTAATAAATTAAAATAAATATTTTGTTATTTTATCATACTCATTTTATTTAAATAATTTTCAAACCAAATTTCTTTAAAATTAACCTTTTCAAACCAATATATTAAATTAAATTATTAAATTTATTTATCTATCAAATATATTATATTATATTATTCCATAATTTATTTTATCTAATTTTTTTCCCATTTTTTCTTTTTCCTTTTCTTTTTCTTTTTTCTCCTTTTTCTCCTTTCCTTCTTTTTCCTTTTTCTTCTCCTTCGAGTCGGCCGGCTTGTGGCCTCTCCCCTGCGCGCTAGGCCATCGGACCACTTCCCTTTCATCCTCCTTCTCCTGTGCGGCAACCCACCCTGTTCTCCTTTACTCCTTGTCTGGCTAGCCAATTTCTTTTCTCCTCCTTCTTCTATTCTTCCTCCTCTGTCCCTGACCACCGAGCACGCCCTGCCAGCCACCTTGCAACTCCTCCCTACCACCACTTGTCTCTTTACAACCATGCCTTCTCTCCCTCTCTCTCTCTCTCTCCCGTCCTTTTCTTCCCATTTTCAAATCAAACACACCTTGCACCCCCTAGCCCACATTCCTCCCTTTCCTCTTCTTCCCCTTCCTTCTCCCTGCAACCTCGACACACTTACCCCTGTAAACTACCCCGACCAGCCACACATACTCCCCTCTTCTTTATCTTCTTCTCCTCTTGCTTCATCCTACCCCATTCGACCTTTCATTCTCCCTCTCCTGACCTCTTTTTCTCCCATTTCTTCTCCGTTATTCCCTTCCCCCATCTTGCTCTGCCACTCCTATTCCTCTACTACCACCGCCCAACCAATCGCCCGCACCACCTCCTACTACCACCCTACACCACCAAGCCACCCTCTCAAGCCCCTACAACCCCCTTCTTCCTCTCCTCTTCTTTTTCTCCCTTCTTGGTAGCTACCTTGCTCCTCTTCTGTCCATTGTCGTTCTGCCGTTGCCACCGCTTCCCAAGCTACCAACTCACTCCCTACAACCTCCCCTACCATCCCCTTATCTCTTTTGGCCGAAACACACCCCTGTAGCCTATTCTTTTCCTTCCTTCTTCTCCTCCACCACTCCTACAACCCCCTTCTTAGCCTTGCTGTCACTGCCTCCGCCGCCCTTAGCTGATGATCGTCCATCCCTAAACACCACCTACACCCCCACTCTACCCCTACACCTATCCCTTACCCTAACTCTCCTCCATCTTCCCTCTTTCCTAGCCCCAAAACCCCAACCCAAAAACAACCACCCCTTCCTTTCTTCCACCCCTTCCTCCCTTATTTTGCATGCAACTCATGATGCATGAGCAGCGTGAGTCTTGCCTCAATTTTGCCCTAATCTTTACTTAATTTTAAGGTATATTAATAGTTAAATAAATTATATTATTAATTAAGTTTTGATTAAGTTTATGCTTTTGGTTTTTCTATTTCTAATATGATAATTATGGGTATTACTTTTAGGTATTGATTTTTCTAATCAAAGCTTGAATATTTAACCAAAATACCGATAAAGTTCGATTTTTTTAGGAAATAAGGTAATCGTTAAACCTTAATTAAATGTATGGATATACATATGCTAACACATTAGAGTTTTTAATATGTTTATATGTATGTTATATGTTTTTAAGTATAATGTATTTAGTTACTTGTATTGATTGATAAAAAAAATGCTAATTTATCGGTTACATGTAGAAATAATGCTTAAGGAAGGAGCTTTGTTGTTAATAAAAATGTTAAGTGCTTATCTATAATATGTTATGTTAATGTAGCCATTGATGAATAAATATTGTTATTATGAGCCCTAGAGGCATTTTAGTAATATTTCTTATGTAAAGTGTGGCCTAAATAAGTGTGGATGCTAATGAGCATTATGATAAATAAAAATAGTTGGTAGAGTTGGATGATGGGTATGGAGCATTAATATTGATATTTTATGTAGTGAGGGTACTTTAGTAACAATGATAATTTTGTAAGCGAATGGAAAAATGGTAATTTTATAAGTAAAAGAGCAAAATGGAAATTTTAGAAGTAAAAGAGTAAAATGGTAAATTAGTGTAAAGGAAGGGTAAAATAGTAATTTAGTAAAGTAGAAGAGTAAAATGGTAATTTAATGAAGTAGAGGGGGTAGAATGGTAATTTGGTATAAAGGAAGGGTAAAATGGTAAATTAATAAATTAGAGGGGTAAACTAGTAAATTGGTATAAATGAAGGGCAAGATGGTAATTTAATAAAGTAGAAGGATAAAATGGAAAATTGGTGTAAAGGAAGGGTATTTTAGTAATTTGAAGAAAGAGGAGGAAAATGGTAAATATAATCATGAAGAGGGGCATAATGGTAATTATAATAATGGAGAAGGGTAAATTAGTAATTTAACCATTTAAAAGGGTAAAGTGGTAATTATGATAATGGAGAAGGACAATTTGGTAATTATGATAATGCAGAAGGGCAATTTGGTAATCTAACCAACCAAATGGAAAATCTGACAAGTGTAACAAATATGAAGGGTGATTGGTGATTTAATAAGTATGGAGGATAATTTGATAACCTAACACAAGTAAGGGGTAATTTGGTAATTATGCAACATGGAGGGTAATATGGTAATTTGGCAAGTAAAGAGGAATGGCTTAATAATTATACAAGTAAAGGGTATTTTGGTAATTTTGTAGACATGAAAGGGGTAAATCGGTAACTTGTATCTGACATGTCAATGGGTTAACGGAATATAATGATAAGACTCGAGTAACAATGAATAGCAAGATAAAGGTATTTAACAATCAGTAAGTATCACAAGAATATGGCCTGACCTAAGATTAGATGGATAATTAAAGTTGTGGTATGGTATTAGTCTTATATTCATGAAGGAAGTATCTTAACCATTAATCACGCATGGTGTTGTGTGTTGGGTGTGAATTAAGGGCATGTTACGGTTATGTGTGCCATTATCCTTCGATGTGAACTAACCAGACTCTAAGACTGTAATTTGATTATGATATAATAACCCTTATGGCATGTGAACAAATAGGAACGAATCCTAAATCAAAATTAGATAAGATAATGATGGCCTTAGTGATTCCTCTATGTTATATTGGATAATTATATGAATATTGCGTACCTAATGATATCAGAGACAATTCAGAGTGAATAATTATCTAGTTGTTGTACTTTGCGTGATCACCTTAATTAAGACACTAATAATTAAAGTGAAAGACCTCAAGATTGAGAATAGTGATTCTTTAAGGGTTGCCACCCTAAAGACGTGGTTTAACCCACGATTATTCTAGTATTTACTGGTGTGCCTTAGTGCCCTAGCTAAGCCCTACATCTTACTCTATCTAACTCTATGGACCTATTTAGGGGCATGCATACTTATGTATTAGGTGTCATTGTTGGTAGGGTACTGTGTAGCTTGTATGCACCAGTACGACTAGGGTACTTTTGCGTCCTTAGGTTGATGGTTGAAGGGTACTAAGCTGCTTATATGAGCCAATATGACCGGTGTACCTTTACGTCTCCGAATTCTTGATCTCCCCCTCGAGGAAAATAAATAGAACTTTTGAGCTAATTAAAAAGGAAAAACACCAATCATAAAAGTGAAAGACAATTGAGTCAGGCCTAGATGGTTTATATTATGCGTACTGGTCCACCAGTTATAATAGTAGCGGCCCAGGAGTGTTTTGCCCTGGAAGATGTATATATGTATTCCAGTCCACTGGCTATAATAGTGGGGGTCCCGAGCTCAGTAAACTAAATATTGGATGTGAATAAATCATGAAAAATATTAATCACTTATAATGGAACACCAAGTGAGTCAGGGACATACCAATCTCCCGACAAATAATAGTGGTCAAGAATGTTCTGCTTTATATGTTTTTGGTCCATCGACTATAATAGTGGGGTTCCCGCACTCACATGAATATAATTCGAGAGATGATTGAATAATGATTGATTAATGGCTTAAGCCCTTCATGTTATGATCTATTAATATGTAATGGACTTGCTAAGTATGCGGATGTTGTGTATGCATTTCCTATTATACGTGTATATTGTTATGCATGATGTGTTACATGCGGGCCTGCCTTTCAGTGTAGTTTAAAGGGGACTCAGTACCATAGTATTGAAGGGTTTCATTCATGAGCCCCTACCTATTCAATGGGCAGTGTCCCTTGCAGGTCCGTTTTAGGTGTTATTTAAGTAGGCAACAGGAAAGAGTGTAAGAATTGTCTGAAGATTTCTAGGCTTTCAATCTTTCTCTTTTTTTAACTCCTGGTTTAAATGTAATTTGTATTATTGTAACCACCAATGGTGGGTTCTATTCTTATAAAATGTTTGTTGCCCTACTCTGATTTAAATATAGTTTGAGTTTCTAGCAAATTGTATTTTATTCTTTTAGCCTTATCACTTAGTACTAGAACATAAAGAGTAAACCGGTCTAGTACTAGGTGTGGCGATAATATCTCCGAATTCACAGTTTTATTTTCTTTGCTCCTATTGTTTCTTTTAAATAAAAAGAATTTTTTTAGTAGTGAATTTTAAGGGTGTTAAAAGTTGGCATCAGAGCTGGTTTTGATATCTCTTTCGATTTTAAATGTTTTTAAGTAGATACCACAAGTTGGTATCGAAGTCTGGTTTTGATCGCTCTTATAATTTCAAGCATTTTAAGCTGCCAATATAAGTTAGTATCACGCATTTTCAGAAAACCTTTTTAGTGTTAAACGTTTTGAACTGATACTACAAGTTAGTATCGGGGTATTTTATGAAAGCTTTCCAAGTTTTAATTGATTTTAGAAAGGTTTTCCCCTCTTATCTTTTGCTTGTTTTAAAACCCGGATTAGTCTTGAAGGGAGAAGGAAATGAGGGGTTAGGTTGGACCAATCGGGGAAGGAAAGGAGTGAAAAAAAAGCACGCAGGCTAAGGTGGCAACGTAGGGAGAAGGGAAGAGAAGGAAGGGGCCAACAGCCCAACAGGGAGGGGAAGAGAAAAAGGTAGGTCAGGCGACCCAAAGAGGAAGAAAAGAAGAAAAGGAAAAAGGAGGAAAAGAAAAAGGAAGGACAATGAGAAAGAAAAAGCAAAAGGAAAAGGGGGAAAAATAAAATTAAAATAATTTTTGGAATAAGGGTATTCAATTATTTAGATGGATAAATTAATTTATTTAATATTTAAGATATTAATTTAAGAAGAAATTTATTAGTAAAATATGGGTTTAGAAAATTAATTAAAAAATGAGTATGATAAAATAAAAAAATATTAATTCTAATTTATTTAATAATCATATCCATTTTTATAAACCCAAAGATCCACAAAATAATTAAATTAATTAATATAAAAATTAAATTATCCTAAACGAGGATTATTTATTAAATTCTATGTTTTAAAATTTTAGAGTATTATAGTTTTTATTGTAAAATAGATAATAAATGCGCCATCACTTTTTGGTTACTTTTCAAATCAAGTTCATTGTCTTTATCCCTCCCACCTTTTTTTCATTTCTATTTCACAAATTTCCAAAAGCTTTCATCGTCTTTTATTTATACTCTCGATCTATTTCTATCTCATTTTCTCTTTATCCATCCTTTTGGCTACTTATAAGGATTGATCTAGCTACTTATATCAATATGGTATACCATCCTTTTAGTGATTCCATCCTAAAAACTTCACAATTAAGCATGCTGGCTGTGGAGCAATTTTTAGGATGGGTAACTCTCCTGGAAAGTTTTCAGAATTTTTTGAAAATTTATTGGGAAGTACGTGAGTGAGGACAAAGCGCACTGAAATGACTCTTGTTAATCTCTGGGGTTAGTCGATCAATCCTAAAATACTCTAAGACAGCCTCCGTATGGTCATATCAACTCACAATGTTATATAACCTCAATTATAAAAGGAGAAAGACCTCAATTTATCCTATAATACTCAAGTTGTTAAGCTCTCTCTTCTTTCGACCTTATAAAGTCTCTCTAGCAATACCAAAATTTCTCACTTGTATTCTTTTGTGTATTATACTATGTACTCTCACCTAGCCAATAATGTAGCTTAGGCTAACTTGACTTGGCCTTACAAGGTTTTGTGACTAAGCAAGTCCTGAACATGACTCTTAGAGCAAGAACTAGTTGAGACAACCCACTCTAGTACATATTTCTTGAAAATTCCAACATGAAAATGTTGTTTTCTATAATAACACTAGATCTCCTTTCATAATATTCACTTGATAATAATTTGATTGTAGATTCAACCATAATAAAAATAGAAGATCACGTTCATTTTTAAGGTCAATTCATCTCATGATATTCCCTCTCTTTTTTTTTTTTCAGAAGATAAAATTAGGTTGGTAAGTCTAAAGATTTTTAGTTTGAGAGTTCTTGTCTATTGTTTTAGCACAAAACATGACCTTATAAAAACTTTTTAATTTGAATTTTCCAATTTTTCTCATCGAGCAACTTTAATAGATATTTCTTAAAAATCTCACTATAAAAACATAGTTTTATATAATAACAGTAGGTATCCTCTTGTAATATGCAATTGATGGTAGTCTAATTGCAAGCCTAACTATAATACATATCTTGTTTATATTAATTTCATCAAGTTAAGTATTTTGTTTGTATGTAATAGTTGACTAAATAAAATAATATATGTTTCACGCTTAGAGTTTTCTTTATCTAAAAAATAGAGGACATAATTATAGTTGATAAAATACCTAAAGGCTAATCTAGTATTAATTTTATTTTTTAAAAAACCATACATCATTTTTACTATTTGTTACCTTTATATACAAACAAAAGTTTTTAATTTCATAAATTTGTTTTTATGTAAACCACACTCACCAAGTCTATCGTGATATTAATCATTAATTTCTATTTGTTAACAATACTCTTAAAAAGTTATACTTAGAGTTTGAGTAGTTTGAAACATATACTTATTAATTGTGAATATCATTTAATGTCGTAAAGTTGTCAAAATAAATGATAATCTAATTAGACTATCATAGTTGATTTCTTTATTTTAGAAGTTGATTCATATTATGATATACTTTTATTTTTACCATGGATATAGATTTGGTTTAGTATAACAAGTACCTCTAGATTTAGAAGTTTTTAACCTCCCCCCTTAAAGATAAGTAGTAATACATTTGTGTTTCTATTTGGATAGATAAGATGATTCCCCCTAGCATCCTTACAAAGTAAATCACCAAGATCACTATGAGGCTTAGATAATTATTAACACCCAATGTATAGGTATAAGCTAAAGAAATTAGCATATCCACACGAGCATTTGCCTCATAGAAAACATGAAGCACCATATAACTCTACTTACTACTGAGAATTCTCTTGTAATTCTTAACATTACTTGACTTCATCCCAATAGTTTCTACCTTACAGTGCCATCAAACAACAAGTACACCTGGTGCAAGTACATAGGCCCCCCGATTTTTAAGGGCTTATATTTCGTATTTGCTTTACCTTTTGTAATTAAAAACAAAATTAGAAGAAGTAAATAATGATCAAATAAATGTGAAAAAACTATGGAAGATTAAAAGCACAACAGTTACCAAGTTTCTCTCAACTCTCACACCCTTTGCTATTTCCAAAATCAAATATGGAAACTAATGTTGATTCAATCGCTAATATTCCTTTGCCAAAAATTTTGGTGTATACAACACTTCAATTTTTATTTCAATATTGTAATTACCTACCTACTCCATCCAAGTGTTGATTTAATTCTCTAATTACTATTGGTCTCTCATCCTTTATTAATTAGTCATCTCTTTCTCTTAATTTTTTTTGTTATGTGCCTTGAATTGTTATACATAATTCTCTTCATTCTAGCATCTACACTTAACATCCTACTATAATTTTATTGGTCATCCTTGATGTTAGAGATGGTTGTTTGTTTCAAATTCAAGATTGATGATTAATGGGTGTCTAATTTTTGTCTCAAATTATCAAATACTATAGTAAGTATTTTTTTAATGTTTTAATTTATTAATTAATTTTAGATTATATATATTTTTATGCTAATCATAATCTATCACTTGAATTTTGATTTTATTCAGTTATGTATTTATGTTAATTAACTAATTGTAAATTGTTGCGTTATTGATGAGCAAGTGGTTGACTCATTTTTTTTTTGACACTAAACTAGGTTGAAATTATTCTATCTTAAAAATGGTTAGGAGGAGAAGAGAACGAATTGTAACTTTTTCTTAAAGGAATCACAAGTATCTAATGAAAATTAGAATGTTAATGAAAACAAGGAAGTAGATGGAAACCAGAATTTTGATGTTGAGGGTTTAGTTACCTTAAATGATAATTATGCTAGTAGTGATTGAAATATGCTTATAAATGAGAAAAATAATCCTGACTAATGATGGGTGACATGCATATTGATCATAATGATAATAATGATCTTTAATAGAATGTTAATTTGATATATTCATTTGGTACTAAGATTAATGAATTTAAGCATTGTGGTAATGTTGAGTGAGAACCATTATAAGTTTTTGGTAAGTATGATATGCTTGATCTAAGAAATTGAGATGCCCTTGATTGAAATATGATTAATGTTGCAATAGTAAAGGGTCCTAAAAGAGGCATATCTATTCAAAAATGTCCTAAAGATAAATCTTCTAGATGTTTTTCTATTGCATATTACTCTATAGTTTTGTTAAATGGAGAGAAGTGTGATTGATATTGGCTTGTATATTCAAAAGAGCTTGATAGAGTATTTCATTTTTTCTTGTAAAATATTTAGCAAAAGGGCACACAAGAGGTCAATCAGTCGATGATGGTTTTGGGGATAGAACACATCTTAGAACTAGATTTAGAGAGCATGCATCAAGTGTGGAGCATGTTAAAAATATTCTAACTTGATATGATTTATGTCTATAATTCCAAAAAAAAACTATTGATAGGCATGCTAAAAAAACAATTTGAAAAGGAAAAAAGATTATTGAGAAAAAAAACTCTTCTAAAGAATTTTTTTGACTATAAGTTTCTATGAAAAACTAATATATCATTCCATGATACTAATGATAGTTTGTATTAAACTAGTAATGGAATTTTTTTGGGATTAATTGAAATTTTGGCTGAGTTTGACCCAGTTATTCATGAACATGTCCAAACAGGTGAAAATATTCATTTTCATTGTTGTGGTCATAGCATAACATGAGTTCATACTTGTACTTGCTTTTGTAATTCAATCAAAAATCATTTAAAAAAATAAATAAATGATAAATACTTTTCAGTAATACTTGATTGTACTCCCAATGTTAGCCACTAAGAACAAATGTCTATGATATTACAATATGTGGATATCTGCTCAGATCAGGCTAATATTGAGGAATATTTTGTAGGATTTTTGAATTTGAATGATACAATTGACCAAGGAATTTTTTATGTTTTAAAAAATGAACTAAATTTATTTGATCTTGATATAGATAATGTACGAGGTCAACACTATAACAATGAATCAAATATAAAGGAAAACATCAAGGAGTACAATTTTTTTTAGAAATTAATAATAGGGATTTTCATGCTCCCTATAGCTATCATAGTCTTGACTTAACATAATGTGCAATGACATATAGTTGTGGCAAAGCTAAAGATTTTTTTTGGTGTATTATGCAACACATTTACACAACATTTGCAAATTCATCTAAGAGATGATGGATTTTGAAATATAATGTAAAAGGTTTGGCTCTTAAATATTTATCATATACTATGTGGGAGAGTTATGTTGATAGTGTTAAAGTTATAAGATTCCAAATTTCAAAAAATATGAGAAGCTCTAATTGAAGTACCATAAGTTGATAGTGATTCTAAAATAACAAGTGAAGCTAAACCATTGTCAAAAAATGAGTTTGGTGTTTTTGAGTTTTTAGTAGCCATTATCATTTGGATTGAAAAATAACGTGTTGTTAATTTGGTTAGAAAACATTTACAAGAAAATTATATTGCTTATTGATATTGCCATTTAGAATGTAAAAAGGTTAATTTTTTTAGAGGTATAGAGAAACTATTTTTTATGTTGTTGATACATCTAAAAATAATGCCATTGAAATGTATATTGATCTGGTCATTCCTCAAAGGCATCATATTCAAAATAAGAAAAAAACATTTTGATGGGAATATAAATGATATATTTGTAGGTTCAAAATCTATAGAGTATTCATTTAAGTTTGATTATTTCTTATACATTATTAAACAAGAAATTACTTCACTTACTAGGAGGTTTAAGAAATGTCAATAAAATGAGAATAAATATTGATTTATTATTTACTTCTGATAAGTTACACTCATTATATGATACAAGTTTAATGTCTTATTGTAATCATTTTAAATATGCTCTTAAGAATAATGAATAGGGACGAGGTTTCCCTCTACAGGGATAGAGTCCCACTGAGGATTCCTTGGTCGGTTTTGGGGATAAATATTAGGGATTATATCGGGTTTAGGAAAAGATAATGGGGATTTTTTAGGGTTCAAAGTGAAGATGGGCATAAGGTCCCCACACCTAACCCCAACCTTAATTATGCTAATTTTTTTAGTTTAGTTTTAATGTTGATTGCTTTAATATGTTCATTCCATCCTTCCCACTCATATCGTTGAATCTCTATGTCTTCTCTTTCGACTCTTACCTTCCAGTCCTCTACTCTTCTCAATGTTGAAAATTGACACTCAATGCTACTTGTTCGCTAACATCGCTACAAGCCTAAGCCCCAATGCCCTTGCCACCAGTGCACGCCACAATCAATAGATGCTCTTCCACTCCTTGCATCATATTTATTCTTCCAATTCCAGTGTTCAAGTGATTTTAGTTTCATCCATTAGTTCCATCCATCTTCAACTGCCTTACTCTGAGCCCTTAGTGTCTGTCCTCCTATTCTAGGGTTCCCTTCCAAGCTTAGTTCTAGTAAGTTAATCTTACTACATTGCTAGATTGGCCGATATGCCTCTTTAAATTTTTTTTGTTCTTTTTTTACTAACCTAAATAAGGAATTCAAACCAATTATACAATGGTAAATTTATTTTTAGAGTTATAGAATTTTTTTTGGATTTTTTTTGGGTTTTAAAGTATTTATTTTTCAATATTTCCCTTCATTTTGTATAAAATCTATCTTTATTGGTGGAAGGGGCTAACAATACTCATATACAAGCTTCTATATGCCTACTTATTATGATATCTCAAACTTTCTACTTTAGTTTTTATTTCTCATGTCTCAACTTTAGTGATAATGTCTCTTGTCTTTGCTTTGGTGAATGACTTTTGTATCATTTCCAATCTATTAAGTTCTTAGTTTGCTTTGCCTTTTTCATCTCAAGCATGATTATTATGATGATAATGTGCTAGAAGCTTACTTTTACATCATGATTCTATGAACATCAATTTGATGGATATTAGTTTTTGGAAATATATTGAAAGTTAACTAGGATAAGCTTGAGTTTCATAGATTTTTGTAGGGATTGGGGCGGGTTTGTTGTTAATATTAATTTCAGGTTTGGGGAAGGGGATAGGAGTCCCCGTCCCCGTCCCGCACCATTGCCATCCCTAACAGTGAGTAACATGATATTGATGGAAATGAATTATATATAGAGTTAAAGTTACTTTGATAATTCTCGCCAAAGAGGAATATGAGTCCTTTTGATGTTCTAATGTTTTTTGAACATTTAGACTATTCTTCTAATGTAATTATTGTATATAAAATTTTATTGAATGTTCCTATCACTGTTGCTTCTACCTAAATAAGTTTTTTTAAATAAAAGTCATGAAAGTCCTATTTATGGTATGCAATGTAACAAAAAAAAACACTTAAATGGATCGGTGATGTTAACAATTGAGGATGCCATTTTGGAGAAAATATTCCATGATGTTATAAATCCTTATAGAATTATGAAGATGTATTCCATGATTTTGTTTCAAAGTATTCCAGAAGGATATCATGTTTGAATAAAAGTTTATATTTGAGCATAACTAAAAATATTTTTTTTTAGTTTTGAAATGAATAATTTATAAGAATTAATTTGATCATTTTATGGAATATATTATACAAAAGTCTTTTATTTTAGGGGCCTCATTTTTCAGTTTAGCATGGAAACCCTAAAATCTATTAGATGGTCGTACTGCCTTATCTTTAATGAGTTCCACAACACCTTTGTGGGAAGTCCAACCCAAAATCCCTAAAACTCATGTCTTAGGATAGAGGTGCTACCACTGTTACTCACAAAACCATATGGCCTTTTATGTAAAGCATCACAAAAAACACATCCCATAATCTCATGGTTTCCAACATGAATGCAATCATCTTCCTTCATCTTTACGACTCCTAAAGTAGATGGCACCCAACATAAGATAAAATTCCATACATAAAGCTTCCATTATGAACGTCAACATGCTCCCATGCCTCAATTATTTCCACGATGAATGAAACAATATGTTAAGGCAAACCTTTACCTTGAAAAACACTCTGGCACTGCCATTTCCTTAACCACCAAGAGGTTACAACAAACAAAATATTTTATAGCAGTTATAGCTTCTTGTTGCAATTCTTTCTAAGATTCCATTCTAACTAGCTCTCAAAAGCACAAGTGAAAAATTCCTTCACCCTAAGCAAATCCCAAACTTCTTTTTCCCAAGTACACTATTAAAGTAAATGATCCACATCTTTGATGCTCCCTAAACATAGAGGTCAATCTACTATGAATATATCTCAATATAAAGGATCAACCATTCCTGTTTGTTTAAAGGCATAATGAAGATTATACTTATTTTATTGCAATAGATCCTCAATGGAGAGTGTGGAATCACTGACTATAAGATCCATAAAGCATATGAAGTGCTTAGACATCGTGAGATGAAGAAAGGATGATACTCACTTGTATGGAAACATGCAGGTATGCCTCATTACTCATTTACTAGTTGGCTTGCCTGCCACCGAGGTTTACGTATAAGAGACAAATTGAGTAGTTGGCATATTCAAGTTCCCATAGAGTGTGAGATTTGTGCTCGGGAGATTGAATCTATGGACCATTTATTTATGAAATGTGATTTTGCTAAGATTTCCTATAAGTTGGCTTTGGATTGGTTAGGGATCAAATGCCAAGGTACTAATTGGGATACTTGGATCTAGTATATAATCCATGTTACAAAAGGTCGGGATGGCAGGGCTGAAGTTTTGAAGATAGTTTTTGGCACTGTGATAAATGGCATTTGGTATTGCAAGAACACTTCTATCTTTAAAGGGCAATCCCAGCACCCAAGAAGCATGATGAAGGATATCATTAGGAGACTCTTTATTAGATTTCACTTATATGAAAAGAAAGAGAAGTATAGGAGTTTTATGCAACATTTTAATAGTTTTCCTTGATATGCTTTGCTTAATAGATGTTTTTTGTTATACATAATGTCGTTTGGTATTAATGAAATTTCATTATTAATTACCAAAAGAAAAATAAAAAAAAAGTAAATTCTTAAAAAAAAAAAGGATCAACCACCAATCAAAATGTGTGTCCTCTTTATGCATATTCATCACAAGCCTAGAATCCTAGCTTATCTTATATTTCCCTAACACCTAAGCATTCTAAATTAACCTATCCTCCTCCTGATCATTAATGCTATATTATATTACGACAATCTTATCTAGAATATCCTAAAATGATAAGTGACCAAAACATTTCCACGCCCATGTGCCTAACTTTAAACGAATATCAACTATTGTGCACAATAGGTCCTTAGCATCAACTGCCTGATTTGCCAACTCAGCCAACAACCTCTCACAGCATTAAATATCTATCTAAAAGAAGGATGATATCCAATTACTAATGCTTTAGTAGGAGTGATTTTTATTCGACTCCAAACCTCAAAAGATAGATTCAATGAATAGTGAGGATTTTCTCTTAAAATGTGAGTGCAACAACCTACCATGGCTTAAAAATATTTTTCTCGTAGCACCTAAACCCATGAAATATTGCCCTTCTCTATGTTCTTCTACCCAAATTCACTAACATAAACTCATTTATGAGCTTCATCTTATGTAACCCTGGGCCACCTCCATATTTCATTTTGCAAATTTGGTCCCAAGATGCCCCACAAATCTTATGGTTTTTGTCGACACCTCCCTAAATGAAGCATCCAACAATCCTATCAATCTCCTCACATATTCCTACCAATATGCTACAATACTATATTATACTATTTAATATTGTGGTTAAGAGTGCCTTAGCCAAGCTTACCCACTGGGAGAATGAGAGGAATGAACATTTCTAATGGACAAATTTTGCTAGATTGTCTCTATAAGGAAGAAAAAATGCTCCCTTAAAATTCAACCCTGAGTTATATAGACACACAATAACCTCCCTAATTCTACACTAACATTCATACCACTCAATTGGCTTGGTCTATCCCATAGATTAGTATCTATATTTGGAGAGTATTAGAGCAACACCTTTTTCTCAATTGATGATATGGGCCAACTCGCTACCAAGATTTTGCAAAATATCCATTATATAGCACATTTACCAAAGCTTTGGAAACAAATATGAAGTGATCCATAAATAAAGCATAGTAAATGGCCGACCTATGTCTACTAGCTGCAAACACCTTCCAATCACCATTGCAAACCACCTTTTCCCACCATCTATGAGAGTCTTTCCATGTAAAGGGAAAATATGTACATGCTCAAGGGGTTACCTTTACGTATCCCATGGGACAATAATAACAGCTTAGGAGAAGGTCCCTTTCATATAACGTGTATATGAAAGGGACAAGGAAATGATGATATGCATAATAAGGGAGATATAAACTTGTGGGAGTCTTATCTTCTTTAGGATGTCTCTAATAATGTCCTAGTTGATATGGGGATAGGCCTTTTAGAGCTCAATCTTGAGAGCCATAATGTCCACACGACACTTTTTATTTATTTATGGCAAACATGACTATTTACACTAGGAGAATGCTATAAATTGTGTTATGGCCCGAAAGAAAGCTTGTTAGGTTCAGAATAATAAGATGATCCATCGACAACCTAAGCCTATGCACCATCACTTTGAAAATTATCTTAACTAATAAATGCATAAGGTTAATAGGTCTATAGTCAGCTACTAGTTCAAGCTCAATGCTCTTATGTGTTAATATAATCTCGACTTGGTCTATATCTCCTTTGATCCAATCCACCTTCAAATCCATGAAAGCCTTGTTGCACACATTATGGCTCATAATACCATAATTATTCTAATAAAATAGTGATGATAGGCCTTCGATTCCTGGTCAGTGCTTTAAACGATCCCATATGCAGTGAGGTTGGTATGGATTTATAGGTAGGTTTGTTGTGTCCTTTGTGCCAAGCTACCATTATTTGTGTGGATCCATGTGGGGGAAACAAACATGAGTAATGACCATTAGAATCATATTAGTAGGCCTTATGGATATTTTTTTTGTAATACTCCTCACCATCTATAATTATCGAGTATCATCTTCAATTTACATGCCCTCATCATCAACCAAGCCTTAATGTTACTCTTTATGCCCTTTCTCCAAAGTAGATAGGTGAAAAAATAGAGTATTTTTCCTCCATACAAAAGAGCGCACTTTTTATCTATGATCCTAGTACAAATCTTCTTGAGTAAGGATATCCTCATACTTCTTTTGTAGCTACATCGACATCTTTCTAAGGCAGCCATTGTATCCTCTCTCCAAATCCTTTTGAATGCCCCACAATCTATTTTGTAGTTTTCTCTTCTTGTAATCAAGGTTATTATAGGCCCATTATTATGCATTATCAACAAACTGCTCAAAATTATGGGTGAGGTAACCATTTCTTGATTCTTTACAGTCCTTGAATAAATGATGGAAATTCAAGTGTGCTAGTCAAGCTGCCTAAAACCTAAATTTTTTTATCCTGCTAAGATGCCTGCTACCACTATATAGGTTAACTAGAAGAGGTAAGTGGTTATATTACTGCTTAGGAAGGTGTATAATCCAATTAAAAGGAAAAGTGGTTCTCCACTCCACATAAGCATATTATCACATGCTTAGAGGTTCATACATTAGTGCCCCCAGCAAGGCTAACATCTTATGTACAATACTGTTGAACACTATGCCAAATATATACAACATCCCATAATAGCAATGCAAAGAGATATATGGAAGATAAATCAAGTTGTACCCGAGATATATTATCAACATTAGCGACCATTAGGTAACACGAGAGCACCCATAATTACATGGTTCATTCACAAGATGTTTGGGGAACTCAATAACTATAACAATCTCCCACACCTAAAACCAAAAACTCCCACATTTGCAACATAAAGGGGTCTTAACATTGATTTATTGTGTCTTAGGAATTTGAAAATTCCTTCAGCACTTATCTAATGTTCTAAAAACAACACACAACCATCATATGCTGCGCTGTGAAGCTCGAAATCCAAAAAAAAATCTTATACCTAATATAATTTCTTGTTGCATCTCCATCCTCCTCGCAGCGATTTAACCTTATATGCCCGAGATTATCTCATTGTATGGCCCCTGACAACTCATTCCACTAGATTAGATCTCTTACCAAACCACATCTATCAACAACCATTGTTAATGAACTCATGGATCATAATGACCTACACACTCCATCTCGGTGGAGTCAAACATTCCCTAGTGTGCTTCAACCAACAAGGTAATCAAAATCCTCTCGGGGTACGCTCATTGAAACTATGAAATTCTTGTTAATTGGCATGATAATGAGTTACTATGATACTACTTGTCACGTGCTCAAAGGTTTAGGCCCCAATTCCCCCGGCGAGGCCAACATCCATTACATAATTTTGCTGAGTACCATGTTGAATATGTGTAACATCCTATAATAATATCACAAAGAGATGTGTGTAAGGGATACCAAGTTGTACCTAAGATATAATATCAATATTAAAAATTATAAGACAACAAATAGACCATCCATATTTGTATGGTTCATTCATAAGATACTTGGAGAACTCATAAACCATGAAAGTATGCTTTATTCAAGCATTACATGATTTGCCATCATATCTCCTAGGGATTTGACCAAGTGAAATGTGGTTCAATGATTCCTAGGTTAATAAGATTATAATTGTCTAAACACTCGACTAGTCCCTTCATACTTGAAGCATAAGTGGATAAGTCACCATGCTTATCGATAGAGTTATCTACTTGGTTAAAATCGCCAACTACAAGCCATAGATAACTAAGTGTGTGGGTGTCATGATCCATGGATCTCAATAGCTTATCCATCATACCTGAATCCAGGCTAGCATTAACCACCTAGAATGGCTAATCCTTGTTCTCATTCGAGCAGACAAAAGTTGATAACCATAAATAGTTACCTATATGTTTTATGTTATATTCATACTTAAACCTACTTTTACGTCACTATTTGTTTTATATTTTTTATACATATGTATTAGAAGATATTAGTAGTTAATATTTTTTCATGAAACACATATGATTTATATTATAAAAGGAATTAATTAAAACAAATTATTTTCAAAATATTGAAAAATATTGTCATATTAGGTGTTTCAAAGATTATATTAAAAGTTTGTTATATAAATTCATCTCAAAAAACCCTGTTATGATAATCTAAGTTGTTTTATTATTCCCTAATATTTAATTCAAACAATAACATCAAAAAGTTAATAATTTTAAAAAAAAATAATTACAATTATAAACAAATTGGAATTTCTATATTGTTTCTTCAATTGGTTACAAAAATATTATTTTATTAAATTTTTATTAAGTACTTTATTCGGTCTTGATGAATTTAGTAGGTTAAATATAAATTCTTTTAATATAAGCATATTATCTATTCAATCCAAAACCTAAACAAAGATAATTTAATATTATTAATTATTTGTAAGTTATTCCACATATGTAAATATGAATTGTAATCGAAGTAACCTAATATTGTGAGTGGTTTGATATTAAAATAGACTAATAATGATATTATAGTTAACTTTCTTATTGATGATATTCAATATTGTTTTATACTAATTTCGATCACTATATTCTTTCTTCATATATGCTTTGAAAGTATATTATTTTCTACTAGTGTATGATTTTAGTATTACATGGGCATTTTTTTTACAGAATGCGGATTAATTTTTATACTAATATATACATTTTAGAAACATTATGATTCATATAATTAATAGACTAAGGTAATTACTTTTATATTTATATTGTTTTTTAAAAAATATTCCTTAAAATTAACATTTTATATTTAGTTTTAGATATGATGAAGATATAATAATTAACTAAATACTATAACATTAAATAAATTACACACACTATTATTAATTAGGATAATATCTAATAAGGACAATAATTAGTTAGGAAATTAATAAACATGAACATATAATGTTTATGTGGTAATTACAGAATCAGTAAATTATGAGAAACTCCATAAAAAAATAAGAAAAAAATTAAAATCTAGAAATTAACATTTTCTTTTACCATTATATTATTAAGATGCTTCAATAGTACAGAGTTCACCATTGAATTTATTGTTAATTAATTTAGGAAAATCCATGAAATGACAATGAACCTAATAAAGATTTAAGTTTCATCCCTTATTTGTATATCCCTAATGAACTTTATTCACCATACGATCTTACAAGTTATAATTTCCTTTGAAAATTTAATATTTATGTAATTCTAAATTAATATTTTCTTCATTACTACCATTATTATAATAATTATCTTTAATTATATATTTTGATCAGAAAATAAAAAGAGAAAAATATGGTCTAACAATATTATCATGTGAACAAATATTAAGGAAGTTATAATGTACTTGTTCTATTTCTTTGGACCAAAATCTAGAACGATTGAAAAAATTATAGAATATTAAAGAAAAAAATTTAATCTTTTTCATAAATATCTATAAAATTATATGAACAATAAAGTACTTTGATTTATTATTTGATGTTATTAAATCTATTTGTTGGAATTTGAAGAACAATGTCCTTATTAATTACTTACTATTAAGTAGGTATGATATATTTATTTTATACTTTCTCAAATACTATTTTCATATCAAATAGACTTAGTATTGTATTATTACCTATTTATGTCATAATGAATAAACTTGTAAATATGGAAATATTATGTATGTAATATTAATGCACAAATTGAATCTTATAATATATATATATATATATATATATATATATATATATATGTATGTATGTATGTATATAACAAAAACAACTATCTATTCGCGTTGCTTACTTTAGTGATTGAATAAATAGTAATACAACTATATTAATACAATTTATATTTTAGTTTAAATGAACATATACAATATAAATACTTAATACACATGTAATACCAATATATTCACATACCTAAATGAACATAGAATATCAACATTCAATGTTTATAAATATAATAAATAAAAGTATAGAAATATATTAGCCTTATGAAAATATTATTTGAATAAAGGATTTAATAACAATAAGATAACTTATTTTGTTATAAATTTATAGATACCTAATATAGTCATTAAGAAGTATTTGGTACATAAATGTCCCATGCTTAAATAATTTTTCAAAGGTAAATTTAAAATATTTTGAAAATAGTATGCTAATAATCGACTAGTAATTAAATATGCGCCTACGTAAATCTTGACCTTTCTATCTTGGATTGACCATGAAACTTATATTAAGTGTTACACATATAGGGCTCTCTAAATCAATATAAACATCTTATAAATAAAAATATTATGAAATATAAATTTTCTAGTTTGTTTTAGAAAATTAAAAAAATATATCATATCAAGACTAGCATTTTTGTTTTATATAACATCATTCGTATAGTTAAAAAGAATAAACTTATTTAATAATAGTAGAAAGTGATTTTTTTCATAGTCTAACTTTTTTTTATAAGTATTCATTTCAGTTTCCATTATTTATCTTCTTCTTAATTAGTAATTATAAATCATGTATAAATCTAAATCTTTCATATTCTTAATTAAAAAATATATATCTAATTTTGTTGCTTCATATATTGTCTTAAGTAATTAACATCTTGCTCCAACTTATTTATTATTATTTTTTATAAACCTTATGCGATTAATAAAATAGAGTTATTCAGAGAAAATGAGATATTGCCAATATTTTCACATCTCTAACCTATGATAGAATCCATGGTAGTTGTCACGTATGTGCAACTATATATACCAATATTATCTGTAAATATTCTAATAAATTTATGTAAATTATAAAATCCAGAAACAACAATCTTTTGACACTTTTTAAGTTATTCTCCAAATAGTTTATAATATAAGATTTATTAAAGTACCATGGCATTCAATTGAATATTTCACGAATACTTTATACTTTTTATATTTCAATTTATGCACCTTTACATTTTAATATATTTTTACATGAATACCTAATAATGAGTATTTAATCAAATTAGGATGTCATTTATTTTTACTACTTAAATACATAAGTGTAATTATTAAAAACATATGGTGGAAAATATTAAGCCAAATATAACAATACTAAATTTAGCATATCCTAATATATACTTTTACAATGGGTGTATCCCCAACTATACTTTTTCATTTGCTTATATCAGTTAAAAGAGATTTAAAATTATTTATGCAAGCAAACAAATAGACAAATACAAGCATATAGCTAGCTTTGAAGGTATAATCAAAACCAATTCCTCAAGTTTAATACTATTACTCTATTACTCTATTATTATATCCATTGAGTCGGATATTAATTGAATATCACAATCCCATTGTCTACCCTCCTCAATTAATGAATGGCTACGTGCTTTAACAAATTAATTAATGAATATCACAATACTATAGTCCCTTCAACCCTTTAAATAAAGTCTCAATTAAATTTAACTAGAATAATTTTACAATGGCACATACCCGCCCTTACGGTAACATTCTCTTTAGTTTTTTTCATGTATATTAAAAAGAATTAAATTCTAGACATATAACTTTATACTACATTTAAAGCTAATAGCTACAACTTATCTAAATTATATAATGTACCTTTATTTTATATTTGTGATAATTCGATAATAATGGGTGTAAAGCCTATATTCAAGATGGGATCATGTAAATGTTAAAAGTGCGCTTGTAGTCATGAAAATAGAAAAGATAAGTACAACTATATATAGGTTTGAATAGGAAACATTAACATAAGGAAAAACATGTATTACATCAATAAGTTATGTAGAAGAATTGATAATAATGTGACACTATAAGCTAAGCCACATGTTGAAATAAGGTTTATAGATTTTAGATGAATAGAATCTTATTCCCACACTCAAAAAAGGTATCTTTACCATTTTGTGAGCATTGTATTACTATTTACTAGTAAGCAACATATGTTGAAGTTTGGCATTTTTATTGATAGAAGCAAAGATATATTGGAGTTAATTCACTCTATAGTTTGTTAAGGACTAGTTGTGTCCCTAAGAGGCACAAGATACTTTGTATCTTTTATTAATGATTACTCTATGAGATGTTGGGTGTATCCAATCAAGAGTAAGGTAGATGTGTTTTAATTTTTCAAGCACTATAAAGCACCAAAAAAACTTGAATCTAAGAAAATGATCAAGTGTTTGAGGATAGACAATGATGGAGAATACACCAATGATGATTTTGATAATTTTATTCATGAGAAGGTATCAATAAGCAATTCAATATGGCGTACACTCTACAAAAAAAAATGGGATAGCAAAGAAAATGTTTAGAATGAACAAAACCTTGTTGGAATGAACTAGATAAATGTTTAGAATTGAGGGATTAGCTAAGTCATTATGGGCTGAAATAGTAAAGGTTTCTTATAATGTGATCAATCAATATCCGTCAACCACAATTGATCTAAAAATGCCAATGGAAATGTGGAAAGGTAATACAACTAATTATTGTCACTTATATGCATTTAGAAGTTATGTATATGTCATGTATAACACCTAAGAAATATCAAATCTAGATCCAAAATCTAGGAAATGTATTTTCTTAAGGTGCTCTGATGGATTTAAGGGGTACCGCATGTGTTATCCCATTACTTATAAGGTGAGAATAAATATATAAATGTACTATTTTATGGAAAAAAATGAAAGAAAAATAAAATTTGGAAATAACTATAGTTTAAGTTGAAGAAAGACTAGGACATGAAGTTAAAAACTCTTCTATAGCAACAAAAGGGCATGAAGAACAAGAGTAAGATGAGTTTTCACCTTCATAAGTTTGATAATCAACTTGGTAGATAAGAGAACAATATTGGCACTTAGAATATAGTATGTTGTAAAATGTTGTATACTATCTACTTATAGAGGATGGAGAGCCATCAACTTTGTAAGAGGTTACTAAAATTTGAGAAGTTTCTTTGTGGAAGGTAGTAATATAGGAAGAAGTTGAATCTCTCCATAAGAATAAAAACATAGGATCTTGTTCTATTATCACAAAAAAGGAAATTCATTGGTAACAAATGGGTCTACGAGATCAAATGAGATGGTAATGACCAACTACAGTGCTATCATGCTAAATTGGTGGTAAAAGGTTTTGCTTGGAAATAAGGAGTCAGATTTAAGGAAATATTTTCTCATATTTATTAGTGTACAACACTTCGCGTAGTTATAGATAAGTGTGCTACATATGATTTGCATTTTGAGTAATTAGACATGAAAACTACATTTATTCATGGTAAGCCTAAAGAATATATATATATATGCTCTAATTAAGAGATATGAATATAAAGAAAAAGAGAACTTGGTTTGCAGGTTAAAAAATTCTCCATACAGTCTCAAATAGATGCCGATATGTTAGTATAAAATATTTGATTCCTTCATCATGAGCCTTAGATACAACATACCATATCAAATCCTTATGATTACTATAAGGGATTTGGTTGTGGTGAATTCATTATACTGTTGTTATGTGTTGATGATATATATTGGTAGCATGCCCCAACAAATATCGTGTCACATATTTAAAGGCACGATTGGCTAGGGAGTTTAAAAAATAACTTGGAACCAATAAATAGGATTCTAGGGTTCTAAAATTTACCAATATACAAGTAATAGGAAGATTTGGTTTTCCCTAAAGAAATATTTGAAGAAGATCCTACAACGCTTCAATATGCAAGACTATAATATACTTTCTACCCCTCTTCTTATTAATTTCAAGTTATACTCAAGCATGAGTCCTAGCAGTGAAGCATAGAGGAAGGATATGTCTTAAGTATTGTATAATTTAGTAGTGGGTAGCTTAATGTTTGTCATGGTTTTTATAAGACCAGACAATTCACAAGCATTGGGAGGAGTTATTTGATACATGGTGAAACCTAGTAGAGAACACTGGAATGCTTTAAAATGAAACCTAAGATACATCAAGGGTATATCAAGTAATTCATTATGTTATGAAGGATCAAATTTTAATATGAGATTTGCTGATTTAGATTCTATTGGTGATCTAAACAAAAGCAATTCCTCCATTGGGTATATGTTTACACTTAAAAGTGGAGCTAAAAGTTAGGTTTCAAAGCTATAACTAATTACAGCTACTTCCACAATAGAATTATAATATTTAGTTGCTTCATATGCTAGAAGAAGGCAATTTGGTTACAAATATTGTTATAGGATCTCGGATATAAGGAACATAATATTCTCTCTCTTTTTTGTGATAGTCCAAGCATTGTACCTTTAGCAAAGAATCTAAAATTTCACTTGAAATGCAAACAAATATGAGTATAGTGCCACTTCATAAGTGAAAATGTGGAAGACTTAAGTGTGAATTTATAGAAAATTCACACTAAATACAACCTAGTAGGCATGTTAATGAAGCTTAGTAATGAATACAAGTTTACTTGATATTGATCCTCTGTTAGATTAGCAAAATATGTAAGCAGCATGGAAAAATTAGCTTTAATTGGGATATATGTGGTTGTAAAGCCACTTTACCATCTAAATTTTGTTGGGTATTTGGTTGATAGATGACATAATATAATATTAATAGGTGCCAAAACATGAATTGAGTTAGCATAACTTGTCGTCAATACTCACCTCCCTTATGCTTCTATATATTTTGATGCATTGCTTTAATTAATCATCCCACTTGAGAGAAAATATGATAGAGATATAGTGAGATAGAGTGATAAAGTATTAGAGGGAGAAAAATATTTTTGTTCACTCCTAATATTTTTAGGCTATCCTTATTATAAGAGAGATATTATTATTAAATTGTATCATTCTTATATTAGAGAATAATTGTTGCAATATTTTTGCTATAAAACATTTTCATTTCTCCCACTAAATTCTTATTCTCATTTATATTTTAGTTGTAAATTAAGCACCTCAGTACCACAATAATCCTAGGAGTTGCTTTACAATGACACCGATGACTCACCAAATTATGAAGAAGCATGACTTGAAGTAAGCTCACCAAAATATATGATGATCACTTTAAAGCACTCAAATAACTCAAAAAAATCCCCTTTAAACCATTATTAGAAAATTTTACATATTATATCAAATTTAGAAAGTTTCTTGGTAAATAAAACTATTGGTAGTGCTAAAATTGAAAAAGGGAAAAATAAAATCTCAACAACTCAACTATTTTCCAATATCATTGCTCATCACTCTTTCGTTGATCACATGTCCGCTTGCCTCAACATTAATCAATAAAGTTTAGAAATCTTTCATTCAAATTTATATGTTTAATATTATTCAAAAAATGAACTTATAATGGTAAAAATCTAAAACGAAACACTTTAAGAATCCATTCACTTTTAAAAATCCTTCATTAATTAAATTTCCTATCCAAACCAACCTTTAGTCATTTAAATATCCAAGTTTGTAAAAAATTTTGATTGTATTTCAAACACTTCAACGCCCTATAGAATAAAGTTGACTATGGCAAAAAGAAGCTTTTTGAAGCAAAATTGACAAAATCATGCCTTCGTTGTATAAATTCTCAATAAGGTCAAATAGATTTATAACTTTCTGTATCAAAAATCATATTTTAAACATATTTTTTAGGACTATATTGATACTTTTACTTCTAAATGTGCTAGAAGAGCATAGTTAAACTTCTAAATGAATTATTGGCACTTAATTTGTCACTTATAATAAGTTGCACTTATCAAACATCTAGATAGGTGGCATATCACATTCGATCACAACATTAAAGAATAATAGAGATTGAAGTTTTGATCACATCAATATTTATATTTTATTATTTTAATGAGTATTATAAAGTTATTCCAAAATGAATAAGAAAGATAAGTTATCATGTACTTTTATTATGTCATTTATAAAACACTTGTATTTGTGTTCAATAATAATATACTGTAATAGTCCAAATTATGTGATAGATGGTAGGGACTTGAAAGTGTTGGTATAACTACTTATAAAACAATGTGCACCTTCTTTTCTAAAAATCCATCATTAAATAATTTTACAGTTAAATATGTTTGACTTAAAGTAATATAAAGATTGGTAACCTTGTAAATTTTTTTTTGGAATATCTATGAGTGGATAAAAAAAATATGTTAATAAGAATTTGTACTAATTTATAGGGCCAATCATCAATCCTGAAACCCTCCAAGTAACTACTTGTAGCTGGTGATAGAGTTAGGGTTTTACAAATTATATTAGAGGGAAATCCTAACTACATGTTGGGCTTGGATTAGTTAGTCAACCACTAGTGGGAATTATTCTAGGATTGGCCTATATTGAAAATTCGGTTATGTAAATACAATGAGGACTTAATACTCTTTGAGTGAAGGAATGTGTAATATCACAACCATAATAATTGTGAAATAAAAGCTAATTTTTATGAAGTTATTATTATTTGGTTGATCTTGAAAAGAGGGAAGGGAGGTAGAGAAGGAAGTATAGAAGTGAGAATATGGCAATTAAAATGTATTCTGTATGGTTGTGATATTTACAAAGATAATTAATGTTTTTGTAAAAGGTATAGAAGTATATATGTTGGTTTATAGAGATTTTATTTTTATTTTTTTTAGAAACACTACGGTATATTTTTTTTTTTTGAATAGCCTAAAATAAAGAAAATTCAATTTTAAAGATTCTAAAACAAATAAAAAAGAAGAAGTTATTCATATTTACAAAACTGCCACTCGTCACACTATGGTGTGATCGATCGCAACATAGAAGGCGCCACTAGGAGGAGGGGGCAACTTTGAAAAGCAATAAGTAAGGTAACCGTGAGAATGTTATTGGAACGCTTATAGTATAATAATCTAGAAAATATGAGAATGGTGTCATGTACTCCCTTTGATCATCAACATTGTGCATTTGTGCTTATCAGTTCTTCATTTGATCATCAACCCCGCCATTCAATACGAAGTTCTCATCTTCTCCGTCTAACAACTTGGCAATGCGGTTAAGCGCATCTTTAGCTGCTCTATTCAGTGCAATTTCCTTCTTAGAGTGACAGACGGCACTTCCAACGAGCCGTCCTTCTACGAAGATCTCATACGCCATGTTGTCTTTCCAGTCGTCCACCAATTTAATCCTCCATCGCCTCTTCTGGCACAGTTCGAATAGCTCCGTCATAGGATGCCTCTCCAGCGTCTGCGGATTAATAATCGGCTCCAGCAGTCCCTTAAATACCTGTAGGATCGGAGCTCAATGTCTGTGTAATCAAGCAAGATGGATGTTTATGTTATTATATTAATGAAAAAAATAATTACCTCCCACACAGTATCAAGGCACGAGCCGCTGTCAATAAATATGGCCCCTATTGTAGATTCGACGACGTCAGCTAAGGCCTTCGGTGCATCAACTAACCCATTTGAATGTAAGGGATAGTTTAATATATCTTCGGTGAATTCTTCAATCTATACCGTTACCAAAAATGGAAAAGTTTAAACTTGTAGATAATTAAAGAAATGCAGGGGATCACTTTAAATACTTTAATTTTGTTTGCAAGAGCTCTCAAAATCTTAATTGTTGAATACGAATAGTTTGATTCAGAAATTTAAATTGTTATATTATATTATAATATAAAAAGATATTAAAAATTTAATAGGAGAAAAATTAATGTCCAAGGCAAATTTATATTATATTAATGTATCTTACAAAGGGAAAACTGTATAAAGCGCATGCAAATGTCTAATTAAGTACAAACAACATGCGATAAGAGGTTTATAGATTAGTAGCTCAAATTGAATACACATCAATTGAAGGAATCACAGAAAAAAAAAAAGAAAAAGAAAAAAAAGAGGCCAACATGTTAGGTGCGCTTGAGTCCATTGTAATGGTTAGCTGTGATTGATTTTAAACATTTTTTTTTTTAAAAATAACAATTTTTATTTTATTTTAAAGAAATTACAATCGAAAAGCAACCACATCGAAACGCACCCCCATATAATTAGCTAGAAAGGATACAGGTCGGTTGGGAGATCCAGCTACAAAACAAAAGATAGGTTAATGGGGGTCATATTAGAACATTCGTTTGGCACATAATAAGATCCCCTGAAAGCTCACTAACGGTCACGAAAACCAATACTTGTATACATAAAATATTACTACACACGTATGAGTGGTGGCCATTCAACTATCTGTAGGCTCAAAAGGCCACGTCCGCAATCACAAAAATACTGCAAACAGTTACACTTCACAAGTCACGGGAAAATACCTGGACCTCCATTAAATTTGTTGTTTTATATTTTATATCTAAAAGATATTATAATCGGTTGTTTATAATATCTTTTATAAGTTAAAATATATATATATCTGAAGGTGTGACTATCTATATTACTTCAAATAAATATCTAAAATGAATATTCTCTGGGCAAGGTTTTATTGCGTTCTAAATATCTCATACAAATTAAAAACATATAATAGGATTAGGAGGTACCCTTTTTCTTCCCACGACCGTTGAATCAAACACCGGCTAACATAATTGTCATGTACCATGTACAAGCGTAAAACGTACAATACCCACGACCGTCGAATCAAACACCGTCTAATTATATTTTTATGTCATGTACCAGGTACATAGGCGTCAAAGGGAGAATGTGTGGTTAATACTCCATAGATGCATCATTTTGGCTCAAATGATCTGGAATACAATGAGTCAAGCTATGTTTTGCTCATCTTATTAATTATTACATGTCTAATATGACTGGTCTGACCTGGTCTATTTAGTATTATTAATACTTTATTATTATAATTAAGACAATAATAAGTTGTTATTATTATATGTGAATAATTATCATTAATAATAATAATAATAATAATAATTAATGATGTAAGCATATTATTAAGGATAATATTAATCCTAGTTATAATACCTCTAAATCATACTTTTAAGTATCATTTTATCAAAGCCTTTTTTTATTCAAAATAAGTGTTATTTTAGATTATTAATGCAAAAAGTGAATTATTTTTCTTAAGTTACCCATATGCAATAAATATATATATATATATATATATATATATATATATATATATATATATTTGTACTATAAACATCATTTAATGAGATTTATTTAATAAGGATATTGCATATATACTGTCTTAATAAGTGTGAAAAAAGAGGGTTAAGGATAGGTATCCAACTATGGTGTTGTACTTGAGTTCTTTGGAAATGGGTTGCAAATCCCAAACTATAACTTTCTAGTACTATTAACCTTAATTTTAGAATTTTTATTTAAAAAATAAATAAAATATCCAATAGCAATAGTTTTCACAAATCAAACCATAAAAAATAAAAGCCCCAACATGAAAGTAACTAGTCAATTAAATGACAGATCCTTAACACAATTAAATCAGGGCCAAAAATTATAAATATAATATATGGTTTAGATGAATTGTAGCAACTAGTTATTGATTGTTGCGATTAGTATTTTCATTCATTAACAAAATAAATATAGGAGAATTTTACAGCTACCACAAGAAGTTGTTATCTTTGGTACTACCACAAAATAAATATATTTTCCTTGTGCTAACAAAACAATTTATTCGTTTATAATTTTTTTTAATAATTTACATATTATTTATGATAACTATATCCTTGATTGAAAAATAATATGTCAATTAATGTATAAAAAGAAGAAAAAATAAAAATGAAAAGAAATTATTAAATTTTTAAAAATAAATTTTATCTCATAATTAAAATTTTGAGTTAACAAAATTTTCTTTAAAAAACGAAGGAATATGAGTAGTAAAAAAAAAAATTAATAGCAACATATGCCGACAAAAAAGAGGGCGTAACCGCGTAAGAACAAGAAAATAGCGATACGAGCAGTTAGCCAGTTATTTATAGGAAACGGGGAGAAAAAAAGGTGGCTTGCATGCCCATGAGGTACGTAATAAATGTCAATCAGACGTCGACAAGGACCACAGCCTCAGGACGGACACACGGACTCGTTGCCACCGCCGCAACTACCGGCACCTCAACTACCACACCGCCTCCGCTAAAATTAGACCTTTTCCACGCGTCCACGCCCACCGTCTCATCCTTCCCCTTTGACATTAGCACCGCCAGAATTAATAATCAATCTTTCACCCAAACGATGACAAACATTGAAATTATATTGGTTTTCTACGCTATTAAATGTTGGAAATTTTCTTTTCTATTTTTCTTTTTATTTTACAGAATAGTCTTAATTGCTTTTAATTGGTCAGGAACCGCCGGAGACCGACCACAAGTCAACAATACGGAACGAATAGAATCCAAGCCCGGAAACCCAAATAAAACAAAACAGTTTTTCTATAAGTAGAAATATCCATATGTTTTCTTGCGGGGACAATTTCCAACTCTTAACTCATCCCCATTATTCAAACTCCTAATAAAACAAATTATGCAGGTAATAAAAAAATATTTTAAAAAAAGAAGAAGAAGAAGAAAGAGTTTCGAGGGGACGACTGGCGATGAATATATGCGAAAATTCCAAAAAAAAAAAAAATAGGTCTAAGCATCGAACAATAACCAAAAGTAATTCAAGAAAAAAAAGGGTAGAAATCTTTTGAAAAATATAGAAGAGAAGGTGACGTTAGCTAGCGACGAGGATGATGATGAATTTTTTTCTTTAAATTTTCCAATTTGTGCTGCGGAATTTAAAAAAATAAAAAAAAATTACCTGTTTGCTAAGCAAAGGCTTTTTATGCCGCAAATACTTATGGAATCCATGCTTCACCGCAACGCGTGCGAGCTTCTCGGTGTCGACATTAGCCGCCCGCAGTCGAGTTAACGATCCGGGCGGAAGGTCCGGGTACAAGAAGTAGTGTTCTTTTGTGATCAGCAGGTTCAAAACGGAGTCACCGACGTACTCGAGTCGTTCGTACGATAGGTTGCTGGTCGTAGGATATGAATGATGAGTCAACGCCTCCTCTAGCAAGGTCTTATCCTTGAATTCGTAATTCAAAATCTCATCCTCGAGCTCCCCTAGACTCGGCCATGGTTCGGTCGCCTCAGCCGCTGATTCACTCGGTGGCGAGTCGGATTCATCGGATTCCACTGGCTCTGCGTCCGAGTGTGGTGGTGTTTGTTCCATCGTCCGCGGCTCTAAGAGGTCGGGGAGAGACACGCGGAGCTTTGACGTAAGGAAGGGGTCGTGAACTAATTAGTTAGAGGTGTGTTCGGGCTTTCGAGAGACGGGGGCTTATTTTATATTCACAACCGAAATTTAAAATCCGGTCCGGATCGGGTTGGTTCGACCGATATACTGGATAACCAGCCACGTGTCCGATCCGGATCAGCAATCGGGCCGATTTTGCATGTTGGCCGGCAAAGAAGGACGAATCGGACGTCCGATCCCGACTAAAACCGGGAGCCATAGACCCTCTGTTTCAGGCTCAGCTTCCTCTTTACAGAAGACACAACAACCCCCCACGGCGTCATGCGGCACACCAGAGACGTTAACAGTGCCCTTCTGCCCATCTCTATCCACGAGAAAACAGAAAGGAGAACTGCTGTACAACAATAGTTTATTAATACACGCCAAGAACAAGAGAGGCGACCCTCACGATCGCAGTTTCTTAATACGTTCAAGATTATTATTAATTATGTTGGTGAAAGATTATGCCACTGCTCCAGGAATGAAGGGACAGGGGAAGAGTTGAGACATAGGAAGGAAGGAAATCATTCAATCAACAATTAATACTTAGTACTCGTTTGGTACGGGGATAATAGGGATGGAAAAAGTATCCCCATATTTTATATATTTTATATAATCTATTTAAAATTAAATATTTTTATTTTAATAAATATCCATTTTAGATATTAATTTAATCTAAAATGGATATTTCATTAAAATATATTTATTATTATCAAATACTTAATATAAAAGATGTAAAATAGAAGAGAAATTTTTACACCCCTATTATCCCTATACCAAATGAGCCCTTATTCTGTTCCTGCTCCTCCCCCCCCCCACTTCTTCCTCTGCCACTGATCATAATTACAACCGTACTTATAGGATAATAAGCCAGGTGCTATCCTCTCCTCTACTGACAGTCAAAATAATTGAAATAAATAGAATCATTGAAGGGAAGGTGATGCATTCCTCCGCTACAGTGATGTGAACCACCTAAACCGCAGGCGGTGTTTCACGTGACGAAAGGAAGGCCTCGTCGTTTTTTCGTCCTTAAAATTTTTTAATATTAATAATATTTTTATTTTTTTAAACTTATTAATAATTTATTTTAATTAATGTAGGTAGTAATTTTTATTTTATCTCTTAATTTTAATATGTTTAATATTTTTTTTAATCTTTTTATAATGTGTTTATATATATATATATATATATATATATATTATTTTTTATTATCTTTATTTTTTAAATTTAAAAAAAAAAAAAAAAACCTTAGCTTTTCGTATTTCTCTCGTTCCGATCTCCCTGCAACACTGACATCTCTCTCGCTCTAACAACTTTCTTCTAGTACTTTCTATCAGGTATCGCAGTCTGTCCCTTATCTTTTCATGATATTCTTGCTGCGATGCAGCCGCAATGTTGGATCGGTGATCGCTAATTCCTCTATCCTTCTTAATTTCATTTTTTTTTTATTAGCAAATCTTCTATCTGATTTTTTATATTTTTTTTAAATTATCTATTAATTTTAAAATCTGACTTGATATCAAAAACTTAACTTTATTTTTAATATATTTAATGTTAGTTATATTTTTATTTTAAATAAAAAATTATAATTTATATATGCATTTATTACATGTTTAGAAACGAGAATCTTAAACTTATTACAGCTGTCTAAAAAATAATCCTCATTAAAAAATTTTAAATCCGATTGAGGAAATCTTTCCCTAAATCTATAGGAAGATTATTGTCATCCCTAATCAGGATGATTTCCAATCTTTCCTTACTCAAGAAGGTGACCAATGTTTAATTTACTCTTAATTAGCAAATTAATCTAATATTATATATATATATAATATTAATTATATATTTTATGGAAATGCTAATTTTATGACTAAAATATTTATAATATATTTTTCAGAGGTAGAATCCTTGTAACATCTTTGTGAAACAGTTGCCACCATATTAAGCTTGTACCAACAACTTCTTAAAAATGAAATATAGCAGATCTTTTGATGATGGTTTTTATTGATGAGGGGAGTTTTTAAATAAACTTAACTTTAGAGCAATTTCTTACTCGTAAGAAAATAATGGTAAAATATTTTCTTTACCATGTAAATTAAAAGGAAAATCAATAAGTTTTTTTTAATTTTAAATGTTTATAGAATTTATTTTATATTTTAGTAATTTGTGTAGCAAGTATCTGATGACACTCACTGAGACTTAAAATTCTGTAATATATTATGTTATTAAGAAAAATTATGGCCCGCTAAAAAAAATGGCCTAATGTTTCTTTACTAAGAAAATTAAAAAGTTTCAAAATACTTTTTTTTATAAGAAAAACTTAAATAAAAAAAACTTAATGCATACACTTATAGAAATTATTGCAAATTCAACTAGATATTTTTTTTATCTATTTATATAACAAATATACTATAAATAATATTAATAATTTAATTCTTATCCAAAAATGGTGTAACAAGATAATTAATGTTTTATCAACTGATTCATATTACTAAAATATATTTTTTGTCAGCCAGCTAGCATTACTAAATCATATTTTTTTAATCAACTAGTTTAATAACCCGCTGACTACCTGTTGATCCATCAACTCTGCATCATCTCCTTCTTTCTCAATACTCATCACCACAACGCCATCTTGCTGCTTTGTAGTGTCTTTGCTCTGTACACGCAGAATATTCAGGTGCTCGGCCAATGCTTCAATAGTAAGATGACATCGTTTGGGTCTTGATTGAAGCGTGATCGGTGAGGCAGCATTGAGGAAAGAAATATTAGTTCTTTGAAGAGTTTATTATTAAGTTTGTTTGTGGGATCTAATGAAGGAAGGGATTTTGGGCCAATAGTGTGTAGGGAAGTCTCCATGGGAGCAAGAATGATTGGGTATAACCGAATGGTTGGGTATGTTTCTTGTGACTTTCGTCCATCTTTCTCTTAATTTGTCAGAAATGGTTAGTTTATGCAGAGAGGAAGGAGGAGATCCACTTGTGGTGGCAGCTAAAGTTGAGCTCGAGATTGATGCAAGACCAAGTGGAAAGAGGCCTAAGAGGAATTTAGGTCTGCATATCAAGTACCAAGACTATGTAGCCACCTGATGACCTAATGAATGAGGAAGCCAAATCCACTTAGTTGGGCTTATGTGTTGTGTTGCGATGCGCTACACTCTATATTTCCCTCTTCTTTTATTGTTGCTGAGTTTGTTATTTGAATATTGGGTTGTTATGGACGTTTGTCCTCTTTTTAAAGATGAGGTGTAATTCCTAATTAACAACATATATATATATATATGAGGCCTCTACACAAGGGGGAGGTAGTAAGTATTCTCTCAGATTTCCCTATAGATATATGAGGACTCTACACAAGGGGGAGGTAGTAAGTATTCTCTCATATTTCCCTCATATCTTATATGCTCTTTTGAACATCCTTCTCTGGATCTTACCCTGTTGGAAAGGGGGTCCACTCAGAACTGAAGCACTATTATCGGTGCTTTCATTGAGAGAGCTGAACCATGGTGAATGGTGTTCAAACTCATTCCTGCAATGCAAACAAAGATCCCCCACTACCGCGTGACTCATTGATGATTTAGGCCATCGCTATTTTCAATCTCAACCATAAATTTTACTATCAACAAGCGACTATTGATGGTCTGTCATAGTCCTTCACTACACAACAAACAACTATGACTGAGCTACTGGCTAAGTTCTCATAACTAGAGCAATTGCTCACTACAAGCTCCTCTCAGACCACTCCCATTCCACCACCCCATCCTCTCCCCTCTGCCTATCCTACCCCAGCCGCCACCTATTTTCTGGCCATCAACTGTAATGCCATCCCCATCCACCCATCCATTTCAAATTCACCATCAAACTAAACCAATGTGTTGTGACCTTACTACTTTTGATGGATCCAATCCCTTAGATTAGATCTTCCAAACTGAGTAATATTTCATCTTCTATGGAGTCCTCAGCGAGCAAAGGTTGGACATCACTAGTTTCTATATGGCTGATCAAGCCTTAAGGTAGTTCTAGTGGATTTAGATGAATTAAAGCTCTCCTCTTAGACTTCCCTAACACATGCTATTGAGCAACATTTCATATTGTCGTCTTACGCCAACCACCAAGCCACTCTCTTCAAACTTTAACAAATGGGATCAGTAGCAGATTATCAATTGCAATTTGAAACCATTTGTAACCGGGTAACTGATTTGTCACCAATTACTATTCTCAATTGCTTTGTGTCTGGCTTGAAGATCCAAATCCAATGTGAAATGGTCATCTCCAAGCCTACCATTATACCTGCTGCAATAGCTTTGGCTAAGCACATCGAAGATAAGGCACAATAACATAGAGTTCCCTTCAATCAATCAAACAACCCAAACCCATGTAACACCTTCCTAATCCTCCACCACCAAAACCACCCCTACTAGTTCTTCTGCCCAATTAGACTCCACAAAAACACCCCCCAAAACAACTTACCGCGCCAGAGATGAAATCAAGATAAGCCCAAGGCCTATGTTATAATTGTGATAAAAAATTTAGACTTAGCCACTAATGTAAATCCCCTTTGTTTCTCCTCCTCGACGATTTGAGTGATCTGCCACTGGAGGAAGCAAAAGCTGAGATCGAGGCAGTGGATGAGGTCCCCTAAGACTCAAAGTTAACTCTTCATGTGTTATTGGGAAGCTCAAGCCCCCAGACCTTTCATTTAGTAGCTAGAATTGGGGGACAATATGTGGTTTCCCTAGTTGATTCAGGAAGTTCTCACAATGACCTCCACCTGAGAGTGGTGAGACACTTGGGGATACATGTAGAAGAAGGATAGCACCTTCCTGTAGTCGTTAGCAATGGAGAAACTTTGACTACAAAGGGAATTTACATGAATGATGTCATTGCATTAACCCCTATGGAGTTTGTTATTGACTTTTGTGTCCTCAAATTCACTGGGGAAGATTTGATCTTAGGGGCCTAATGGTTGTAGACCTTAGGACCTGTTGCCACGAATCACAGTCTTATGACCATGAAGTTTTAGCACAAAGTAAAGAACGTGAAGCTGGCAAGCCTTCATCAATCTCTAGGGCCGATCTCATTAAATCAGCTAAAATGATTGCATAAAGGATCCTTCCAAGTCGAGTACTATCATTTGCAATTGGGATTGATTGAATGCTCTCCTACTAGTAGTGTTTGTTTACATCCTTCAAGTTATGAAATTAGCCAACTTTTACAGCAATACGAAACCATTTTTGCTACACCCAAAGGTCTTCCCTCACATCGGAATTTGGACCATCATATTAATCTTTAACCGCAGGCCCAATCGGTAAATGTATGGCCCTACTAGTATCCCCACTTTCAAAAGGGTGAGATTGAGAATCAAGTCCGGGAGATGCTCCTGGATAATATCATACGATGCTCCACTAGTCCATTCTCTTCCCTAGTATTGTTGGTCTAGAAGAAAGATGGCACATGACATTTTTGCATGGATTATAGGGCCTTAAATTCTATCACTATTAACGACCTATTTCCTATTCCAATCATGGATGAGCTATTAGATGAGTTGCATGGATCTAGCATTTTTTCCAAACTAGATCTTCGAAGTGGATATTTTCAAATCCGCATCCACGTAGTCGACATTCCAAAAATAGCATTCCAAACCCATGAAGGTCATTAAGAATTTCTCGTCATGCCTTTTAGACTTTTCAACGCACCGTACACATTCTAATCCACCATGAATGATATTTCCTTTCAGTTCCTTTGCTCCTCCTCTGCATGAGCAGCTCTTACATTATTTCCATAATTCTATTATAGGTGGCCATTTTGGTGTGGCAAAGACCATGTCTCAACTTTTGGCAAATTTTTATTAGGCAAACCTGCTCTATGGTGTCAAGAAATATGTCACTCAATGTATGGTATGTTGAAAAACAAAACTAGAGGTGGGATGTGTAAAAGGGCTGTTACAGCCCTTACTAATACCCATTCGAATTTGGGAGGATGTTGCCACTTACTTTATTTCCTTACTTCCACCTTCCACCTTCCAATGGAAGAGAAATAATATAGGTTATTGTCAATATATTATCCAAATATGCCCATTTTTGTGCTTTACTCACCAAGGTTACTACTGTAAAAATAGCAGAACACTTTGTCTAGAAGGTGGTGCGACTGCATTGTTATCCAAGATCCATTTTCTCTGATCGGGATCCCCTTTTCACTAATCACTATTGGCATGAAATGTGTCGAATGTAGGGCATCAGGCTAAATTTGAGCAGTACTTATCAGCCACAAATGGATAGGAAAATGAAAGTCATAAATTGTTGCTTGCACGCCTATCTTCAAGCTTACGTTAGTGACAAACCCTGTTAATGGGCGCACTTCTTGCTTTAGGCAGTGTAATCCCCCTAAATTTTAGAAACCCTATAATTCAATAAATAACTTTTATTTGAAATAAATTAGCTTTTAAAATTATTTAGTTTAATTATTTTATGGATTTTGAGTATATAAATTTGGATAGGAGTATTTAATAAATTAAAAATAAAATTTTTGTTATTTTATCACATTATTTGTATTTAAATAATTTTTCAAACTAATATTTTACCAAAATTAGCCTTTTTGAAGTTTGAACCAATATATTAAATTATATTGAATTAAATTATTAAATTAAATAATTTATCAAAAATATTATATTTTATTATTTTCTAAATTAAATTAAATTAAATTATTTTTCCCTATTTTCCCCATTTTCCTTTTCTTTCCTTCTCCTTTTCTCCTTTTTCCTCCTTCCTCTCTTTTTCCTTTTTTCTTTTCCTGGCTTCGGGCCGCCAGGCCTCCCCTCCTTATGCCTAGGCCGATGGCCCATTCTCCCCCCACGCACCAGTCAACCCAGCCACTTCCCTCCTCCTTCTTTTCCTTTCTCCTCCTCCCTAGGCCAGCCCAACTCTTCTTTTTCTTTCCCCTACGCCGACCTGGTCTCCCTCCCCCTCCCTTCTTCTTTCTTCTTCAACCTCTACGCCCGACTAGTCTTCATCACCCAAGACTGCACCCCGTACGCCATGCCCGACCACCGAGATACCTGCAACCCCTCCCTGCCACCACTACAACCCTCTCTCCCATCATTTTGTTCCCATTCTTGGTCCCGGCCAGCCCTGCAAACCAGCCCCCATGCCCTATTTTTTTCCCCTCTTCATCTCCCCTCCATGCCACCCTACGTGCTGCCACTGGCCGGCCATTTGCACCCCTATCCTCCCTCTTCTTTTTCTTACCCTCACCGGCCCTTTATGCCCCATATTTTTGAGCCTTCTCCTCCTTCCCCAACCTCCTTCTCTCATTTTTTTCCTCTCCCATTTCCATCCTTGTTTTTGCATCGCCACCACCCTCCGCCGCTTCTGCCACCTCACCAACCCCCTGCACCGCTCCCTACCACCCTCCACCTTAGACTTGCACCACCAGAATATCCCTCTCAAGCCATCCTGCAACCCTTCTTCCTCCCCACCTATTTTTCTCTCCATTTTCCCCCTTCTCGGCAGCCCACCTGCAACCCCGCTGTTCGCAGCCGTCCGACCGCCTCTACCGCCACCCAACCCACCATTCAACTCCCTGCAACCTCCTCTACGACCCCCATACATTGTTTGGCCAAAACAAGCTCCCAAACCTCTTCATTTTTCCCTTCTCTTTTCCTTCCTTCTCGGCCCCTCCACCTCAACCTACCTCGGCAGCCACTTTCATGGCCTCGCTGCTGCCGCCACCGCAGCCCTTGGCCGCTGTGAACCCATCCCCGACAACCACCTACACTCCCTCTTCACTCCTGCACCATTCCCTTGCCCTAAATCCTCCCCCACCTGCCCTCTTTTCTAGCCTAAAGACCCCAACCTAAAAACACCCCTTCCACCCTCTTTTTCATGCAACCTTCGACCCTTATTTTTACATGAAGCTCATGCTGTATATGCAGCATGAGTTTATGCATTTATTGTCCATTTTTCTTAAAAATTTTAAGGTATGATAATATTTAAATTAATTATTTCCTTAAGTAAAATTTATAAAGTCTTATGTTTTGATTTTCTTATTTCTAATATAATAAATATTGATATTATTTTTAGGTATTAGTTTTGCTAATCAAGGCTTGAATCTTTAACCGGGATGCCGGTAAGGTTTGATTTTTTACGGGGTCTAAGGTAATCGTTAAACCCCACTTAAACGCATGGATAAACGTATATTAACACATTAGAATTTTTAGTATGTTATTATGCTTGATATTTGTGGTTTAATATAATATATATATTTTGCTTGTATTGATTGAAAAAAAAAGTATGTTAGTTTATATGCCATGTGTGGAAATGTTGCTTAAGGAAAGAGTTTGGCTATTAATGAAAGCGCTAAGTACCTATCCTTGTTATTTTATGTTATTGTGACCATTTATGCATGAATGATATTATTGTGAGCCCTAGAGGCATTTTAGTAATATTCCTTGTGCTAGATTATGGCCTACTATGTGTGGGTGCTAATATGTATTATGTTAAAATATAATAGTTGGTGGAGTTGAATATTGTTAATGGAATATTAATTTTATTATTCCATGTGGTAACGATAATTTAATAACAGTGGTGTAATAAGGGGGTAAAGTGGTAATTTTGGAAGTAAAAGAGGTAATATGGTAATTTTATGAGTAAACAACAAAATGGTAATTTTATAAGTAAAGGGGTATTATGGTAATTTTGGACGTAAAGGGGGAAATGGTAATTTTATAAGTAAAGGGGTATTATGGTAATTTTGGAGGTAAAAGGGCAATATGGTAATTTTATAAGTAGATGACAAAAGGGTAATTTTATAAGTAAAGGGTATTATGGTAATTTTGGGAGAAAAGGATAATATGGTAATGAAATACTCCAAAATTTATTATTTCAGAAATAAGTCATTAAATAGGGGTTTTGGGAGAATTTATTTATTTCGTCGCTCTTTTAGATAATAGAGATTATGTAAGGGCATTTCAATAGAAAATTAAAATAAATTATAAAGGACAACCTAATATATATATACACACATATATATATATATATATATATATATATATAAATACATATATATTTTGGGCCTTATATTAGCCAAAAAAAAGAAAAAAAAAAGAGGATAAACATTTTATTTTATTATTTGAATATTCCTACTCTATGTACCCAAGGTGATTATTCTAAATAGTTAGGTAAAATAAAATGCTAAAATAAAATGGCATAAATAACCTTTCTTTTATTTTTATTTCTATTTTGTTTTTTTTTCCTTTCCTTCTTCTTCTTTTACCATTTTCTCTTTTTTTCCTATTTTTCCTCACCGTTGGGCCAGCCGCGGCCCAACCCCGCGCCTCCTCCCTCATCTCCCCCGCGGCCCAGCACCGTCCCTTCGCCCTGGGAACAAAACGCAGCGTTTCGCCTCTCACCCCGCCGAAACGCTGCACCCCGAGTAAAGAAAATATAACCGTTGCCTGACGACGCGAACGCCGCGTTTTTCCCTAATTTCACCCAAAACGCAGCGTTTCATTATTTGGGGAAATAACCGCCGCCGCCCGGCCGATTCCCCTTCCCTTTTTCCTTTCCCCTGGACCGCCGGTCCAGCCCTTCTTCTTCTTCTTCTTCCTCGCGACGTCGTCGTCCGTCGCCGCCTGCAACCAAAAATTTTTGCCGGGAAACGTAGCGTTGACGGCACGCCATTTCCATCAGTCGTTTCATCCTTTCATCCCCGTTGACCTCCCTGTGGATGTGACCGATCGATTCAGCCATTTCCCACACGCAACCCTCTTCTTTCTTCTTCGAAGAGTCTCGGTCTGCAACGGCAGACCTGCGCCGGACAACCTCCCCTAAACCTAACCCCCTAACCTCCCACGTGATCCTTGTCGTTTCTCCCTCAGATTGGCCTATAAATTGACCCCTCCACCGCATAGATCGGGTTCGAAAATCTGGAAACCCAGAGGAACTCCGACACACGCCGCCCGACCTTCAGCCGCCCTATTCCCCGCCTTCGACCACCGTTCCCACCTGTCCGCGCCACCAACTTCTTCCCTGCACCCCCCTCTTCTCAACCAACCACCTTAGACGCCTTGCCTCGCGCCGCACGTGCCGCCCTAGCCGTGCGAAAACCACTCCCCAAAATCGACCCCTCCAGCCCGCGCCACCTTCGCGCCGCCGCCGCCGGCTGTGCCGACGCTTGCAGCACCATCACCACCCCCTAAAACCACCCAGAGACCCTACCCTACCACCCTATGCCCCCTGTTTACCCTACTTCTCTCTCCCGCAGCCTCCACAAACACCTCTCCCAATTCTTACTCCCACCGCCGCCGCGGCCGCCGCCGGCACCACCACACCACCAGGTTGACTCCACCTCCTTGGACCCTAAACCCTGACTAATGAAAGTTAATAAATTTAATATTGATAATTATTACCATTAGCCTTATTATTATTATTATTATTATTATTACCATTATTATTATTGTTATTATTATTATCATCATCATTATTATTATTATTATCATTATTATCATTACTATTATTAATATTATTATTCCTAATATTATTATCATTGTTATTATTGCTACTATTAGTGTTATTATAACTATTAAAATTATTATTGTCGGTAATACTATTATTGTTACTATTGTTATCACTTTTATGATTATTATTATTATTGTTATTAATATTATTCCTATATTTATTACCCTAACTATGATTATCGTTGTTATTATCTTTGTTATTATTACTAGTACGATTAACATTATTATGTTGACATCCTTGTGGTTACTACTAGTAGCGTTACTATTATCCCTATTATTATTTTAGCTCCTGGTAACCATTAGTAAAATTGGTACTCTCTTAGCACTAACGGTGAATTAAGATAAGAGTAAAGTAGGGGAATAGTGCTTTGTTAGAGGAAAATTAACCTCTAGTGTTCTCCTTTTATAGGCGAATCGAGTCGACATCCGGAGGAGGCGTAGGAGCGTGCTCCAAGGCCGGTGTCGTGTTAGGTAAGGGATGAAACTATGGCCTGGTGCTTATGTGTTGTAATGTGGGATTGAATGATGAGCATGCCATGACTTATATGTGTTACGCATGTGTTGTGAAGCACTTGTTTATATAACATAGCACGGACAATGTGGTAATATGTATGTGTGTGCATCGTACATGACATGTGTTACGTTGTTATTTGATATTGATGATATGACATGATATGACCCTCTAGGACATGCATGCTAGGGTTAGTAGCGTGGGATGATAATGGAAGAATACGGAAAATGGACCTTGTGGGAAATTTGCATGGGGGGGGGATTAGAGCTTGCATGGGTACAATCCTTACGTTGGAAAAGGGGGATGAGGGTGGTAAGTGAGGGTTTGGAGAGTCCAAGGGATGGTTGGAAACTTGGGGGTAAAATATTACATGGGCCGATGTAAGGGCGCCCAAGAGCCTGATTAGGGTTTGAGAGGGAATGGGTAACTTGAAGGGTACCAAGGTGAAAGTAATCGAGGGAGGATGGAGTAAGGGTGTTGAGAGTGCGAATCCACCTACATAATGGACGAGTATGGGTTTTTCTAAATGAGGGGAGAAGTTCGGGGGTGAAAGAGGGGGTTGCTTGTTGAGGAAGTAAAGTGCTAGGGTTTTGGCCGGCCAGCTAGGGTTTTGACGGACAACTGGGTTTGTCGATCATATGCGAACCAGGGAGAGAAAGCATTGCATTGGGAAACCTTCTAAGAAGAATGAGGGCGAGATGGAGGATGAAGCGATGTTAGATGAGTAAGAATGGGGTCGGGCCACATAGGCCGATTAGGGCTTCCGAGGAGGGACCCTAGAGAGACAAGGGCGTACGGAGTTGATATCCCATGTGTTGAGATGGTCTATAGCCTTGGGGAATGGTGACTTATGGCAAGCTACTCTGCCTGAGTCTACGGGGGATGAATGTCGAGTGAACGGGAAGGTATGGGTCCCAACATATGGGACGGTCCTTCTGGAGGGAAGAGGTAGCGCATTACCAGCATGCATGTCAAGGGCGTGACGTGATTTAATAAGATACGAATAAGACATTAATTACGTAAAGAGAAAGACTGATGAGCCCGACCCAGTTCGTTCCACAGGTTAGAATAGTGGCCAGAGGCATTTTGCCCTGGGGGTTGATTTCCGGTCCACCGGCTATAATAGTGGCCAAAGGCGTTTTGCCTTGGGTGTGTATCTCCGGTCCACCGGCTATAATAGTGGGGGAGTTCGGGCTCGACAAACCCAAACAAATAAGTTAATCCACGGGAAAAATACTAAGTACTTACAGTGAAACACCATGTAAGTGCGGGGCTAGTCCGTTCCACCGGTTAGAATAGTGGCCAGAGGCGTTTTGCTCTGGGGGTCGATTTTCGGTCCACCGGCTATAATAGTGGCCAGAGGCGTTCTGCCCTGGGTGTTGATTTCCGGTCCATCGGCTATAATAGTGGGGTCCCCGTACTTACAGGGATAACGGAAGAGCGTGTGAAAAGGACTTATTATCATAATAAGTAATAATGAACAAGTACAAGTATGAAATTAGCCTTCCGCTTACTCGTCTTTGTATGTTGATGATGTGTTGAACATGTATCCTATATGTATGTGTCGGCCTTAGCTCATCTGTTACCTTACTCAGTACGTAGCGTACTGATCACCCGTTTCATGGGTGCTTCTCATTCCCACGAGTAGAGGACCCATATGACCTTGTGCAGGTAGGAGACCACGTGTTCGATGCCTACGATACCTATGAGGCATCAGGTGGGACCGAGTGATGAGTCTTTCCTGGTTGGGGTCGAGAGCGAGTTAGCCGGACTCCTTTATTTCCCTCTCTATCTTCTATTTTAGCTTGTTGCACTTATGTTGTGTTGTATTTCAAAGGTGGGACTTTTAAATTGTAATCTTAATGATACTCTATCGGTGGTTGAAACCTCGTCTTCATGAACATTTGCGTTAATGGTGCAATTATGGTTGATGTTTCACGTTTATGACTTTTGATTTAGCCTTAGCACTTAGTATCGGAACGGTAGGAGTGAACCGGTCTGGCACTAAGTGTGGCGGTGATACCCCCAAGTTTACGGTTTTAATTCTTTCGCTTCCGCTAAACCTTTTGAGTTAACGAAATTTTTCAGTAGTAAATTTGGGGGTATTACAGGTAATTTTAGAAAAGAAGGGTAACATGGTAATTTTGTATGGAAAGATAAAAATGGTATTTTTGGATGTAAAAGGGTAAAATAGTAATTTGTAAAGTAAAAGGGGTGTTATGGTAATTTTATAAGTAAAAGGATATTGTGGTAATTTTGTAAATAAAAGGATATTATGGTAAATTGAAAGTAAGGGGTATAAGGGTAATTTTGTAAATTAAAAGGATATTTATGGTAAACTTGGGAGTAAGGGATAACTTGGTAATAATGATAACGACGAAGGATAAATTGGTAATTAAATTATGATTATAAAAAGAGTAATTGGATAATTATGATAATAGAGAAGGGTAATTTGGTAAATTAACCAATAAAAGGGCATTATGGTAATTTTAAATGGAGAAGGGCAATATAGTAATTATAAGAATGGAGAAGGGTAAATTAATAATTATAAATATGGAGAAGGATAAATTAATAATTATAAATATGGAGAAGGGTAAATTGGTAATTATAATTATGAAGAAGGGTAAATTAATAATTATAATTATGAAGAAGGGTAATTTGGGATTTATAATAATTGAAAAGGGTAAAATGACAATTATAATAATTGAGAGGGGTCAAATGGTAATTATGATAAACAAGAAGGGAAATTTGGTAATTTATCCAACTAAAGGGGCAATTTGGTGATTTAGCCGACTAAAGGGTAAATTAGTAATTATTTAACCAACTAAAGGGGCAAAATGGTAATCATGATAATGAAGGAGGGTAATTTGGTAATTTATCCGACTCAAGGGCAATTTAGTAATTATAACAAAGGAGAAGGGTAATGCGGTAATCTAACCAACCAAGGGGAAAATATGATAAGTGTAGCAATTATAAGGGGTGAATGATGATCTAAAAAGCGTAGGAGATAACTTAGTATCCTAAACCGAGTAAGGGATAATTTGGTAAATATGCAACCTAAAGGGTAATATGGTAATTTATCAAGTAAGGAAGGGATGACTTAGCAATTATATAAGTAAGGGGTAAATGAGTAATTTGTACCTGACATGTCGTTGTGATTGCTAAATTTCATAATATGTCTAAAATAGCATTGATTAGCAAGGTAAGATTATTTGATAATTAGTAAGTATCACGAGAATGAATCCTAATTCGGAATTAGATGAGATTATGATGGCCTTAATGATTTTTTTGTGTTACCTTGGATAACCACCTAAATAAGAAACGACTAATGATATCAGAACAATTGAAAGTGAATAAGTATCTGATTATTGTGCTTTTCGTGATCACTTTAATTAAGACACTAATACTTAAAGTGAAAGACCTCGAGATCAGGAATGGTGGCTCTTTAGGGGTTGCTACCCTAAAGACGTGGTTTAACCCATGATTATTCTGGTATTTGATGGCGTGCCTTTGTGCCCCAACCAGGTCCTATATCTTACTTTATCTAGCTCTACGGACCTAGTTAGGGGGTATGCATACTTATGGATTAGGTGTCCTTGTCGGTAGGGTACTGAGTAGCTTTATGCACCAGTATGACCAAGGTACATTTGTGTCCCTGGGTTCATGGTTGAAGGGTACTGAGTAGTTTGTATGCACCGGTACGACCGGTGTACTTTTGTGTCCTGGGTTCTTGATCTCCCGTCCGAGGTAAATAAATGAAATTGTTGTGTTGATTAAAGAAATGAAAGATACTAATAATGAAAGTGAAAGATTAATGAGCCGGACCCAAATGACTTATGATATTGAGTATCGATCCATTGGTTATAATAGTGGCCTAGGAGCGTGTTACCTTAGCAAGTGATTATAAGTACCAATCCATCGGATACAATAGTGGCCCAGGAGCGTGATGCCCTAGCAAGTGATTATGAGTATAGATCCACTGGATATAATAGTGGCCTAGGAGCGTGTTGCCCTGGATGTTGTTGATATATATTCCGATCCACCGGCAATAATAGTAGGAGTCTCGAGTTCAATAAAATCAGTCATGGATGTGAATAAAGTTATGAAAAAAAAAATACTAATCACTTATAGTGGAACACCATGTGAGTCGGGGCCAAATCGGCCCACCGGCAAATAATAGTGGCCAAGAGCGTTTTATCTTGGAGACTGATCCACCGGCATATAATAGTGGTTAGGTGCGTTCTCCCCTATAAGTGACCGATCCATCGGCTATAATAGTGGGGTTCCCGCACTCACATGGATATAAAATATGAGAGTTGATTGAATAATGATGGACTAATGGCTTAAGGCTTGAATGTATTGATTTTGCACTATGACATGGATTAAGGCCCGAAAGTATCAATTGTTCATAACGACCTAATGATATCTCATGTGAATGTTAGTTGTGTGAATTTTATATATACACATCTCGTTATATATGTATGTAGCTTTGTTTCTTGTGTTGTATTGCGGGCCTACCTTTAAGTGTGATTTTAAAGGGTTACTCAGTACCACTTCCATTCGTGGGGCCCCTGCCTATTCAATGGGCAGTGTCCCTTGTAGGTATCTTTCAGGTGCTACTCAAGTGGGCAACGGGAAAGAGAGTAAGGAATCATTCGGATTTTTAGGGTTCTCCCTTTGCTTTAACTTTCTGATTTTAATGTATTCCTTGTTTTTGTAAGCACCACTGGTGGACTGTATTCTTGTAAGCAGTTGTCGCGCTACTCTGATTTAAATATGGTTTGTAAGTTTTGTTTTACACTTTTAGCCTTAGCACTTGGTACTGGAACGGTATGAGTGAACCGGTCTAGTACTAAGTGTGGCGGTAATATCCCCAAAATTCATCGTTTTATATTTTGCTTCCGCTATTTCTTTTAATAAAATGAAAATTTTTAGTAGTGAATTTTGGGGGTGTTACAGGCAGAATATTGGTACAACACCTCTAACCATAGCTCCACTAGAATGTCTCCTTTCAACGCAGTTTATGGGCATGAACCGCCCACTCTCATTGGCTATATCGATGACTTAACCAATTTGGACTCCATCCGGTACAAGTTTAAGACTAGAGATGAATTAATAGTGTGTCTTAAGTCCAACCTACACAGGGCTTTAGTTTGAATGAAGAACCAAGATGATAGACATAAAAAAAAAGATAAAGAATTTCATTGTGGGGATTGGTTGTTTGTTAAGCTTTAGCCATATTGACAAAAATCTGTGGAAGAACGATAGTCGAGCAAGATTGCTAGAAGGTATTTCGATTCTTTCTTGATCACTGAGCCCATTGAACTAGTTACCTATAGGTTGAAGCTTCCAAAACATTCCAAGATACATCCAGCCTTTCACATCTTAGTTATAAAGGCTCGTTTGAACCCAGATCAAGCAACCACAACGCAACTTCCAATTGGCGCTATGGAACATTATCCTCAACAAGCATTGATCTGTTGGGAACATTCGAGTCTGTAGAAATCTACTTTGGAGGATCAGACTTAACTGCAGGCCAACTTTCCTCACTTCAACCTTGAGGAAAAATTTACTCTGCAAGGGGAAAGTATTGATGCAAGACCTAGTGGATAGAGGCCCAAGAGGAACTTAGGCATACCCATTAATTACCAAGACTATGTAGCCACCTAATGTATGAGGAAGTCAACTCCACTTAGTTGGTCTTCTGTGTTGCGTTGCATTGCACTCTATCTTCCTCTCTTCTCTTATTATTGTTGAGTTTGTTTTATTGTTGCTAAGTTTGTTATTAGAATATTAGGTTGTTATGGAATGCTTGTCCTCTTTTAAAGATGAGGTGTAATTCTTGCTTAACAAACACACACACACACACACATGAGGCCTTTGCATGAGGGGGAGGCAGAAAATATTCTCTCAGATTTCCCTCATCTCTTATATCCTCTTCTAAACATCCTTCTCTAGAGCTTATACTGCTCGAAAGGGGGTTCACTCAAAATTGAAGCACTATTAGAGCCTGTCTAGATTAGATATAGAGGACCGATTTTGAAGATGGTGAGAAGGTTGATGTTAGAGAGAGTGCAAATGTGGAGAGTAAGGGGAGAGGAATACATACAACTAATGTATCCAAATTATTGAAAGTTTTTTTAATTATTAATTATTAATACTTCTGAAAAGTTAATAATTATTATTATGTTTATTTATTATTAATAGTCAATATATTAGATGTAGATCTATAAACAAATAAAAATATAGTATAAGAATATATTTTATTAAATAAATTATGTCTACAATTATCAAAATACGTTAATTCAGTTTATATCAAATGGGTTATCTAACAATATTATTAGTTTAGAAACTTTTATATATAAATAATATGTGTATAATATATATCATTATTACTTTATATAATATCATATCATAAAACAATAATGCTAAAAAGACACTTAACATTCTTTACTCAAATCACAAAACACACACTTTTGCTCTTGTTTCCTTTTTCAACCCTCAACCCTACATTCCAATTTCATTCTTCAACCACACTTTCGCTCTCTCCTTTTACTTCCACTTTTAGTTTTTAATTGGCCTTAAGATTTTGCATGAAAGTTATAATTTTGGGACTACTAATTTAGGGTTTCTAACTTTCAATCTCAAATTATTTAACAATCTAAGAAAATTGCTAATATAACACATTTGACTTTCACAATCACAAAAATAACACTTTCATTAACAATTTTTCCATAATAACACTTTTTAAACCTTTTTTAAAATTATATGTAAAAATTTCAAGGTACAAATATATGCACCTAAACATATATATAAATGTAGACTAAAACTAGATATACAACATAATTTTTATTAATTTTTTTGTTTCATGTACAACTATATATTTATTTATGTGCAATATATTTGTTCTAAATGTACAATATTTTTTGACGGAAATGTAATACCTCGTTATTTTGGGTAACCTCAGTTATTTAGGATTGATATTAGTGGAGATTAAATTATTTTAGTTTGATGATTTATCACATCTTTATAAAGTTTTGAAATTTTAATTGTGTTTTCATAATGTTTTATTCAGAATTCTTTGTTCCTTTTTCATATATTTATGTTCCATGAGACTTGCAAGCCATTTTTGGGCACTTAGCTATTTTTAAATCATTCTTTTGTTAGGAAAGTATCAAATTTTACTACAAAAGAATAAATTCTATGCTTGGTTGCTAAATGAGAACATATTATTGCTACCATTGAAAGAGGAGAAAATTAGGTATACACATCACAACATAAACCTTTTTTTTCTTTTTTGATAAATATCAATCAAAAAATATTTATAGAATTCATGATTCCAACATTCTAGGTTAATAAGTGTACAAAGTTCATAATTTATAGTCTCTACCAAGATTGATTCATAACTTCTAATAACATATTTTCCCACGTCGTTATGATAATGTTTGATTGGTCTCCTTATGTTCATTTAGAAAGAAAGAAATGAAAATTTGAATGCGGAAATGAGAGATCCGGTCATTAGAACCACAAAAACTCTGATCCAACTTTGGTTGATGCATGCTCAAAGTTATATTGCTAAACTTAGCAATAAATGCTCAAGGTTATAATTCCACTTCCCTTTTTTATTCTTCCCAGCTTCTATTATTTCCTATAAATAGTAATAGTAAACAATCTCATAAATAATGTATCCACTAATGACAATAAAATTTGGTTTGATATTCTAAAATCGTGAATTTACAATAAGAAAGTAAACAAATAACCTTGTTTGGTATTACTTATTTTTAATAACTACTTTTAGATTAAAATTACTTTTATAAATATACTTTTTAAAAAGTACTTTGATAAGTAAAATATATGTTTGTTTTTATTTTTATTGTATAAGTGATTAATAATAAAAAAACTACTTATTGTACCTCATTAGTATTAGGTTTTTATTTTTCTATAAATTTACTTTTTATTTTCCATCTTTAATTTTTATCTTCCTGTATATATCTTTTGGTAATACTTATTGTATAAATTATGTAATATTAAATATTAAAAAGCATATAAAACATTAAAAAGTAAAAAAAATAAAGATATTACAAAGTATTAAAAATTGTAAAATAAAAATCATAAACTTATTTTAAAAAAATTATGAACAACCATTAAACAAACTTTATAAAATTCACAAACATCTAAAACTCAAATAGTGACAATGATCAAAGTTTATACTATGCAATAAACATTCTTATATTTATAATAAACATTATAAAATCAAATCGTTCAATGACGTACATGGTAAATTTCATCTGCAATCCTACACCGTACCATTTTCATTTCTCTAGTAGCTCCACCCTCTATATGTTGCCCAACATCTCTATTTCTACTGTTTTCTTTATATATTTCTCTACTACAAAACTCATCAAATAATATATCATCCATTCCATTCATTATAATAAAATTGTGGATTGTCATTGCTGTAATGACAATAAATATTTGTTGTTTCAAACTATAGTTATAAAATAACATTTTATGAATCATATGAGTGGGTGACTAATATTAATACAATTAATGAACTAATTAAGCAATGGAGTTATTTCATGGCCTAGATGCTGGTTGCCTAGAGTTGCAAGTTACTCCCCCTGTGCCGACATATCGAGAAAAAAAAAACAGAGTTGATGAAGCGATAGCCTTGAATAATTGGACCGCCAAACAGAGCCTACTCCACAATCCATTCAGCGCTGAAGTTAGGAAAAAAGAGAAGGGTTGCGGTGAGTGGAATAACTTGTCTGCTCGAAGCGAAGTATTCTCGAATCGCTAGTATCCGCTCTCTCCCATCACTCTTCTTGTCTGGTAAAGCCCTCGTCTTTCTTTCTTCATATCCTCGATGCACATGAAACCATGTTAATTTTCCGAAAAGGCAACACCTGTCTCCCACCAGAGGTTAATCAAGTACTCTACGTTTGTAATCTCCCATTCAATATAACAAGCGAAGAGATGTATGATATATTTGGAAAATACGGCGCAATCTGGCAAATCCAAGTTGGCATTAATAAGGATACTCGCGGGACTGTTTTTGTGGTCTGCGAGGATATCTACGATGCCAAGACTGCAGTCGATCATTCGTTTGGGTTTAATGTGTTGGTGCAATGGCAACATGTGGGTGTTTTTCTTTGTCCCACATTGGTAGTGAATAAGCATTTTGTTCACTTTTTATATCCCCTCACCTTTTGGGTTGTTTGAATAATGAGCTTGGGGTTGTTTTGTGGGTTGTGGGCTGGATCTAAAATACCACACACGCGCGCGCACGCCACCGCCCGCCCGTCCGGTCCGGGCTGGGCTGGGCGTGGGTGTACCGCATGCGGATTTCAATTGTAGAAGCCTCAAATTTTCGATTAAAGATCGGACAAGCAACTTTTTTTTGTCCTCTCCCCTTTCGATTAGAATTTTTTCTTACATTCATTTCGTCAACAGAGAAGGAAAAATATGTCATTTGATTTACAATGCGCCGAAAGCAATGAATAAAAAGCTAGACCCAATCTGTTGGTTCAATCGGTCCGGTCGGACACCAGAATAAATATGTTTGATTTTAAAATTTGTATATTTGTTGGATGAAACTAATTTTTTTTTTTAATTTTATTAGTTAAATTAGGTCTACCCGATATGAATTAAAATGTTACGTTTTTAAACTTTATATACGAAAAAATTAAAATTGGTTGAAACGATCAAACTAAATATGAAATTGAGTTAGGCTAGAAAAATAAAAATATTAGGGACAAAAAAACTTGTTTAATTAATAGTTCATACGTGTGGTTTATATTATCAACTTAGTCAGAAAAGCCTTGGTATTTTGAACTTTTTTCAAATGACTTTTTTTGTCTAAATGAGAAAAATAAAAATAAAATCTATTTACCAAATACAGTTTCTCTTTGTCAAACCTTATAAGCAATCGTGGGGAAGAAGAAATGTAACGGAGGACAGCAACAAATTTCTCAGCCTTTTTTTTTAGCCTAAACCAACCAAACACCATTGTTGGCCATATAAATACTCACCGTAAACAAATTTACGAATTAGCAAATTACCACCACCCCAGCATCCCGAGTTCCCGACCGAGGATCAACCCGCAAACAGATTTCGTCGGTAGAAACATGAGCTTTCTGGCGGGGAGGTTAGCGGCGAAAGAAGCATCATACTTTCTCGAAGAATCCAAAAAAGCGGTCGGCCGCTTAATTGAGAAGCAAAACGCCGGTAAAATCCCCCTCCCCTCCTCATCGGCAAACACGAACCCCACTTCCGCCGTCGGATCTCTTGAGTCACAGCACAGCGCTGATATCCTCCCTGAAGTTCTCCGACACTCCTTGCCCTCAAAGCTCTTCCACCGACAACAGCAGTTGTCAGGCTCATCACCTCTTTCTTCTGGGTCTAAATGGGTAATTCAGTCTGGTGAAGGGAACAATTCGGTTTCTTCCGATGTATTGAACCCTCTTCGCGCTTACGTTTCCCTGCCCCAGGTTACCTTCGGCCCCAAACGGTCAATCTCTTTATCTCGCTTAAACTCTCGTTTGCAGGCAATTGAATTTTGATTTCTGATCTCAGTCATGTTCAGAAGAGCTCACTTAGCTTTGACAATTGAATTGAAAATTGAAAGCCCATTAATTTGGAAGCTTGCACCTTTTTGATGCTGCCGCTGGAAGCGAGTAGCTTTGGCGTCTTCAGCTTCATTTTGGGTTCAAATGCTGACGCAGTATAGTTGTTGCTGTAGCTTGCTGATTGATATGGAATATATGTATATATATATATCATGTTTTCTTCCGTTTTTACAATCTGCCTGAACAATTCTATTCAGGTGCTATTGGTGGGTGAATTTGATTTGCAGCTAAATTTGTGAGAATTGAAGTTAAATTTGATAATATCTTTAGACATATTGATACTATGCTCAAGTAACTTCACACAATCCTGTGGAATTATGTTACTTGGTTCTATGTGTGCAACCGTGCATTGAAACTGGTGTCATACTCAATAGTTTTCCATGTTCAATCATTTTCTGTGTACCAACGGTTTTTTGTTTGCTGAAATTTAAAAGTACTTGTTGCAACTTGCAATGCAGGTGGCAATTGCCTCAGGCAGAGGGCTCATTTACGGCATCCACTGCAAATGAATTGCGTCGTGATCAGTATACCCCAGCTAATCCCGAGAAGCTGAAGGCTGCAGCTGAAGGGCTTGCCCATAGTAGGTTCTTCTAACAGCATATTTTAACACTTTTCATGTGGCCCAACTCTTGGAACCACCACCCCAACCCCCAATGTTTTTTACATATTCATCATTGGGTTTGAGCTGCGTTCCTAAAAGATTTCTCGTACACGTTACTATCAAAGATTCAGGGCTTGTAACTTCGGATCTTGATCACGCGCTGGTCAATGTAATATGTCCAGACGCGTTGATCTATTTATTTACGCTCCCCTAGTCACGAATCACGAGACTAGCATCTCCTTTAATGACTAATCCTTCTGGTCAGCCAGATTTTCTTCCAGTTGTCCTCGGCGGAAACATTCTCAATTTTGTTATATTCTTGTATTTTTGACAACTTTACCATTTCATCTTTAATATTTGGTATAGGCTATCCTTTTGAAGCATACGTACTACGTGCCCTGGTCTTCTCTATCTTCTCCTACACCTTGGCAAATCTATTTTAGTTTTTGGAGTTTCTGTTCGGAATATTCTGGTAGCTTCTCCCGGTTGACGTGTGATTTTGTCAGTCAGAATGTTGGGTTTTGTTCAAAGTTGCAACACTGATTTTCAAAATAGAGAAGCAAGTATTCCATTAAAGTTGATAAATGTTGGTCTGGGTGTAGGCACTATAGGTTCATAGATATCTGACGCACATTAACTTTGGGAATGCTTAGTGAGTGAGTGTATTGCTCATCCCTTAATTCTATCATTTTTGTGGATGTTTTAGTAAGGGAAGGGACTCCTCTAATTGCTCTCATTCATGCTTAGTTTGTCAGTGTTGCTGATGCTTGCTCCCTGAGCTAGGTAGTTGATTATATAAACTGAAGAAATGAATTTTATTATTGGATAACATTTCTAATTTGCGATTCATTCTCATCTTCCAGTTGGGAAGGCTTTTGCCATTGCAACTGCAGTTATTTTTGGTGGTGCTGCTCTGACATTTGGACTGGCTGCATCAAAGCTAGAGCTTCATAATGTAAGAGATAAATCTTGTCTTAGGTTTGTATGCTTTATTTATTTAATCTTCGTTTTGGTAAATAAGTCTTGCATGCAAATTTTGTCCTTACCATAGAGATATTCTTGTGGTGGTTGGTGTGATTTATCAGAAGTGTAATGAATGTTTCCATTTACGTGCACGCAATATGGGCCCCTTTAGTTTTTGGGTCCATCTAAACTCTCGTTAGATCTTGGGGCACACATCATTGCTCTCCACAAATCCAATATGGCAGTGATGGGTTTTGATTTTGGATTGCCAGAAATTCCATGAGATGTTTGATCTGCAGAACTAGCTGAATCAAACTATTTGATGCAGAGGTATGTTCTATGGATTCTACAAGTCATGGATTGACTTCTTTAATATTAGAACCTATTGTTTTAGCCTTGGTTGAAGATTTAAGGCAAACTAGCACAAGTGGGTCTAATAAGGTGCTTACTTGCTTAAGAATGGATTAAAAGTGGACTTAATGGTCATTATTGGAATTATAATGAAATCACATGTATAGTACATGAGGAGGGGATGCCCATTAAGAGGAAGAATGATCATATATCTAGTTTTAATATTAGATATTAGTTAGCTAGATATTGTTAAAAAGTTAATCTTATTCGTTTAAAGTTATAACTTTTATTCTTGTTAGTGTGTCGATTTTATGGGTGCTTATCTTCTAGCGTCTAGCTTATTTTTTATAGAAGATTCATATTTGAGGAGTTGTAATTCATACATAAAAATTGTGGCTTGTAACATTGAAGATCATTTAATGCATTGAATCAAGTTTTAATCTCAATTGAATATCTTTGTGTGTTCTTCCTTGTTTCATGATTTCTATGTGATTCACTATTAGTCTTCTCTTTTTAATTTCTGTGATATAATTAGAGAGAGTTTGTATTCAGTTGAACACATTCATATCCCCAAACAATCGTCCATAACCCCCCCATTCATCATCCAAAATCATCACTTTCATGTTTCAACTCAAAACCCTAACCCTAACTCCATAACCAACGTTTTGTAACCATCTTTAATAACCCTATTAAACCTATCCCACTTGCCATTAATACCCCACTAATCATGCCATTAAACCCACCAGTAATATGATAGGAACTCAAACACATACCAATTAGCAGCTCAAACACCTGCCGATTAACATAAACCGAGCTCTAAAACTCTAATCCAATCACTAAACCCCAATCCACCAAATTAAACCCTTATTACCGAAATCAACTCCAATCTTCATTCTTTTCTTTTTCAATTCTTGTATGATTGGTTTCAATTATGTTGTTTTGGCATTTTGTGCTTCCAATACTCATCACTATTATTGAGTGCAGTGTTTGTGAAAGCATGTAGGTGATTCGACAAAGGGTTTGATGGCGACATAAATTGATTCTCGTAGTGCAGGAGAGGTTTCATATGCATGGATGGGGTAAATATCACACCACCATCCATCAGTGGATTTTGTTGTACATGGCGATGACTATTTGAGTCCAGTAACACTTGCCTTCATAGCTTGCACTAACTTTTTGGATAGCCCCAACTTTTGTACCTATCTATCTGTGCCGACATCTATATTCATTCGGGAAGTACATTTCTAGTTTTGCTGAGCTCAGTATTGCTCATATTCAAAGCCTCAGCAATCATCGACGCTCATCAAAATTAGTTAACCATCAACGAGCTTTTAGTTCATCTTTTATGTAGGGGTACCTGATTGTTTTTAGTTAGTGAACACTGCATTGAAATGAAAAGCGATAGTAAAGTTTGTGTTGGCAGATTGACGACATCCGGACTAAAGGAAGGGATTTCTTTCATCCAAAATTTAAAACTGTCAGGGAGCAACTGAGCCCCTTAAGAAATTGGGTATGCGTAGCACACAACCAAGCTGTTTTATTTTCTATCTCTATGGTATTGCTGGGGGACTAACTTGGAGTGTGCTGTTTTAGGCTCAAGACACGTCGAGGAGATGGCATCTGGAACCGGAGCAAGACGTGAAGGAAACGCCCATCGTAAAAGAGCTTTCAAAGATACTAGGTGCAAAAACTTCAGAATAACCATCCATTGGTGGTACAGCACGTTGTGAAAAAATCGCCCTTTTATGTGTTGGCGTGGTTGTGGTGACTTTAATAAAAAGCGAAGAAGCTTGCAAATAAAAATACCGCATCTCTTTTTATGTTTGTAGCTGTCTACTGATGATCCGAGAATCAGTCCCATGGTTGCCTAAAGCAATCAGGGAGCATTGCCATCGTATAGTGTCGTGTGACACAGTTCGTTCCATTGTTATGATTGTAAGATATGCCTCAATGATGTACCGCTCAGTTTCTAGGAAATAGATTGGTGTACCGTTCCCCGATGATGTACGGAATTAATACGGAAGTGGTGCTAAATGGATTGTTATGGTGTAATGATTAAATGGCATGTTGGAACTAGAGTCGTTAATATTATCTAATATATGCTTATTTAATTTGATATATAGAGTTATTCAATTCTAAAAAGTAAATAATTGATTTGATTTTATTTTTGTCGAATTAAATGTTCGATTCGGTCAATAAAAAGTCAAACAAACTAGATATTTGATCCGATAAATATAAATAATATTATATTAAAAAATATTAATATTTATTTTATTTTATATATATAATTTTTACTTCCTCGATTTAGTATTTGAGCTAAAATTTAATTTAGTTGAAATTATATTTTTAATACAATTTTTTTTAGATATAATAGAATCCAATGATGCAGCAGCTTTAGATTTAGTTTTAATATTGGATATTTGTTGAGCAAGTTGGGTATTTGCTAAATGGATTGGATATTTGCTTAACAGATCGAATGATATTAAATATATTTGTAATTCAGTGGTTTTTTACATTTAAGATTTTATTCGAATAATATTGGATATATTTGATATCTGATTCGAAAATTTGGATATCCGCTGTTTCGGATATTCAAAGTTTCAAATCAAATATAAAATATTATTTTCAAATATTCCAAAAATTTGAATATCCAACAATCAAATGTCAAAAAAAATTCTTTAAGTAACAAGATAAACATTTTAAAATAGCTACTTTAACTTTTTAAATAGCATTTTTAATGCTTTTGGAATAAAATATTACACATAATGTTTATAAAATAAATACGTAGAAATAAAGTTACAAAAATAAATAAAGATATCAGACATGATTATGACAAAAATGATAAATATAATATTAGTAGGCACACACGCATGCATGCACACACACACATACACAAAATGGGTCTGAATTTAAGACTACTAGACCTAGATTCAGACTTATTTAAATATATATAGACTCATAACTGCCTTAAAAATGATACGGGTCTAGCAAGTCTTGATCGGATCTAGGATCTATTACCATCCCTAATTCTACCTACCTATGCGGAAGCCTAATTTTAATTTCTAGTTGAATATTATCCCGTTTCCGATCGAGCTTTTTGTATGGTTAGTTATCTGGGAATAAATTCCAACGAGGTTAATCCTCAAGAAAATGCACGACATTTGCTCCTAAAATTCTCCATTGCTAGAGATATATGGGCATGTTGGTTGAGTATGGCTGGGATGGCTTGGTGTTTTCCGAACTCTCTTATAAATCTCTATGATTTATGGAGCAGCCCTAAAGTGGACAATTTTTAGAGAAAATTATGGAAAGTAGCCTTTTGTATCATTTTATGGTTGGTATGGAAAGTGCTCAATGCTCGAATTTTTTAAGACGATTCATATCAGATTGTTGTTATTCATGATATGATACTTCTTTGAATTAGTAGGCGGGTGAGATCGTGGGTACCATCTTTCCCTTACTTGGCAGAAAAAATTGTTCGCACTCCAATGATGTGTGGGATAATCGATGGTTTGGTAAATAAACGGTTTTATGGATAAATTAAACTAAAATTGAGGTGATTTAATGTGACTGATGCTTGTAAGATAGGAATAAGAAAGAAGTAATACACAGTGATTTCTACAAACTAATTTTGAAATTCTCACACAAATTCTCAAATAAACCCTAATAAAAAACATACATAATAGACTTTATTAGATAACTCTTATATTAACTCACACAAAAATAACAAATATGATCTCTTATTTTATCATCCAAGCTATATGATATAGTTTCACAACCCCCGAGAAGAGTATTAGGCAATATAGCAGTTGAACCGTGAACGACTCCTAAGCAAGGAGTTATAAAATGGAATAAGAATGCCTCAATGTGTCTGGATAGGAAGGTGGGAGCCATTGGGGGAGTTTTGAGAGATTGACATGGAAACTCTAATTGTATATATTTTTTTGTCCCAATCGACTTCATGGAGGTGAAAAGGGTGAGAGTTCTTGCAATCTTGATGGAATGCATGTTGAGCGTAGAAAAGAAATGAACAATAAAATCACGGTCGTAGTAACGTTTGTGGTCGTAATATCGCACTGATGTGAATGATAAATTATATTTTGCGTTCGTTGCGGCGTGAATTTTTATTTTTATTTCACCATATATTTTAATTATTATTTATTGATCGTTTGAATATAAATATTTAATAAATTAATATTTTATATTATATTATAAGTATTTAAGTGAGTTATTATAAGTTAAATTATCCTAATAACCCTAAACTTACCTTAAAATGAAAAAAATACACGTTATTTAGTGGCAAATGTAAAGGTAATAAATAATAATATTTTATTTTAATTTAATACCTACTTGATCTAAGATATATATAGTAAATGAATAATAATAAATTACCATACTTGCTTTTCTTTTAATAGATTTAAGAATTCTCAACAAATCGTTAATTTATTTCGATTTATTATCAATCTTCTCTGATTTATCGGGCGATAAAATTTAAAAATTTAAAACCATAGCGTATCGGTAATTTCACATTACAGACAACCAAAAAATCACTAAATAGTGAGCGAATGATACGCTATAGCGTCATTACTATTTAATTGTAGGGATGGACATCATTCCTCAAGGTTTTTGCTGTGTTAGATTTGAAGAACGCAGTGGATCATTGTATGATCTGACTGGGGGACACTAGGAGCTGGCATTAGAGCTAAATGTTATTAGTAGTACAAAGAAGATATTGGAGGGCTTTCAAGTATGTTTCAAGGGAGGGAAACAAATACAATGGCTGATATTTTAGCAAAATCGGGTTTGACAAGGGTAGAGGTCTTTCATTGCATGGATATATGTAACACTGTTAAAATTACAATTGAAAATTTTCATTTGTTCAAAGAAAATCACACGCTAAAAAAAAGGTGCTACTACCGTGATCAGTATAAGTCTGGCCCCTGGCCAGCCTCATACTAATCACAATGCTAAAAAATAAACACGAATACAAAACTATAATAGAAAATGATTAAAACACGAAGGAGTCTAACATTAAAATATAGGAAATGCTAGAATAAGCGAGAGTCAAATGTCAGTCCAATAGAGAAACAAAATATAAATTAGGATCCCACTACACGGAATAAAAACATAAGGTGTAAATGGAAAACTGTCCGGAATACACTCTTTTTGGCCCCAACCTTAGGACACTAAGGCATCACTCTACCCCAACCATCTCATCGTAAGCAACAAAATCCTCATAGGCCTCATCGCCTACCTGCACAGACTCAGGAGGGGCCACTACTCGTGGGAATAAGTAGCACCCATAATAAAGGTGATTAATACGCTACGTATAGAGTAAGGTAACAATATAGTCAAAACAAGGCACAACGACACAGAATACAAGTACAAGCATACAATAAGTTTTGTTAGATCATTTACCCCTGTCGGAGTTTAGACCATTAGTACCACATTTAAACATCTCTTAAATTATATCCATGTAGATATGAGGACTCCACTATTATGATCGGTGGATCGAGAATAACTACCACAGGGTAGAGCGCTCTTGACCACTATTATAACTGGTGGAATGGTAAATATATACAACCCCAAGACAAAATGCACCTAGCCACTATTATGATCGGTGAACCGGTAAATATCCTACATCCTGTCCTAACTCACATGGTGTTCCATTGTAAGTGATTTGTGTCTTTTCCATATATTATTATCATCCAAGGGTATTACTTATTGAGTACGGGACCCCCACTATTATAACCAGTAGATCGAGAATAACTATCCCAAGGTAGAACACACCTAACCACTATTATAAGCCGCAGACCGATAAGCATATACAACCCCATGGAAAAACGCACCTGGCCATTATTGAAATGCCCCAAAAATATTTATTTTAAGAAGTGCAATTAAATAAGAATTTATTAGGGAATTAATTTAATTAATTATTTTTCTTGGAATAGGAAGAAATTATTTAGGGTAAATTAAGAGGAAATTTACAAATATTTTTATAAGGGAAAATTTGGGTATTTTGCTAATTAAAAAGGAATTTAGGAAAAATCTTTTAAAAATCCTAAATTAGCCTAAAAAGCAAATTTAATATTATTTTCTTTAAAATATTTTTATTTTAAATACTCAAAATATTCTAATTAATTTAATTAACTCCAACCTACCTATTTTTCTTCTTCCTTTTTTCCTTTTTCTTTTTCTTTCTTCCTTTTTCTTTCTTTTCTTTCTTTTCTTTCTTCCTTTTTTCTCTCCTTTCTTCTTCTGGTTGGGCCTGTCGCGGCCCGTTCCCGTCGCCCCATTCCTTCGGCGTAGCCTAGGAGCAAAACAACACTCCTTCTTCCTCTTTTTCCCTAGAATGCTGCGTCCCATTTAAAAAAAAAATTTAACCGTTGCCGACCGGCTCGGTTCTCCCTTTTCTTCTCTTTTCTTTCTTTTTTCCCCAGCCGGCCAGTCCATCTTCTTCTTCTTCCTTCCTCCTCCATCATCGACCTACAACTCCGTCGCCTCCGAAAATGGCGCTTACGCTCATTTTGACAGGCCATTTCTTCTCTCTTTCTCTTCCCCCTGAATCGCAGTCTAGCATGATCTAACCCACTTTCCTTTTCTTCCGTGCAAAACCCTCCTTTTCATGAGCGAATAGTCTACCCCGATTCAAATTTTGTATCGGCCAATTGGCGCCTCTGGCTACCTAAACCCTATCTGCATTATCTTCCTACCGACCCTCAAAACCCTTCCTTCTCTTTCAAACTCTATAAATACCCCCTATGGATTGATCTTGAAATTTTTTCCCAAAACCCTAAGAATCTATCATGTGCACCACCGCAAATTCAGACACCCTTTCATCCGCTGTCAGCCAACTATGCCGCATGCTCTACCTACCTAAGCCTTCCTTGCACCACCCTCTAAATAATTGAACCACCAATCTCCCTCAATTCTTCCTGCACAAGCCACTACAACAGTGCAAAGTTCCCTACCCAACCAGCCAAATTTTTACACCTGCTGCCCTTCGCACCACCATCCACCACCACTTCCGTCGTTATCACTGCCTCCTATACTACCCAAAAACTGCTACAAATCTTCCTCCACCTCACCCTACCCTTCTTTTCTCCTTTCTCCTTATCCTTCTCCTTCTCTATTTTTCTTCTTCTCTTCATTTTGATTGCCACTACTGCCGCCATCGCCAATTGTTGCGCCACCACCCTCACTTTACTCCCCTCAGTCTAGACTACCACCAACACCTTAACTTCCACTTTTATTCTCCATATCTTCTCCTCAAATCTCAACTATTTCCATTTCTATCCTCTTTTTTGGCCACCGCCGCGGCCGCCGTGCACCACCGCTATTGCCACCTATCTCCGCCGACCCGAGGTGAAACCCTAAACCCTCTCAGCCCTTCTCCCCTATTTATTTAAGCTTGTTTTATTTTATTTCAATATTTAACTAACATTCAATTATTATTACTATTATTATTATTATTAGGTTCAATATTAATGTTATCATTTCTTATCAGGGTCGAGAGTATATATAAATTATTTAGGTTATTAGTTTTGAATTATTAATATTATTAGTATTATTATAAGTTGTTTATTATTATTATTATTATTATTATTATTATTATTATTATTATTATTATTATTACTATTATTTATTTAGAGGGCCGAAGCCCTACTTTATTATCTAATGCGAGTATTACTACTTCATTATTGATATTATTATTATCATTATCATTCTTCTTCTTCTTATTATTATTATAAGAAATATGTGTTATTATTATTACTATTATTATTATTATTATTACTAATGGTACTTTTACTATTTTAGGGTATGGTTGAAAACCTTACCTTATATTACTTTCGGTTTAAGTCATTTCATTACCATTATTATTATTATTATTATTATTATTATTATTATTCTTATTATTATTATTATTATTATTATTGTTTTGTAAATTCGATTATTATTCATTATTATTATTAATACTATTTTTATTAATAATGTCTTAATGATATTATTAGCATTATTTTGGGTGAAGGGTAAAAGCCCTTATATCACCATCCGTTTTGAATCATATTAATATTAATATTTTTATTTTTAGTATTATTTCGTATAGTTATTATTAGTATAGTATTTTTTTATATTAAAAACTTAGTCTTAGAATAAGTTAGTAAATAATAGTATTTTTGGTAGGAGGGAACCTAATTCTAGTTTTTCCTCATATAGGTGAGACCAGTCAAAGCCCTAAAGAGGCATAGGAGCATGCTCCAAGATAGGTAACGTTTTAGGTAAGGAGTAACTAAGGTCGTTTGTGTATTATGTGTTTTATATGTCATGCATGCCATGTGATATGAACTATAATGTTTCTTATGAGTATTTATGTAACTATCATATATACAGCTTGATGTGGAGTTGATGTAAGTTCATGTAATGAATTGTGGCATGTGTATTACGTGTATGAGATGTGTGTTATTGTGATGTGGTGTGGCCCATAAGACATGCATGATAGGTTTTGTAATATGATGATAGGGAGTGTATTGATGTGGGGTCGATTTGTGTGTTTTATGACCATGCATGGTGGCATCTAAAGAGGAATGATGGAGATTAGGGTTTGCATGGTGGAGTTTAGGGTTTGCATGGGAGATTAGGGTTTGCATGGTTGAGTTTAGGGTTTGCATGGGAGTTTAGGGTTTGCATGAGAGTTTAGGGTTTCACGTGTGAGTGTAAGATTTTGTATGAAAAAGTTCGCACGTTTGCATGGGGGATATAAAGTATGCATGAGAGAAAGATTTACGTATGGAAAGTTGATATGGGGTGTAAGGAATGTATTAGAAGTGTCGTATAGGGTTTTGAAAACATTGGGTGAAAAATAGTATGCGGAATATTATAAGGGTATGGAGGAGACTGAGTTAGGGTTTGGTATGGTTAACTATGGTTTGTGGTGGTTAACTAGGGTTTGGAGTGGTTAACTATAGCTAGTTGTGAATAACTAGGGTTTGGTGGTAGTATGTGTGTACTTGGTGAATAAAGTATGATAATGCATATAGAATCCATGGTCATGGAAAATGGGGTATTGGAGCCTCATAATACGGGATGAGACTTTTGGAGGATAAGAATAGTAGAAGTTAGTCATGCATATCTGGGTGAAAGCTTCTGAATAAGATACTTAAGACATTAATCACTTAAAGTGAAAGATTATTGAGTCGGGTCCAACGGATCCACCAGTTAGGAATAGTGGTTAGGGTTCTTACCCTATAAGTGACCGATCCACGGGCGAATAATAGTAGTTAGGACATGATGTCCTATAAGTGACCGACCCACTGGATATAATAGCGAGGGGTCCCAAACTCAATAAACACAAACCAGAGTTTTGCTAAGGCACTTAAAAGATACTAATTACTTACAGTAGAACATTATGCGAGTAGGAACCTAACCGATCCACCAGTAAGGAATAGTGGTTAGGGTTTTACCCTATAAGTGACTGATCTACTGGCTATAATAGTGGTTAGGGCATGATGCCTTATAAGTGACCGGCCCACCGGTTATAATAGTGGGAGGTTCCTGTACTCGCATGGATTGATAAAAATCATGGTGTGAATTGATTTTTGATTAGAGATTAATTAAGGAATTAATTCGGACTATAATTGGGCCTTTATGCCTGGGCTTGAATGTTCGTAAGCTGTATATTATCCTGCATGACTTTATGTATTATATATGTGTGGGTTTGAATGTTGGTAAATTGTATATTATCCTACATGATTTTATATACTTTTATGTTGGCCTTAGTGCTCGGTTACCTTACTCAATACGTAGCATACTGATCATCGTTTTTATGGGTGCTACTTATTCCCACGAGAAGAAGGCCCGTCTGATGTGTTGCAGGTAGGAGATATGTTCTTTGATGCTATTGATGTCCATGGGACATCATGCAGGGGCGAGTGTTGATTTTGGGCTGGACCAAGTCCTTAGAGTGGCATGGGCGGCTTTTCCCTTAATGAGATTGTTATCCCTTTTTCTCTTTTATCAATGTTATGAATTTCAGAAACAATTTTAACGTCATGGACATATTTCTACTTTGAGAAACATTCTCTCATATTTTGGTTATGTAATAATTCATGAGTACTCTAATTATTGTATTGCGAACCTTGATTTATGTATTGATATGAGTTGATAGAAATATTTTCTTAGCCTTAGCACTTGGTACTGGAACGGTAGGAGTGAACCAATCTGGTACTAAGTGTGGCAGTAGCATCCCCAGAATTTATGGATTTTAAATTTAGAGGTTTTGTTAAAAAAATATAGTAAATTTTGGGGTGTTACAATTATTATAACTGGTGGACTAGTAGTCATCCTATATTCAGACCTGGCTCAATGATCTTCCATTTTAAGTGATTAATATTTTATTCGTATCTTATTTGCTAAGTAACACACATCTATCCATGCACAACCTAAGGGATACTCCCGACTTACTACCACTCGACCAATCCAGACCTCATGAAAACACAAATCCCTTGACCTGGAACATTCACACCCTCCAAAAACTCCTGGGACCCCCAACATTTTTTCACCAACCTAATATTGACCCTAGAAACCTCATATTCATGGGTCAAGGCCTACTCTCCTTTTTCTCCACCTATGCTCACCATCTCCCACTAGGGTTTTTCCTTGAAACCCTAATTTGGCCTATGTAGCCCTTACCTTTCCTCTTCTTACTTAGCCCACATCTCCCTTGATTCAAGCACCATCACCATACTCACCCCAACTCCTAACCTCATAGCCCAACTCCTCAACTCACACATGTGATAATGACATCCTAGCTGGCTACTCTCGAAAACCCTAATATTCCCCTTTTTTCTTTCATACCCCCTTCTCTCACACAACTCTACCCTTCATGTGGTACACCCATCATCCCAACTCTATTTTTCACCCAACTTCCTCAACCTTTCTTCACAACATGCCCTATCCTTAGAGTTGTTTCCCATGAAACCCTAGTTTATGCCCCTATGCACCTTCTCATCATCCAACATACTAAAACTTCCCCAAGTATACTAACCACCCAAAACACACTTTCCTCCCCATGGAAAACCTCTCAAAAATACTTCCACAAGTAAATATTTTCCCCATTCAAAGTACACACCTGATGCAAGGCTCACACCCCCATGCAAGTTTTTACCCTGACCCCTCATATAATCATTTCTTCTTTTAATTAATCCACCATATTTCATGAAATAACTAGGACATTTTCCACATATCACTTTACTCACTCCACCCTCTTTATTTTCTTTAATTTCCCTTGGCCACTCAAGTCCCACCTAAGACATCTAAGCCTCAATATATGTTATTATTCAACCATGCACAAGAATATATCTACCTAAAGTAAGATTGTAACACCCCCAAATTTACTACTGAAAAATTTCGTTTAAATCAAAAATTTTAGCGGAAGCAAGAGAATTAAAAACCGTAAAGTCGGGGGTATTACTGCCACACTTAGTACCAGATCGATCCATAACTATCGACCCGATACTAAGTGCTAAGGCTAGAAAGAATAAAACCAGAACAAATCATTCATAAAACACAAGTTTTACGAGATCAGAGTGCGAAGGTCAAAAGTTACATTCTGAAATACAATTTAAAAGGTCCATATATCAAAATACTTAAAATAACGGAATAGCAAGGTACGATAAAACCCTCGAAAAATTAAATACAACATTTGTAACCTCTAAAGACAAATACGATTAAACCACACAATTTTCGAAGGGAAATATCCGGATCGCTTACTCACTCAGATCAAGCCTTCCACCCCAACTTAGTAACAGATCAACCTGCATCAAAGGTCTGCTCCCCACCATTGGTGGATCATCACAGGACCCATTCAATCAAGGTAGTATCAGTACGGGTCCAGTACTGAGTAAGGGCGCAGGTGCGCTAAGGCCAAACATACAATCATACCACATAGCACACACAGCTCAAACATATAAGTCACATGCGATAACACACAAGATAAGGCCTGAGTACTTTTCTGGTGACTTATTCTTTTTTCTCATTAATGATAAGTCCATTTCACACATACTCTTTAATAATCCATGTGAGTGCGGGAGCCCCACTATTATAGCCGGTGGATCGGAAGATATCGCATAGGGCAGAACGCCTCTGATCCACTATTATAGCCGGTGGACCGGAAAATAAACGCACAGGGCAAAACGCCTCTGATCCACTATTATAGCCGGTGGACCGGATCACAGGCTCGGCTCGACATCTTTCGCTTTACGTAATTAATGTCTTATCCGTGTCTTATTGAATCACACATCACCCTTGACATGCATGCGGCTAATACTCTACTACTTTGCCTTCCAAGGGTTCGTCCCATATTTTGAGACCCGTACCTCTTCTCACACCCGACATCCATTCCCCCGTAGACTTATGTAAAGTAGCATATGGTAAGACACAAACCCCAAGGATATAGGCCATCCCAACACATATGATGTCGCCTCCGCATGTTCTCATCCCTCTAGGGTTCCTCCTCGGATTCCCTAATCGGACCTATGTGGCCCAACTCTTTCTTACTTACCAAACGCTACGTTATTCTCTATCTCGCACCTCATTATTTATTAGAAAATTCCCCAAGTGTATCTCTTTATCTCCCAAGTTCACATGTGACTAACCAAACCCTGGTTGGCCACTCAAACCCTAATCGACCACACCAACCCTAGTTGGCTGCACCTAACCCTAGCACCTTACTTCTTCAACAAGTAACCTCCCTCTTTCAACCCAAAATCTCCCCTCTCCTTTAGAAAACCCATACTCATCCTTTATCTAACTGAATTCTCACTCTCAACCCCATACTCCATCCTTCCTTGATCATTTTTACCCTTGTACCCCTCAATTTCCTCATTTTCTCCCAAAACCCTAATTGGGTCCCTTAAACACCCTTATATCGACCCACGTAAAATTTTGCACCCAAGTCTCCAATGGACCCGTAACTTTAGCATTATCTTATTTACTTCCAAAATCAACTTTCCTCCAGTAATATTCATCCCTACGCGTAATTTAGATACTCCATGCAGACTCCCCAACACCCACTTACTCACGAAACCCAAATCAGATCCCTTATGCACCAACTCACGTACTATCTTTCATAATAAGTCTCCCATCACTCTAAGACTCTCCACAACTCTCACTTACAACCCAATTCAGCTTTTCCCATGTAAGGATCATGCCCATGCAAGATCTAGTTCCCCCATGCAAACTTCCCAAATGTCCACTTTCCCGTTATTCTTTTATTATCATTTCATGCTACCCAAAACCCTAGCATGCATGTCCTAGAGGGTCATTCAAGTCACATCATCAACATCAACAACAAACATAGAACATGGCATACACGTATAATATAAGGCGCACACAACATACCTCATGATCCACGCTGCGCTACACAAAACAGGTTAATCATAACGCATGCATATTACACATCAACATGGCATGCTCATCATCTATAAACACATCACAAATAGCACAAGGCCATAGCTTCGTCCTTACCTAACACGACACCGGTCTTGGAGCACGCTCCTACGTCTCCTCCGAGTGTCGACTTGACTCGCCTATAAGAGGGAAAATTGGGGTTACTTTTCCTCCGAACAAAACACTATTCTTTTCTATCTTACCCCTACTCTTTACCTTACCATTAGGGCGAAGACTAGTAATGTTACTTTTATAAGTGAAGTATGGTCAATAATCTCAAAGTAGTTAATCAAGCTACTACTAATAAAAGTAGCTACAATAATTTAAAGTAATTTTAATA